>QLTV01000419.1:1745462-1760625 GCA_003457575.1 Thermophis baileyi
GAACGACCCTTTCACAGGGTTCACCTAAGCGCACGCTAGTTTTCACCCCTGGTGCCACGCCCCCTTTGTCCCCTCATCGCGTGCGGGAAGGGGTGGGGTGGAGGTTGCAGCGGCAGGGTGGGGGTCGTGGGGGGGTCGCGGCATTAGGAAGTTTGAGAACCACTGCTCTAAGGGGCAAATTCTCCTCCCAGGCATCCAATAAGAAAAAATATCAAGCTTTACATACAAGCAGACCATAACAATTTATTTTACTGCTTGCACTAGGAAAACGATCATCATACAGATAGTATTTCACAGGTAGAAGAATAACCTTAAAACAACACTAAGGAATTGAACTCAATGGAATGAATCTCCTAGTGTCCTGTGCTGGAGGTTGCTCAGAGCTAGCAGCTCAGTCCTTCTTCGGTACACAGAATAAAAGCCTCCGCAGCATTTATATAAATTCCTGCCTTAGTAAAGTAGGCTTGTCACTCGTCAGCTTTTGTGAATGCACAGTCACTTGCTGTTTCTTCAGCAACAATTCTATCTGCTGCAGCCTCTGCCTTTGGCCTTTGGTTTCTGAAATGGAAATTACTGGATAATAAACATAGGGCCTTTGTGAGATTGGAGGGGGTGGGGGCGAAGAGTAAAAAAAAATCAATTTGAGACCCCCAATTTCTTCCTTCTCATTGCATACTAGTGAATTATATTTTCCTTCTGTTTTTTTTCCCTCCGATTCAATGGTCCCTCAATGGCCCAAAATAGGGGATTCTAAAGGAAAACACAAAACATTGGGCCAGAAGCTTCCCTGAATTCAGCAAAAGGTGTGTTACTTTTTGAGTTGAAAGTTGTAGAACTGCCTGGGCTTCAAGATTTCTTAATCAAAATAGAATACCCTACATTTGGCAATATGCATGGCTGCAGGGCCTTCTGGTTCAGGATTGGCTGGAAGGGATGGTGGTGAACATTTATAATGCATGGAACTGCTTTTCCCCCCAGCCTAGGTTTGAAACAGGAAAACTAATCACAGTCTTGAAAGTAACCCGCACTACATTCTGTAAAGGGAGCAATACTACTCACCATGGTGCTCATTGTAAAAAGTAGTTGGAGATGGGCAGCAGTTTTCCTATCAATTACATTCCTTTCTCCTGCCTTGATGGAAGGAAAGCATGTTGCTGCTGCTTTGTGGATGGATGCTGTTTTGCATTAGACTGTATCATTCACATCTCTATACAGTTTAACAGTTTCCTTTCAGAGTTTTCATTGCTCTGACTCCTCCACATGTCCTAATTTTCTTTATTTATATCAAGCTGTTTAACACACAGCTTCTTGTCATTTCCTTTAATCCAGCGGTGGGTTGCTCCCGGTTCGGATTGGTTCTTAGAACTGGTAGCGCTGGCGGTGTGAGGCTCCGCCCACCCGCTCGGGACACGCACGTGTGCGAACCGGCAGCAAAATCATTTAGAACCCACCACTGCTTTAATCTATATATTTAGTGTCTCCAAGGATCTTATTTATTCTATGTCTAGCGTCTTTTGGTTATGGCCAATGCAACCAAAACCCTAGCACTCGAGTTTAAGTTCCTTGCCATTTTGTACCAAACTTTAACCCTTATTTCTCAACTCTAATGCAATCTTCTGGTTGCGGAAGGATCAAAAAATGCAATAACATATTGGTTAGCAATTCGTTCTCAGATACAACCACCACAGGGAGTTTGCCTTTTGGAAAATTTGGCTGAAGACACAAAGCGGATGCCTTCAAAAGTTAAGAGATAGCACAAGCCAGACAACCAATTGCCATGAAAGTAGTAAGCATGTCCCCTCTAGATAGGATTTGCATCTGTAAGGTAAGAGAACTCCGCTCAGATGATTAAAATCTCTGAATGAATGAATTTTGGACAGTGACTCCCATCTGACAATGTAAGCAAGACTACAATTCAGTGAAAAAGTTTAGTGTGGATATGTTGAAGCATACCAAAAGATTATGCTGAACACCTCTCAATCCTGATCAGGCTTGAGGTTTTGCTTGTAATAGTGTTATTCCCTTTTCTCTGTTGGAAGCTGTTGATACTAAATCATTCGGTCAAACTTGAAGCCAAACCTGTTTTGCAAACAATTATTTGCCACATTTCATTTCCTATATATGATTCATACCAGTGAAAGCTGCATCCTTGTTACAACATGTATAGCTCATGAATATATATTTTTTTCTAATGGAAGTTCAAAGTGTAAACTTGGCATCTAGAACAATGATGCTTGCTTTAAATTGTAATCTGCTTCAGATTTTGATAATTTGTTGCAAACCATGGTTTACTTAGTAAAACATAACTGGATTCACACAATTTGCTAAACCCCAAATGAACCAACCAGAGACTTAATATGACATGAAATCAATGTATCAAACACTCTGACTTTATTTGTCTTCAATGTAAAAGATAATTCATTGAGAGGAATGTAAAGGGGTGATTAAGAGATGTATTATAAAATATAAGATGTAACTAAAATTTAATGGGTTTGCTAAGAAGAGTTGGCTGAATTTTGTCCTACACTTCAATAAAACCTTGTATTAAATCTGAATGAGTCTTAAAAGGAATAAATAAGCTGCCTTATATGGAATCAGGTCGTTAAGTTATTGCATGGATTAACAATAATTCAGCATTATTTCAATCAAGAGTTTTTTCCCAGCCATTTTTGAAGTTCTGAAAATCTGAGACCTTTCAAATGTAACACATGCATTTTATCACTGAACAGTAGCCTTCCCCAAATGAGATCATACACTTTATCAAGAAGACAGAAATTGGATTAAACAGTTGTAGAAAACTGTGTGAATTATATTTATCCGTGTGCCCATGCCTGATTCTCCGATTCCTGTATTTAAAAAGTTGTGCTATTTACTCATTCTAAGCCCATGCAATAACTTAACGACCTGATTCTATATAAGGCAGCTTATTTATTCCTTTTAAGACTCATTCAGATTTAATACAAGGTTTTATTGAAATGTAGGACAAAATTCAGCCAACTCTTCTTAGCAAACCCATTAAATTTTAGTTACATCTTATATTTATTTATTTTATTTATTTTATAAAATTTATATGCCGCCCAACTCCCGAAGGAGACATATATTTTATAATACATCTCTTAACCACCCCTTTACATTAATGCTTTACATTAATGCTGTACCCCTTTACATTAATGCTGTAGTTTCTTACTAGATCACTTACTAGATCACTAGTTGCACTGAACTCAATTAAACTCCAGTAGATGCTTTGTTGCTGGAAACTGTTTTATAGACGATTTAATGTGGCTATGGAATACCACAATGATTTTTATAAAACATAAAATTGAACTTTGTGATATTTTTGGAAACAGCTCCTATTCCTCCAATTTTTTAATGTACCTATTTTATTTGTTACTCTATGGATCATCACTTGCGCTCTGTAGAATTCCACTGATGAATGTGGTGCTTTCTATCTTTCAAAAGCTGATTCAATGTTGTTTACATATACAATTAGCAAACTTAAGTACTGTTGCCACAATTATTCTTGAATTTTCTAATTTTAATCATTAAGACCGATAATTTGGTAGCAACTTTGCTCTATTAGTTGTCACTCTGCTTCTGTGGCTGCAGTATTTAGCTCTAAAATATTAAAAGCAGGCTTTAATATTTCATAGAGATTTGGCTGACTTTCTAGATCATACATCAAGCAACCGAGCTTGCGAATATCAATTCTAAAAATGAATACTAGAAAGAAAAAAATGTCAGGAACTTCAACCAGCAGAAAATGTTGTTTCATTCTTTTTCTAAGTTTTGTTTTACATTTGGTAAGTTTTCATTGACCAAAACAACAACATAATAATAATAAATTTAATTCAAAGAGAGAGAGAGAGAGAGAGAGAGAGAGAGAGAGAGATCGATCACTATCACTTTATTGATGAAGTTTTTTTCCATAACTATGCAAAAGTTTGAACAACATTGGAGTTACATAAGAGATTATCTTAAAAGGAGTTTCATCCCAAGAAAAAGGGAACCAACCTTCCTAAATGAAAATCACACTAGCAACTGATATTGTATCTTTCTACCTTTCAAAACAAAATCTCTGTTCTGAACAGCCCCTTATTTTTCAAATTTCATTTTCAGTAGTACTTTTGCAAGGTAAGCCTGAATAAAGTAATAAACACAACAATCCATGCTGTAGGCAAAGAATCTCCCAAACTACCATTTATAAAAACATTGTGAAGGTACACATTCAGGCAAGCATGAATGCTACCTTTATCCTTGTCACTCTTTCAGTTTATTTAAAAACTTTCTGTTAGAAAATCCGAACTGCTTTACCTGGCAAAAGTTTGATAAAATAATCGCCTTTAAAACTGTCTTTTATTTGTACAATAATATCAAGTTTCCATATATTATCAGTATTTTCAAGATGAATCATGCCCAAACCTTTTTACAGGAATGTATACAGTGCTAAGTTGAATACATAAACTTACACAACCACTACGTTTAGAAATGGGAAATGAATAATATGGAATTTTTTTTTTTTACTGCAAGATGACATTAAGCAGGAGACAAGATTCGGTTTAGGGGTACATTCCACACATTACCTAGAACACGGGATGTAAGGCTGATACAGATGCAGCCACTCAGGTTTTGATTTGCGCTTTTCCATTAGCAGACCCCATTAGTTTTTTTTATCCTGTTTTCATCCAAAAGGACCACAGTATGATACACAAATTTTGCCTGGGCTAGTAGAGTCACACTCTAACCCCATTGTACTTGAAAAGGAAATAGTTTTAGGCTAGGGAGCTGAAATGACTCAATGGAGGCCAGTTACTTTGCCCTGGGCAATCAGACTGTTTTAGGACAGGACCTTGAAAACTCCACATGACTTTGAATCTGGTGTCAGCTGATAAGGAGTTAACCTGCTGAAATCATGTACTGCACCTCAGCCTGCTTGCACGCTCTCCCCTTGTGTTAGATTTTCAGTAAATAAGTGAGCATGGGTTTTTTTTTTTTAAAAGAACAACCAACAAGCCTCAAGGTCACATTTTTATTTAGTCATGTTGGTTTTAAAGTGAGGGCAAGAATCTGACCAAGGAAAGGAAGAATATAATATATTTCAGAAAAACATGGGGAAGGGAACTTTTTCTTTGCTAAATAAGTCTTATGATTTGGGAATACATGAAGTCAACACTCACAGAATTAGATAATTTTAAATTCTGGATTTAGTGATATAAAAAAAGAGCTCTGGCTATTGCTTAATTACTGGTAGATTTAATAAAGCAGTCTTGCTACTGGGGGCTTTTCTGGTCATGCTGAGTGGGTGCCGAGCATCTCTCCCCAAATCCTGCCCTGATACCATAACTGAATGTTAGAGCCAGTAATCAAAAGTGGAAAAAGCAAAAGTCATTGCTTGAAGATACTAGGGTTGCCTTGCAAACTCAGTTTCATAATTGGGGTACTGTCTGTGATATCGGTACTACCAGATGGTGAACACTTTCATGAAAGAGCAACTTTTTAAAAAGAGCAGACTGGATTTTGCTTCCCCTTGGACCAGTACAAGTGAATAGGCAAGCAGGACAGCCCTTTGATTTCTCGGAAGCCTTCTGAAAAAGAGCAGAAATATGGACTAAATTTAAGTGTGATTGGATTTGGAAATAAAAGGGAGAAAAATTCTTTTCCATGGAAAAAGGATTTATGGTGATACTGGAAAAGAAATGTTGCAATTGTAAACATTAAATGTAGAAATTAGGCTTTCCAAAATCAGATAAATGGGCAGATATCTGCAAAGCTTGCCAGTTTGTGGATGAAGATAGAGGTGGAATTGGAATTACAATGGTACTCGGTACTTATCGTGAATTGGTTCCGGGAGGTGCGATGAGTACCAAAAACAATGAGTACCAAACAATTTTTCCCATAAGTCACAAGGCAGCCAACACCAACAAGTTCTAGCTTGTGTATTGAGTATCAAACAAACAATGAGTACTGAACAAAATTTTCATGTCAGAATGCATTGAGTACCAAATTCGATGAGTTTCAAAGCAGTTGGGTGACTCATTTGGTTGGCAATCAACTACCTAGTTAGTTAGGACTTACTTCCACAAGACAAGCCCAGAATGATTCTCTAGATTTCCTTTCTGTAATATTTCTTCTTTAGCATTAAAATATGACTAAAAATGCATGTAAGAAAGGTGTGTTTTCTATTTTTATGTATGAAAAGGCAAATGTTGTCTTGGAAACAGACTTATCTGAAGTTTATTGCAAACAGAGAATGTGCTAGTGCAGATTTCCTCAAATTGGGGACTTCCATATGTTAAGCTTCAATTCTCATCCTTGTGTTGAATAGAAATATTGGGTGTTGTAGACCAGGGGTGTCAAACTCACGTCGTCACGGTGGCGTCACATGACGTATTCAGACTTTTTCCCCCTTTGCTAAATCGGGCGTGGGCATGGCCAGCACGTGACGCATTCGGCCTGTGGGCCGGAAGTTTGACAGCCCTGTTGTAGACCAATACATCTGGAAGGCAAAATCTGGGGGAATAATCATACAATGACCAAGACAGGTGATTGTACAGGTCAGATCCCAAGTACATTATAAAAGCATTATCATTCTGATACTAATTCATATGTCAAACCTATGTCTATCCAATTCAAATTACTCGAATTTAAATGGGAGTTACTTGCTGATCAGGGACTACAGAAATACAGCCTAAATCATTTATATGTTGTTTTCTGCAACACAGGAATGGACAATGTAAAACATAGTTCTGTGTATAGCCATACGTTGGATTTTGGTCTGCAGAATATTAAAAGTGCGTGGGATGATCCTGACGGGCCAATTCCTAAGTAAGCAGGTGCATAGGAGGGGTGGGGAATTGGTGGCACTCTAGATGTTGCTAAGCAAATTCTTCTTGCTGCCCTTGTGGTCAAGGATGGTACAAATCATGTTTCAGCAACTTCTGGAAGGTAACCAATTTCCCATTCCATTATCAAATTATGTGAGAATGGAAAAAATGTTGTTTTGAGTACTGATAACAGGAACTGTCTATTTTGAAGATTTATTTCTTTGTAAGGAAGAATTCAATAGGAAAATTACTAGTGGAAACAATATTGTCTGGATCTACATCATGAACAAGGTAGGGCAATTGTGCAACAACAAATTAACAAAACAATCCTAATTAAAGTTTCCCCATGTTTAGTGACTGGCTAGTTGGATTAATTTGCAAACCACATTTATTAAGAATAATTAGAGCAGTCAAGGCAGAAGGATTCCAAATTTCCAATCATAGGCAAAACTGAAAATGTGGAACTTAAGATAACATTTCAATATGTATTACCACCTCTGCTAGAAAATGTCAGCCTCTTTTTTCTCCCGAAGTCTTTCTGGTTTGCAATTTTTTTCTAAGACCTAAAGGAAAGGGCAGTGTGCATGTGGTCCAGCAGAATAGACATCAGCAGAAATTCCATCTGCCAAGTCATATGAGTGAGTAGGTACAGAGGAATAATAATTCAAGCTGCATACATCAGCACACCAAATATTTGCTGATAATATCACTTGGCTGAATAGAAAATATATGTACTGAAATTTGCTAGAACAAAAGAGTAATCTCAAACAGACATTAGTAACTAGGAAAGGTCTAATAAACTGCCATGTCCTTCTGATAATTTATTCAGGAAACCACCAAGGCTACTCAATGGAAGAACAAGGGACAGGAACAAATTTCAGCTTCTGAGAAAGTTTGGGTAATGCCTCTCTCTAAGACCCATAGGAAAAAAATCTTTTCAGGAGGACTGAAGTACTTTAAGCCCAACTAGCTTTGGAAGAAAAATGACCACATTCTCTGCTAGATGGTGCACAATTATAGATCCAGCTTTGCTTTCCAGGAATTGCTTCAGCAGATCCTGCAGAACTGTCAAATCACTTTTTAACTGTTTTTCATTACCCCTCTCCTCCCCCCCCCCGTGGTTTCACCATTTAAAAGAGAGTTGCTGAAGCAACAAATACAGAAACGTATTTCTTTATATTTAAAACAGACTCTATACTACAAGGAAAACTGAGCTCATAATTTTAACTCAGTCTATTGATTGTGTTCTTCCATTTGTTTTTGTCAATAACATCCTAAAATAAAAAAAATGGTACAAGGCCTAAACAATGTTTCCTCTATTCTGTTTAAACAAGATGTGTTATTGTCACTTTTGCAGAAATGCGTCACAAACATTCCTGTTTTAAGTTAGGCTGCTGGCTTTTTGGATAGCAGGGCCTATATGTTTTAAAACTAAATGACAAGGTGAACCTTTCCCCACATCATCCAAATAAGGAATATATTTGGTTCATATGTGTTTAGTGAGATGGTAATTATAGCTTTGTATTTCTCAATTGAATATAAAGTCTTGCTGAAGACTTTTGCACTGGGATTATGTAAATTCTACATGTGTCTTCAGCGAGCAAGGTTAGGAATTTAAACAGCATAGGTCACTGGGGTTTTTGTTCATTTGAAAGTCCTAGTAGTGAAGGAGAATGATGGAAAGTACAGTGAAATTGCTGGTGTGCATGGATAAAGAATTCCATGGGTCAAGGTTAAGTTTGCTTTCATAGTTTCAACTAAGCAAACACTGGCGTTTTGTTCCAAATGATCAAGTCCCAACAATCCTGTTCCCAAAAGCACTTAACTGGAAGTTTTAGCATATTTGAGCACACCAAAAAGGAGTTAATTAACACAATCAGGTAATCTCATGGAGGTTACATTTAATCGAAAACAGATCTAGATTTATATAGAGTAAACTAATTCCACCTTGTCAGTTGGATCAGGAAAACTACCAACATTCTCTCAGCTACTTTATTTTGCCAACCTAGTTTTCCAAAAACAAAGGAGAACAAAACAAAAAGATTTGGTGAGGAAGAGTAGTTGACCAAGAAAGCTTCTCCATTACAGAACTCATTGCTCCAACTGGCAGTCCAGAACACACTTCCCAAGTGGATCAGCTCTAGCGCCTCAGCCACCACTACTGTTGTCCTTTTGGTCATTGGGAAGAAGTCAGTGATGGATGGAATCATGATCAGGGAATCTCTCTCTACTCTGAATGAGTTTAAACTGCTAGCACTAGATGAACTGTATCCTAGGTCACCGATGGAACTAGGAGATGTTCTGGCCATATTCTAATATTCTAATTTTGAGAAATCTGGAAAACTGGTGAAATGCCACCTGACTGGAGAGCAAATGTTGTCTTTACCCTAACTTCAAGAAGGGAAAAGAGAAAGAAATTGATAGAAAGAAAGAGATAGACTTGTCTATCACTGATATCTGGGTCAAATCTGGAGCAGATCATACACATTAATCTCTAAACTTCTTAAAAATGCTGATTATGAGACATCACCATGGATTTGACAAGAATGAATCTTTATCAACTTAATTTTACCTCATTTTTAAAAATTGTCTACCCTCTTTAATGAATTGTGGGAAAGCTGTTGAAATACCTTTACAAAACACCTGATGTGAATAACAACAGGTAAAGTGTGGCAGAATAGCATATCAATTAACTGTTGATAGCCAGGTTAAGGAGTATTCAGATTTGATAGAAATATCAAGTGGGTTAGGCTGCCACAACTATCAGCCTTGGTTCCTATATTCAATATTTTCATCAATGGCTTAGATAAATCAGACAGGATTCTAATACCTTAGAAGACAGGGGTAATGGATGCAATGGCCTAAAATGTCTTTCCCAATTCTATAATTCTTCATTTTAGATTTTTTGGCTTGGGATCATGGGATACTGGGCACTTTCTGAAGGAATTGGACTCCTCATTGGCTCATGCATTGTAAGTACCAGGAAAAAGCAGTGCAAAACTATGCAAACCCTGCAATCGTGCAGGATAATTGCTAACAAAAACTATCCTTGATGTATGCATATATGTAGCCTAATTTAATGCCTTATTCATATCACAGCTCAGATGTATGTTCCTGCAATTACATGCATCCAGAAAGGAGATGGTTGGAAAGCCTGCATTTTTTATTTTCTAAAGGTGTATTTTTCTGGACATGTTATTAGATTCTAATCATGCAATTCTCTTAGTGACTATTAGCAAAGGCTAAATCTGTTCCCAAGTAATTTTGATGTAATTGGCTGCAATTTTTTTGTTAAACCCTCAGGTGAAAAGAGGTATTGAATTTAATTTTATAAAATTAAATTCAATAAGATTCACAACTGTGTTAAATCTGAGAAAGTATTGACTGAATGCTATAACAGTGGAAGAATAAGGAAATATATGAGTTTAAATAACTATAGTACAATGCCATTGTGTACTGAAGGAAGTCCTGTTGTCTTCAAGATTGTTGTAAGTGTGTTAATAGAGGAAGCAAACTTTAAAATGTATACTAAGAAAACATTTGGCACTGTAATCTATTTTAAGTAATCTGAATGCCAAGGAAGGGGAAACATATACCAATAGAATCTGACACAAAGATAGAGCCGTTTGATCAAAACAAGAAGGAATGGGAAATAAATACTCCATTGGATACCACCTCATATAATTGTTTTAATCTGGCGTTTGTAAGAATTTTATAATTTTAATAACTGAATCTCCTTTTTCTCTTATCCTTCCCCACCCATTTTTCCTATGCTGTGATTACCGTGCAAGCTTAAAGCAAGCCCTGTCTTGTTTTACTGTGTTGCTGGCAGCTTTTCTGGCTAACAAGCAGGGCAAAAAAGCTATGAATAAATGATGATTGTAAACAGGCAATGATTATCTCCATGTTTCATCCTAGGAATAGTAACACACCAAACTGTTATGGTATTTAGGCATAGTGATTTCCATATGTCAGTCTAGGTGCAAAATATTAGCATGCGATTAAATGCTTTAATGAGTCCATTTCTTATGCAAACATTTTGTCTAAAAAAAAAAAAAACCCAGGTAAATGCCTTAACTTCTGCCAGCAAAATCCAGTACTAAAATTACTGCTTTCCTCTCAATACTTATCAAACATTCTTTTGTATGGAACTCTTTAAAAAGTGAATGTGACATTGGGTAAACAGTTATGGTTTTAATCGGTCAAAATATTTATTCCAGGATAATGTCAAATAACTGTTAATATAATCTAATATGCTGGCTCAGAAAACAAACATTAAGTTCCACTTCATTTGTGTAATGCGAAGGAAAAAGCTGGTAAAGATGTATTTCACGATTCATTTAACAATTGATTGCAGAATTACATGCAAGAGAGATTTCTGAAGAATGGGAAAGAAAAAAAAAGACATATTTCTCTCCTTGCTGGTTTCTGAAATTTCATCATATAAAATGGAAAGCTTTCTAACTTCACGGTGCTCATCCCAATAACCCAACTTCTTCATTCAAGACAAAATTAGGCTTATTCCATAACCACACAACTGTTCATGATGTTCCTATTCCCTCTCAAAGCTGACAGGAAATATGCCACCTAAATCTTGCTGTCCCCACAGAATACCTTCATCACATGTCCAAAATGCATTTATACTGCCTCTCCAGTTTAAAGGCATCGCATTCTAAGATTCATGAATGGTGGTTTCTTTGGCTGAAATTCCAGCTCCAGTCGGGGTTATCCAGAAGGTGAAAAGCCTTCTCCAGTTGATATGCACTATGCTTTAGTTACCCCTCTCTTCCTCCCTTCCCATTCTTCTGCTGATTGACTGTACTTTGCTATTTTTATTCCTTGAAAGTGGGGGTCATCTAGTCAGCCTAAAAACCTCTATATAGCAACAAAGAACCATAGTCTGGTTTCCAGATCTGGTAGCTGAGATTCAACCAGTGGGTAAGAGTGGAATCTGAGGAAGGACTTAGTCATTTGAAATGGTGTGATAGCTGTAACTTATCCTAAGAATAGATGTACCGTAAACAGAGGGAGCAAAGCACCAGGACTTCTTTGGAACAGCAGCCATTGGGAAAAGAATTGCCAATCATACAGGCTACAGAAGCACAAGAGACAAGTCTATTTTCGCATCCATTCTAAGTGAAAATCAGAGATGGGCTAGTCAATTTCAGGGTCTTTCACTCCCAAGATTAACCAGCTGACCAAACCATTAAAAAACAACAACCTGGCAGTGAAAGCCAGAGATCTGGGTTTCCTTGACGCCCAAATAGGACTGAAGAAACAGGCAGAATCTACTGGGGCCTGGACAATGCTGGCATAGTACAGGTAATTTCAGGTTGCTCCTCCAATGACCATTAAGTGCCCTGAATTGTTTGGACGCAGCATCTATGTTAGCAAAAATAGCCTTGCAGAATATAGCCATCAGTTGTGGAAAACCACTGAGATAATACGAGAGGGAATGATTACTGGGCAGGGAGGCTGGGTGGATTAGCTCTTAAGTCCCAAGCAAGCCCTTCAGCTTGACAGTTTTCTTTTGACCTTTACTAACATAATTGGCATGCCAGAGCTCAATCACCTTACCACTCTGTATATCCTCCGTGGAGGACCTTGTCGGTTGATAGGATGTTTCAAGTATTTTTTTTCTTTTAATTTTAATTATATGCAAGATGTTTCCTGAAAGTTCCAAAACCATATAACTGAGTGATAATGAGAATATCTAATTTATTTTGGAATAGCCAAACGGAGAAAAATTGGGCCGTTAAAGCCTAGTATTGGAAGGAATTAAAATAACACTGACTGGTTGAGCAACAGCAATGAATGAAACAGAACCCACTTGATCAAAGAATAATTATTCATATTTTCAGTTTCTTCTGTGATGGAATGGGAAGAAATTTCTTTCAGGAATTAAGGCTCCCTGAGGACTTAGTGTTAGGAAATAGCCCTGCAGGGAAGCAAGAGCTAAAGCCTTGATGGTTAAAAATAAGCAGTGGATTAAGAGGAATCAAAAAGAAAACCTGATGAACAGGTTTGTGATAAATTGATAGAGGATATAAACAAGATATTCTCCATAAAATGTATTTCCTAGTGTTGAGAAACTGAATATAAAAGGAATGCTGCTTACGTAAGTTAAGAGATGATGAAGAGAAGGGATAAAGTGAGAAATAGCCTGGGAAGCAGAGACCTGATTAAAAAAATGGGCATTTTGGAAACAGTACCCAAGTGGGGAATTATGGGGGAGAAAGTGGTAAAACACAACACAACATTTAAGAAAAATGATTGTGTGTTATTGGCAGGAAGGAAGTAGACAAGGGAGCTTTGAGGGTTTAAGCCTGTGGTTGCAAGGGATCTGCTGGCATTATAGGTTCTCAGTGGCTTAGATCTATAGAAATTGCAAAGAAAGGGAAGTGGGTCAGTTATAGTTTCTTTTGTCACCAGGGTATTATGGCTGAGTGAGGAAGCAAGCACACTAACGATAAGAGAAGAAAGGCTAAAATTCACATAATAGTTTAAGTAGCTAGGCAGTTCTTTACTACAAGTATTTAGACCATTGCTAATTCATTGCTGATGAGATCAATCTATTTCTGTGCAACACCTTTTCTTTTCTTAAGAAAATCTAGATATATTTTGGCTTTGTTTTACAAAAGGGAATCATTGATAACCAAAACATTTTCAAAGTGAAAGATCAATGTCTTTTCCTTTGTTCCCATTAGAATTGGATCTCATACAGAGGTTGGTGGCTCTAATTTGGTGCGTATTCTGGAATCTGCTACCCAAGTGGATTCCTCCTTACTTTTTACTCCAAAATGAAGAAACAAAAAACAAAAACAGAACAACAAATTTTGAATGATTACTGCACAAATGGCAAATGGCCACTCAATTAAACCTTTTCATTGAACAGCTGTTAAAACTGAAGCATTGAAGAATAGTTTTCTAGAGCAGAGATAGGCAATCATATGATGGGCATACTGCAATCTTGAGAGCATGTAGCAACAAAATATCTATCTTGTCAGTGTGGAAATCATAAACAATAGATTTATCAAAAGGTAATTTTATTTTGACACCACTTTCTGACCCCTCCATCATTGCTTGTTTCCACTCTGGATTCTTCTGAGCCGATGGGCACAAGTTCAAATAAAGCACTGTGCTGCAGGCATCGAGAGCTGCTATTTTCTAAAAATGCTTGTGGGGCCCTGAGGCTAATATTCATTTTGCCATATGCCCATTTTCAATTGAACTCGATTTTAATTAAAATATTATAAAAGGCAAAGATAAGGAACTTGCTGGGGGATGGGTATCAGGGGAGAGGTCTTGTGCACAATGGTATTAATAGGAACCAGGTTACCCACTGCTTTTCTTTAGGCTATGCAGAAGAAATACTATAATCTTGAGTCGCATCACACAGATACCTGAACTGATTACACAATCTGCTACTTTGGGTGCTTTGAAACAAGGCTTTTATTGTGCAATTGCCCTGGCTCATTCATGAATTTTTAAGAGGAGAAATATATCTAGAAAATGTTGTATTCCACTTGGAAACACTTGGTGTTTATTCACAATTTCTTTCACCCTTTTCCTATTAGGAAAAAAGAAGAAGAAGAAAGGTTTTGGTAATGCTAGCTGCTCTCAGTCTCGAAGCACTCGGATTTCCTCATAAAAATGTTTCTAGTTAAGTTTTTATTGCACATTCACTTTGCATCTTCACTTATAACTTAGGTTTTTGCATGTGTTTGATCCAAAAATTAATGTCCTTGTTTCCCATCCTTTCCCATCATTTCTTACAACTTTTGTTTTAACATATAACATTCATTAAGAAAGTGGAACAGTTGCATAACATCTTTTGAGTGGTAGGAGAAATTGGTTTCAAGCTTTTTCATTCCAGTTCTACCATCCCTCTAGTGAGTTGACTGACCTCAGGAATAAAAATAGATCAGCAGCCATTACTTTCCATAGATTTAAGGGGATTCATCTGAAGTGCTACACATACTTACTAGGGAATAGGCTTGCTAGTGTAATAATATTGAGAAAAACATAAATGCACATAGGAGTGTAGAATTTTTTTGTTTGCACCAAGGATGTGGCAAGTTTACCAAGGATAACCATACCGAGAGGATTCAGTACAGGAATACAGAAGTATAAAGGGCAATATATATATATCTCTATATATCTTACTAGGGAATAGGCTTGCTAGTGTAATAATATTGAGAAAAACATAAATGCACATAGGAGTGTAGAATTTTTTTGTTTGCACCAAGGATGTGGCAAGTTTACCAAGGATAACCATACCGAGAGGATTCAGTACAGGAATACAGAAGTATAAAGGGCAATATATATATATCTCTATATAT
>QLTV01000419.1:1763035-1794699 GCA_003457575.1 Thermophis baileyi
CCCCAGTTTTAGAGTCAACCTAGTTAAAGATTCAAGTACTGTCTAATCTTTTTTATGACTTGATTTCAGCTTTTGTATATCTGTGTGTTTATGATAAATATGGTAAGTTAAAAAAAGATTCTTAAAAATAAGAGGTATATATTTAATAAAATATGGCCTATATCAGCTTCTTCCAAACTGGTGCTCCCTACCTGTGCTGAAATACAATTTTCATATGTTATATATAAAGTTTTTTCCCCAGTTTTAGAGTCAACCTAGTTAAAGATTCAAGTACTGTCTAATCTTTTTTATGACTTGATTTCAGCTTTTGTATATCTGTGTGTTTATGATAAATATGGTAAGTTAAAAAAAGATTCTTAAAAATAAGAGGTATATATTTAATAAAATATGGCCTATATCAGCTTCTTCCAAACTGGTGCTCCCTACCTGTGCTGAAATACAATTTTCATATGTACCTAGCTTCTAGAAATTGTGGGAATTATAATTCAACATATCTAGAGAACATGACTGATTTAAATCATGGTCTATTAGTTGAAATCTTGTGTGAGTAAACTTAAACTTAGTATATGCTTTGCTATGCCTAAGTAATAAGGGCCTAAGAAAATCTATCAAAACATGTTCCTTCCTTACTCCATCCTTTCTCCTGAATGTTTTTACCTTTTAGAATTGAGAATATTGCTTTAAAAAAATAGAGCAAAGGTAACTCAAAGAAAACAGACTTTTAAATTGTTATTGTAGTTGCCCTTGTTAAACCTTCATGTTTCTTTTTTTCAGTTTAAAGGCAGAGGGAGAGGGATTTGCATAAATATCAGTGCTTTCCACTGTTACTTCATACTCCTCATATCCGAAAGACGTCATAGAAATCATCTCATGATGCGTAAAATAATGGAATTTAAAACATTGGTTATGATAAGACATTGAAGAAGCAAAGTTGATGTGGATTCCACGACTGGATTGCTTCCATCTAGAACAGCAGCCTCATTGTTTCAGAGGCCACTCACCATCTGACGCAGATTCTTGCCCAGGTGGCATATTCCAATTGCTGTATGAAGAATGGGAGCTGGCCGAGGCTTTACAATGTCTCTCTTTTCCTTTCTCACTGGAGAAAGAGGTGGGATTTTGAGAAATAGCTATACTGCGTGCCTGAGATTGCAAGACAGCTCTTGTACAGTAGATGCCACCCCTTATTTTTCTGGGATGGACTATCTGGGATCCAGTGGTCCTCTCTCTTCTCAGTGCTTCCATCTTCTCAATGATTGGATGATTGAACAAAGAGGCTTAAAATATGCTTTGCCGCCTATTCTTTCCTCGAGCTGTAGAAGTAGGGAAGGAGAAAAATTAGGACTATGGACCAAAATCTGTCGCTTGGAAGATGAGATAAAAAAGGAGATTTCATCACGATTCCTTCCTCTACTTTATATATGTAGGAAGAATGGAAATTAATATATTATAATATATATTTTTATCATTGATATTATTGATGTATCCATAATACCAATCATAAAATCATCATAAAAGTTTGCTTTCTTATTTGAGGCCTTGTTTGACTGCAGCTCAAGCCTCAGAATTTTGTGGAAATACTTTAAAAAGTGTCACTTTCAAATACGAAGAATACAAAGACTTATGCTGGATATGATTAATAAAAACACCACTAGTTTGTTTGGTTGTGTCCCCAAAAAGTATGTGGGAAGAATGTTTAGTTCCTGTCTCTGGCTCCTGCAAAATAGGCGAGGCCTCGGGCAAACTTTTGCCAAATCTTACCTTCCAGTTTGATTTATCTTGCTATGGCAGCTGGGTCTGCTGAAAGTTAAACTACAGCAACATTTGGAGGGCCAGAAATCTCTCACTTCCACATACACCACCTTCTGGGATTCCTTATATTCATTTACCTGGGTTTTATGAGCTATCATGTGCTATGACTATCTCACCTGTGAATGATCAACCATCATATATAACTAGCAAGGTATATAGATGGGAAACACACGCTCTATTACTTTTTAGAACAACAGTTCAGGCCACCATCTCTAGGTCATGAGACCTGATCCTTAGAACATATTTGGATAGCTGATTGCTACGAACTAGTGCTTTCTACTGCTCTAATCTGTATCAGAAAAACATCGAAAGCAAAAGATTTCTGCAGAGCCTTCAGTCGAACTGTTTTCCACAAGAAGCTGGTACCTACCAACGTGCTGGAAACTTGAGCCTCGGCAGCCAGGGTCCTTTTGAAGTTGAATTTCCTTCAAAGAGAAGATGGAAGCAGCTAGAGGAGAGAAGGAAATGGAAACAGAAGTCATGGATTGGATCTCTCAGAGGTCACTTGCCATTCTGATTCATTCTGTGTATGTGACCCAATTGATTTACAGTGGATGGATGCCTACAAGTAAATTACAGCTGTAGAAGACTGATTAGATTAGTGTTCCTGGTATCCACTGGATGTTATTTATGTTACCAAAGTTCTGGTAGTACCAGTTTCCTCTCTCTTGAAAAATGGCATTTCTTGGATTTTATTTCTCCCACTTCTGCCTTTTTAAATATTTTAAATATTTTACACATTTATTTTGCATGCTTGGGCTCTGGCTTTGTGAGACTAAAATGCAGATGTATTCAAAGTGACAGCGAAAAGCAAAACACCTACAAACAATAAAATGCAGCCATCAGCTGTGCTGCACATCAAGCCGTATCTTAGTTCTTGTTAGGGAAGTATAGGTAGTCCTTGACTTACGACCACAATTGAGCCCAAAATTTGTGTTAAGCGAGACATTTAAGTGAGTTTTGCCCCATTTTTCCACCTTTCTTGCCATAGTTGTTAAGTGAATCACTGCAGTTGATAAGTTAGTAACCCGGTTGTTAAGTGAATCTAGCTTCCGCATTGACTTTGCTTGTGACAAGGTCACAAAAGGGGATCACATGACCCCCGGGACACAGCAACGGCCATAAATATGAACCAGTTGCCAAGCATCTGAATTTTGATCACATGATCATGGGGAAGCTGCAAAGGCCGTAACTGTGAAAAATGGTCATAAGTTGCTTTTTTCAATGCTGTTGTAACTTTGAACGGTCACTAAATGAACTGCTGTAAGTTGGGGACTACCTGTATGATACTTCTAAAACTTTACTGTGACTAATTGCTTGAAGTAAAAGGTGCTTTGAAAGGATCCGGGAAAGGGCTTAGATTTGATACAAAACAATTGTCTTCATTCATACTTTGGAACTATTATTAAGTCATCTTATGTCACAATGTTCCCACTGTATGCTTACTCTCAGGAAGGAGGTGGACTCGTTCATCTAAGATCATAAAGTAGGGATGTCGTAGAGCTGATTCAGCAGAGATACGTTGTTTGGCTTCATACTTGAAGGAAAAAAAGACTTGAGTCCACATTTGTATAGTGATTTTATACATTGTTCCCAGATGCTGATTCATTGTGTGGCTGCAGAGTTTTTAAATAATTGACTGTTTTGAGGATATTACTCTGCAGAAGAATCATACATGATTGGTTGAACAGCATGATGGCAGATGCAAACTATTACTAGAAAACATAAAATGAAGCGTTATTTTGCTAACAATACAATTTTCCTAATGTCCTTTGGAGTTTAGTGAAGGTGTTGTACAAGTTGGACCATTTGTTTTAAATCTGTCAAACCTATGACCCCCAAATTCTTCTGCAAAATTGCATCCTGTCTGGTTTCTTCAGTCTGCAGTCATGCAAAACAACTGTACCTTAGAAAATGTATGTTTTTATTTTAGTTTTGGCTCAGTACGGGGAAGTCAAGCAATTACTGCAGAGCCAAACAACATCTCCTACAAAAGCCAGAACAGGACAAAAGAATCTTGGCAGCAGAAACAGAACAAAGCAACACAATAATCAACAAATCTGAGACTTGGTAGCATCATAGATCAGACTTAGAATGGAGGAACATTTATGCCTGTTCGCTGGAATGATTAGACATTTTATGTTCCTTTGCAGAAATCTTTGAGGACTGGTTTACTATTAAAGTAAACCAGCTATTTTTGTTTTTCTGAAGCTGCCAATCTTATCATTTGAGTTGCTTGTTTCCTGGCCAATTACAGTGGCATTATTGGTTCTGATGGGAGCTCCAAACTGTATTCCCCAGTTCCACTGGGATTATTAAGCTGATTTCATCTCTTATAATATCTGTAAAACAGGGCTAGTTGACTAAGATCCAGAAGTGCTGTGGAGTGCAATCTTGAAATTTGATGGTTAAAGTAGCATCATTCTGGATAAACCTCATTCTACCCCATCTTTGCAACAGCATGTAGTAATAGCAATTATTTTGATCTGAACTTGCCAGCCATGTCATTTTTACTTATACTATATCTGCCTGAAAGCTGGGGTAAAACTACTATACCCACATGGCAAGGCTGACAAATGAATTATGTTCCCAATGGTCTCAGCCCCAATATCGGTATTGTAATGCTGTATGCCAGGCCTGTTCTGAGTTGCATACTGTGATACTTGTGCATTCAAGAGTCACTACTATCAATAAATGATTCAATTCAAAGTAGTTTTTGGCCTTTGGACTACTCAAATATACCACTGCCAAGCTGAAACAGATGTATGTTCCACTTGAGAATCGAAATATCTTCTGAGCACTAGGTAATGCTATCCTAGCTTGGTTTCAAATGACTTTGTAGCAGTGGTGAAATCCAAATTTTTTTTACTACCGGTTCTGTGGGCATGGCTTGGTGGGCGTGGTGTGGCTTGGCGGGCATGGCAGAGGAAGGATATTGCAAAATCTCCATTCCCACCCCACTCTGGGGCCAGCCAGAGGTGGTATTTACCGGTTCTCCAAACTACTCAAAATTTCCGCTACCGGTTCTCTGAACTACTCAAAATTTCCGCTACCGGTTCTCCGAACTACTCAAAATTTCCGCTACCGGTTCTCCAGAACCTGTCAGAACCTCCTGGATTTCACCCCTGCTTTGTAGCCTAATATACCTATTGATTTTTAAAAAACATAGAATACCTCTTTAACAGTTCAGATTAAATTCCTCCAGGACAGTTTGCTATCTGTCAATAGATATCTACCCAGTCTTGTAATACTGACTCTGATAGTTACTCCTGACACAATCTCTCTGAAAGAGTTGATTCATGAGTTCTCCAGGACTCTCAGATCCTGCTTAAACAGCAGGCAGGAGATATGGGCAGGGGAGCTGTTGCCCAGCTTTGGCTGGTGTGCCAGTTATACCATGACTCATTGATGATGATCACTCACACCATGATCACCACTGTAATAGTAGTAGTATGGCTACCCATGCCATGTAGAGTTGCCTTTGGAGATGATCCAAAAGCTGCAGCTGGTATGAAATGCAATGGTTTTTGATGGGAGAACCCTATCAGGCCAGAATAATACCTCTTTTGAAGTTGCTGTATTAGTTGTCAGCTGACTTTCAGGTGCAATTCAATGTGCTGGTCAATACCTTAAAGCCCCTCATGATGCAGCATTGGGATAAATCAGACAATGCTTTACCGCACGGGTGTCAAACTCGCCGCGTCACATTGCCGTCACATGATGTTTTTTCCCTTCGTGGAACTGGGGTGGGCGTGGCCTACGCGTGACACATCCAGCCCATGGGCCGCCAGTTGGACACCCCTGTGAATCAAATCTGCCCATCTATCTGGTCACAGAGAGTATGTTGCAGGTTTCTCCCTTGTAAATTTTATAGGGCATGAGCCAGGTGCCAGACCTTTTCAGTGGTTGTCTTCCTTCTTGGAATACCCACCCTCCCACAGATAAAGAGGACTCCAACCTTGCTGGAACTCCATAAACAGATCAAAGCAATTTTATTTCAAGGCAAGTTTGGCCTTAGATTAACCTGTTTGCTTCTAAGGGCATCTGCGATGTAACACATTCTTTGCTAGTATTTTTATTTCATATATTTTTTCCTTTTTCCTATTTATTTTTTTTGCATCCCACATAAGCTACATTAGAATTGGGATGGGCTATAAATATTGTAATAAATATTTATTAAGTGGGAACTAGCCATCAGTTGTTTTCCTCTTTTAACACTTTTAGGTGCAACCTGAAACCTGCATAAGATTTAGAAACCAATCAAATTCAACTGGCAACAGCTTCCTACGATTCAGTTTAAGACTGCCTAAATTCAGAGTTTGGGGTTTAGCACTCTCTGGTTTGTTTTCAACCCTTTCCCCCTTTCTACACATGCATTCCCATACCCCCCACATACACTCTGATTAATATTTATCCTGAGAGAATTTTGCAACTGATGTTTATAAAATATTTTCCTTAATTGCTCAACATGGCTTCCTTTGCATAAATAATGAAAAATAAAGACCTAGATATGGAATCATCATCATTCACAGTGCATTTTAAATGGCTGTTTTTGTCTTCTTCAATGTGAAGCAAGAACATTTAGAAACAGTGATTCGGAGAAGATCATTCAAATGTCAGGAAGAAGGAAAGGCTGAGAATGCAGCATGATGATGCAGCTTTGTGAAATTACTCAGGAAAATCAAGAGAAATGTTTAGAATTCACCAGAAAAATCAAACAAATTTCTTAGATGATTGCTAACCTGACTTAGGATTTGGAATATCACTGTAATCATATTTACTCTGAAACAAGACTATAATCAATTTGCCTTGTGTTCTTCCTTTAAACAATTGTACTTACTCGTACTTCAGAAACAAGATGATAAAATAAAATCATATTGAGACAAAGGTTATTTGGTGACCACAAAATGTCAAAATGAGGAGAGGCCAGCACTACCCATACTATTTTCAGCACCCATTTATAGAACTTCAGCACTAAGAATCTTAGCTTCTTTCACTTATAGAATAAAAACTGTCAACTAGAAGAATCAAAGGGATCAGTAGTAGTAATGGTCTGGGAAGATTTCTTTGGACACACAGACCCTCCATGAATTCCCAGGGAGGAAACCAAAGATACTGAATTCCTTCAGCACATGGGAAGTAGGGGTGAAGTATCTGGGGGTTGGGTTGTGGCATTTCTGATATCTGGCTCAGCAGGCAAGGTCACCTACCAGGAGGAGGCTTGTCAAAAGGTCAATTCCTTCTGTGTCCAGCCTGCAAGAGAAGAAAGCACTGTTATATTTGGGAGACTCTTCAAGCAGCTGGTTCTTACTGCAGGACCAACACCTGAACGTGTGACTCCAGCTCTGGTTAAAAGGGCCAGCTTCAAAGAAAAATGACCCAGGTCAATTTCCCCAAAGTTTGGATTCTGGATGGCCCCGTTAGGTGGTGATGGTGGAAACCGTAGTCCAATATGCCTGAAGGATAGCAGACTGCAGAAGCTAATTTTAAAAAAAATATTCATTTTATCAGTTGGCAATTTGAGTTCTTTCTTAAGGTAGAGATGACACAGTGCAGTAAAAAAGCCTAGCCCTTTACCTTTGCAGTTTGAAATTCAAAGCACTACTGCCATCTAGTGGCAGCTCCAGAAAAGAAAGCCCCCTCATTTCCTCAATCTTGGTACAGAGAATAAGAATGAAACATGTTGCATTGGGACAGAGAAAATTCCTCTGTGTTCACTGAGGGCAGTGCAGACAATCAGCCAACTTTTCCAAGAGTTCTTTATATCATCATTTATTCTCTGTGTCTCTTTCTTTAGTTATTTCTAAGAGGACGGCTGATATTTTGCCCCTTGCAGTACTTGCAAACAGCAGCTATGATCCATAATAAATTGGCCTCTCCTTGATTCTGCCTCTACCTGGGTGCATGATTTATCAAGGGTTGGGCTCGATATTGTGTGAACTGGTAAGCTTTGAACTCCTCACTGGATGTGATGCTTGGCCAAGATTCTTGCGTAGGAGTTCCTGCAAGTTAAAAAAAAAAAGGATTGGATTAACACTTTTTCTAGATCCACATGCAGCATGGCATGAGGTGGCATATATCTATCTATCTATCATCTATCTATCTATCTATCTATCTATCTATCTATCTATATCTATCTATCTATCTATCTATCTATCTATCTATCTATCTATCTATCTATCTATCTATCTATCTATCTATCTATCTATGTATCTATCTATCATCTATCTATCTATCATGGGATTTAGATCTCTGAAAATTTCAAATAATAAAACCAAAACTAAGAAATTCCTCTGTAGGGTAGGGTAATGTAGAAATTCAAGGAAAGCAGCAGACCAGTGTTATTCAACCTTGGCACTCGAAGATGTGCTGGGGAATTCTAGGAGTTGAAGTCTACACACCTTCATGTAACCAAGGTTGAAAAATACTGCATTAGATCGGCAACACTATGTTCTAGATTAGCACAGGCTGATAATAAGTAATGGTTAACATTTAATAGTAATGGTTATGGTTATGGATTTACCATTTCTACCATCCTAGAATAGAATAGAAAACAGAGTTGGAAGGGACCTTGGAGGTCTTCTAGTCTAACCCCCTGCTTAGGCAGGAAACCCTACACCACTTCAGACAAATGGTTATCCAACATCTTCTTAAAGAATGTTCCAGTTTTGGAGCATTCACAACTTCTGGAGGCAAGCTGTTCGACTGATTAATTGTTCTAACTGTCAGGAAATTTCTCCTTAGTTCTAAGTTGCTTCTCTCCTTGATTAGTTTCCATCCATTGCTTCTTGTTCTACCCTCAGGTGCTTTGGAGAATAGTTGATCCTTTCAGTAAGAAATACCACACAATGAGTCTGACAAATTGTGCCCCCCCCAATTTATCCATCATTTTGCTATGGCACCTGCCTTCTTTGAAAAGAAGAATAGAACCCCTGTAACTCCTGCAGTCCATGTTTTCTTATTCCAAATATCTGCAGTTTTTATCTCTGTTTTATTTCTCTGGCAACAATTGCTTATATAATAATATTATATAATAATATTCATGATTTTTTGAGAACACAAAGCATGAATATGAAATTAATTACACAAGTGTACCTATTTGGTAAAATAAAATCTGAAGGCATCATTGGGTTGTCTAGCTATAGCACTGTTTCTTGAGCAGAGTTCCATGTACTCTAATCTTCCCTGCTCATTTACATATTGTCATTTAAAAAAATTATTGCATGGAGCTTCCGGTGGTGTCGTCTTTCGCGATGCGTGCTGTGAGAGCGGGCTCCGAGCTCACAGCACAAATTTCTCTGGTTGGATGCCCATTCGGGGCATCGCAGATCCCGTAGAGATCTGCGAATTTGTGGGGATCACTCTAGAGAGTGAACGGGTGTGAAGCAGACACCCGTTCACTCATGAGAACTCCCCGAAAACCGGCTGGAGAAAACCTGCCTCTTGTGACAGGTCCGGAGCGAAGACAGCCACACAGCAGGAAGCAGAAGAGAGACTTTATAGCAAAGATTGGACTAAACTAAATCCTTAAAACTTTTGGACAGCTGGTGTGATTGGCAACAAAGAATCAGAGTGTGCGGTAAGATCGAGGCTCTAAAAGTGAAGAAGCGGCATTTGATGGTGGCGAAGCTGAAATGGAATATAGGCTGATTGCACACAAACGCGAAGAAGAAAGCGGTAATGGAGAAATCAGTGTAAAAGTGGTATGAGGAATTACTTTGGATTTCTTTTTGCTACAAAGTTATGATATATCTTTCTACTGGGAAAATTGGAAGATCTTTGACTTTAAACAGTGTGAGAAGTGGAACTAAGCATTAAAGAACGGAGGAATTAAGAAGTGAAAGTGAGAGTCATACTTCCGGAAGGGAAGCCATTAAGGAAAGCAGGTCGCAAACAACTTAAAGAGAAAAAAGAAATTTACTGAATTGGACTCTGGGACAATCTGATATTTGAATTTCTTTGGATTTAAAGACTTAAAGGATAATTGACATTGTAAAAGAGGACAATAAACAAATCGACTAAATATTTGACCAGAAGGTGGACACTCTAAATTGATTGCTATATATAATTGGAAGAGACAATAATGTTTATAAATGACTAAGTAAATCTTACACTACAAGTAATGAGACTCTGATTGATATTAAATGACAAACAGACCGATAAGTATCATGTTTTTCTAGATTTTCTCTTTTCTTTTTCTCTATAATACTGCGTTAAATATACTATATATATTTCTAAATATTGTTTTATAAAATAATTAAGATGATTTACAATAGAGTAACTATTTAATTAAATTATTAAAGTATCAAGCTGTAAGAAATTAGTTAAAGTCATAGAAAAATATTATATGTTACAATATAGACAACTGTTAGAGAATCCGTAAGATAAGTTATTAAAATAAATTAGAGTGATAGTTAAAAATTAAAAGTGATTAGCAGTAACATAAAAGGGTATTGGAACACTTTATCTAGTAGAAATTGGATATATGAGTGTCATATGGGATAAAATTGTGCAAAGTTTAAAAATGACAAGTACAAGTGTAACAACAAAAACAGGGAATAAAACAATACTAAACCCAGCCATAATTTATCCTGCACCTCCTACACAAAAATCGATTGAGACCATGTTAGAAGCTGAAAAAGCAAGTTCAGCAGTTACCATGCAAAGTATGCAGTTAATGTTGCAAAACATACAAGAAATTATGGCAAAGACACAAGAATCCATAAACAAAACACAGGAAACCATAACAAATAACCACAAAGAAACAAAAATACATCATATAGAAATTAAAACAGAGATGGGAGAAATGAAAGAAGATATAAAAAATATGAATGATAAAATTGAGAAAATTCAAAATAGCACAACAGAAAATGAACGTAAAATAAAAATAGTAGGAACAAAAATAGAACAGACTGATTAAGAAGGTAGAAACTATGGAACAGAAATTAATAACAACAAAGAACTTGAAGAGTCCATCGTATTCTTAGAGATGGAGAGGACCTCCTATCACTTAAGATTTCCGGGAAGAGAGAGAAGAAAATGTAGGTGAAAAAATAGCAGAAATCTTAGCTGAAATGATGCAAACTAATAAACAGGACATGATGAGTGTAATAGATGAGGCCTATAGAGTTCCAACGAATTATGCAAGGAGGCACAGACTCCCAAAAGAAACACATGTAAAATTTACAAAAAGGATAATTAGGGATAACATCTATAAAAAAACAAGAGAAGAAACATATACGTATAAAGGAAAAGAAATAATAGTTCTAAAGCAGATACCAAAAATAGTACGGAATATGAGAAGGCAATACCAATATTTAACATCTCAACTCATAAAATATAAGGAGCCATTTAGATGGTTGAACTAGCAGGAAAAAAAAATGAAAATAGATTCAATTGAAAAAGCCCAGGAGTTCTATGAAAGATATTTTGCGACGGAAGGTGAAGAAGGAAGTAAAGAAGAAAGTAATGAAGAACTGGAAAGTCGAGAAGAAGTTATAGAAGAAAAAGAGAAAGATAGGGGAGAAAAGAGAACACAAGAAAGAAAGAAGATAGAACAAGAAGGAATAACATGTAGAGTATTAAGAGAAACTAGAACTACAAGAAAACAATACAAATAGAAGTAGAAGAAGAAATCAAACTGATTTCTGTAAATATTAATAGAATTAATGTACCAAAATAAGAGAAACAAAATTTTTATGAAACTAAGAAAATTCGATGTAGAAGTAAATATTATTATAAGAAGTCCATACTTAAAAAAAAACACCAAGTAAAACAAGCTATTGAAAAAATAATAGATTGATTGGGAATCAGAATTTTTTGTGTGTGTGTGTGTTAGATATTTTTATAGAATTACAAAATAAGGAAGAATTAGAATATTACTTAATTCGGAACAGGCTTTCTGAAGGGTTACAAAATAGGGACTTAATATCATGAAATGTATGAATAATGATTTGTTAGAGGTATATAGAAAATTGTAACAAAATGGAAAAGATTTATGTGTAAATAAATATATATAGACATGGAATATGTATTAAAGAAATCCAGAAAAAAGATATATGAAATAGGAAAAAAAGTAGACCAGAAAATTGATATACATAGAAGAAATAGGTATGGAAATGTTTTATAAATATATTAAAAATATTTAAAACATAAGTATATAAAAATCTTGTGGACCGATCTTAGGCTGTAATCAAAATAGGAACTGCGATTCCTACCAATGTATGTTTGTGCGTCATGTAATGTTTTTGTGTATAAAATAAAATAAAATAAAATTATTGCATTATCTTCTGTTCAATACAGAAACAGAATGAAGAAAACTCACCCAACATTCTGAATATTAAATTAAGTTCTTCTTTCACAGTGGATCCTGGGAACATTGGACGTCCTGTGACCATTTCATAGTGTATGCAGCCCACGCCCCTAAAAGAAGAAGTCTTATGAAGTCGAATGGAGCAATGCGCTTTCTCCTAGGTTGCCTTGTCTACCTCTCATTAATTCAGTCTCTGAAAAGGAGGCTGAATCCTGAATGACCCCAGAAGATCAGGCAAGAGTGATTATTTTTTCATATTGAATTGCTAACCAGACAAGAGAGGTTTCAAGGAGCATGAAGGAATGAGACACAAAAATCTAATTTCTTCCATCTGCTAAGTGGGTACTTGCAAACTGCACTGCCGTCTTATTTAGATGATGGTCTGTAACATTATAAAGGCTATGCCCTCAGCATGCTGTGGAATTTGGAAAAAGCATGTATTGAGGGTAGCCAAACTACGATTTCCTAATTTTAAAAGGAACTACGTTTCCCCAAAAATAAGCCCTCCCCCGGAAATAAGCCCTCCCCAAAAAATACCATTTCCTCTGGTTAAGGTTAGGGAGACAGAGCTGGAAATCAGGTAAGATGGCAAGAGGAGCCCCATCTTGCTCCACGCGCCCCAAAATAATAAGACCTCCCCAAAAATAAGGCCAAGCGCTTATTTCGGGGTTCAAAAAATATAAGACAGGGTCTTATTTTCGGGGAAACACGGTATAGGAAGAACAATCATTTTCACCCATGCACAGACATTAGGCTTACCACATGTCTATGGGAGTGGAATATTCTGTAGATCCTAGTAGGACATCAGGAGGTCGGTACCATAATGTGACCACTTCATTGGAATATGTCTTTGTTGGGACAGACTTGGCTCTGGCTAGACCTGAGGATAAAACAAATGCCCATGAGATTCAGCTGCATCAAGACTTATATTAAACCCATATTTGTTTTACAAAAACAAACCTGTTTTTACAAAGAAAAGTCCTATGTAACTCAATGCTTAGAACAGTGGTCGACATCACAGTTATGCGTGAGCTATTTAGTTTGATTGTTTCACTTAGAGAACTAAGTTCATTAAATTCAATGGAGCTTGTTCTCAGTAACAGAACAACTACAAGATGCTTCTGAAAAAAAAAGTCAATCTCATAACTTGGATAAAAGTCCAGTTTATTTGTAAATAATATACAGGAAAATATTAGAGAAAAAAAGGGGGGAAGTTTCTTGAGATGTGTGACCCTAATATTGAAAGCATCCATCAAAACATCATGGCTTGGGACCAGGTTATCTGAGGGACCGTCTCTTGCTGGTCACATCTACCCGACTCATCAGAGCGGGGAGGCAGGAAATGTTGCGGGTCCCATCCCGGAGGGAGATACACCTGGTGGGACCCAGAAGAAGGGCCTTCTCCATGGTGGCTCCCTCTCTGGAACATAATTCCCCCAGAGATTAGAATGGCCCTCGCTCTAATACTCTTCCGGAAGGTGCTGAAGACCTGGTTCTGCCAGCGGGCCTGGCGAACCCAGAGCGGGATGGAGCCCATTAAATGGCTCATGTGATCTGCTGTCGCCGGGCCGGGGGGTGGGAGGTGATTTTGTTATATTGTACTATATTAATTTATTTGATTCTTTTTGTTAGTTTTTATTGTTTTAAATGTGGTTTTATATTCTGTAAGCTGCCTTGAGTTACCATGGGTGAGTAGGCGGCAAAATATATCTATATATCTATATATCTATATATCTATATCTATGGGGCTGCCACAGAGAGGAGGGGGTCAAGCTATTTTCCAAAGCATCTGTAGGCCAGACAAGGAATAATGGAAGGAAACTGAACAAGGAGAGATTTAACCTGGAAATAAGGAGAAAGTTTCTGACAGTGAGAGCGATCAACCAGTGGAACAGCTTGCCTTCGGAGGTTGTGAGAGCTCCAACAATTGAGACTTTCAAGAGGAAATTAGACTGCCATTTGTCGGAAATGGTGTAGGGACTCCTGGTTTGTGTGTGTGTGTGTGTGTGTGTGTGTGTGTATTCTGAAGGCAAACAGATTCTTTCCCCAAAAAAATTAGGGAACCCATGGGGATCCTGCAACCTTAAACACTCAAAGAGGTCAGGGGTCTGCAATCTTAAACACTCAAAGAGCCACTTGGACCCGTTTCCCACAGAAAAGAAAACACTGGGAGCCACAAAACCTGGGTGAGCGTGGCCAACTCAACATCACTCCCACCCAGTCACATGACCTGCCCCAGCCACGCCTACCCAGGTTTTGTGGCTCTGGGTGTTTTCTGTGGGAAATAGGTCTCTCTCTCTCTCTCTCTCTCACACACACTGACTCTCACTCTCTCTCCCCCTTTCCCCTCATTTTTCCCCTCTCCCATCCTCCCTCCCTTCCTTTCTCTCCTCTCTCAATTTTTCCTCTTTTCCCTCTCTCATTTCTCTCTCCCTCTCTCCCTTCTCTCTCATTTGTTTCTCTCTTTTTATTATTCTCCCCATTATTCTCATTTCTCTCTTTTTCTCCCCTTTTCTCCCTCTCTCTTTTGCCCCCTCTTTCCCCCCCTCGCNTCTCCCTCGCTCTCTCTCATTTCTCTCTCGCTCTCTCCCTTCTCTCATTTGTTTCTCTCTTTTTCTTCTCTCTCATTCTCTCCCTCCATCATTTTCTCATTTCTCTCTCTTTTCTCCCCTTTCTTCTCTCTCTCTCTCTCTCTTTTCCCCCCTCTTTCCCTCCCTCTCTCCCCCCCCTCTCATGTGTGTGTGTGTGTGTGTGTGTGCTCCCTCTTGAACCATTTCCAAAAACAGGCAAGGGTTGGTTTTTTTTCTGGATGTTCTTTCTTCTTCTTTGGGTGCTTTTTACCATATGATTTAAAATCAAGAGTCATTTCAGGTTCCCAGATAAATGAAGCTAGAAGGCAAGGGCAATGGTGGGGATGGAGACTCACTCCGAATGAGAGGGAAGCGCCCCTGTACTTGCCTCTTATCTCGCAGAGGCTTCTTCCGGCGCTTCTTGGTCTTGCTCGCACCTCTCCGCCCTGAGACGCTGGCCCGGCCCGGCTGCGGCAGATGCTCCGTGTTGTAATGGGCTCCATGAGGAGGGGACGCCGTCTCCCCCATTGTGAAGAGCGCGCTAAATCTAACTGCTGCGCACAGCGCCTTGCACAGCAGTTAAATGGGCTCCAGGAGGAGGAGGGGATGCAGTCTCCCCATTTGTGAAGCACACTTTTGCTGTGCTGCGCAAGGTGCTGCACGAGCAGCGGGCAGGCCATGGAGGGGGTATTGGGTCTTTCCCCCACCCCACGCCAAAGGAAAGCCAGCCAGGGTTCTCCTTCCCTCCTACCCTTCCCCCTGCTCCCTTCCCCCCACTCAATCCTACTTCGGTACAGAGGAGCACATGCTGGAAACGTGTGTTGGGGTGACGTCGGAGCGCATCTTCTGACCTTCAGGCACTCGCCCGCAACTCTCCATGCTCCTCGAGGCCCGGCTTGCTGAGGGGGGGGGCAGCCCTGATGCCTCTGCTGCTCCCCCGGCCCCAGCCATTGCTGCCCGGGGAAGGTACAGGCAACAGAAAGCGAGCAAAAACATAGCTCTTAGGAGCTGAGATTGGGGAAGGCACAGGCAACAGAAAGCGGCACATTTCAAAGGCGGCAGCTCGCATCTGGATGTGCCGAACAGCATCCTGCTGCAAGAGCCGGGCCATGCCTCTCTGCTATCCAACTGGCCAATGGGGGTGCTTTTGCCGGGCCATCTCTCCCTCCCGCTGAGCTCTTGTGCTCGGCGGGGGAGGAGAACGCTCCCCCACGCTGCCCCCTTCTTTCTCTTGGCCCTACCGACAAGGGAGGAGGAAGGCCAGGCTTGGGGGATGGCCCCCAACCTGCAAGATCCACTCCTGCCATTCTCTCCCAGCCCTCTTTGCTGGCGGCAACAGCAAATGTACCGTGACGAAGGTGGAAGCTGTTGCCGTGCAAAGGCAAATGCAGGGGCTCTTTGCTCCCACACTAAGGCTCCGGCCATGCCACCGCCATGACAGGGCAACAGCTCTTTCATCCCTCTGCTGCGACAGGGCCACAGGGAGCCGCAGCAGAGGGCCCAAAGAGCCACATGCAGCTCCGGAGCCACAGGTTGCAGATCCCTGCCCTAGGTGGTGGTAGTATGATATTAGCTGATTGCTATTTTCCATGTTCTTTGCTTTTCCATGCTTTTATTTTGATTTATGTTCAGTATTTTAAGATTGGCTATGTTGTTTTAATTGTTGCTATGTTTGTATGCTGCCCAGAGTCACATTATGTGAGATGGGTGGCCATATTAATTTGCCAAATAAATAAATAAATGAATGTCATTACTCTGAAAGCCAAGGAGATGGTCTCATTCACTAACTTACCAAAGTCAGCAAGTTTTAGTTCTCCTTTTCCATTAATAAGCAGATTCTGTGGCTTGAGATCTCTGTGTAGGATCTTATGCTGATGGCAGTAGGACAAACCACGAAGCAGCTGGAACATGAAAATCTTGAAGCAAGAGAAGATCAGAGAAGAAATAATTGGTAACATTCACAGTTTGTTTTTAGGAAATACAGATTTCTGAACCGGATGCCTTCCAGATATGCTAATGACCAAGTGTTGGGAATTATGCAAATAGTAATCCAATATATTTCCAGGACATCAAATAGAGAAGGGATGCACAATTCTCTCATGTTTATTTTCCAAGCCTTTGCAAAGGCCAATCTTTCTATCCATTTATCTGTCTACTCACCTTCACATTGAACATGCTCATCAGATTCCCACAGTTATCCAGGTACTGTTTTAGGTCACTGTCCTGCAAAGATAAGCATGTCCTGAGGGCATAACTTGCTATGAGGAATGAGACGCCCACAATTTCTTCAGTATTAGAAAATGCAAATCAAATTATATTTCCCAGGACTTCAGAAGAACAATATATGTTTGCAATTTTTGTAATTATTACCTCCAACAAAATATAGATTATAGTATGACTTATTATACAACTCTGAACAATGCAACCTTTTCAGAGATTTGTTGCATCATGTAAAATGAATATGCAGGTACAAGTAACTGTAACAGGAGATAAAAAGCAGTTCTTCTATCAAACATACGCAATCCAGATGCTATTTAAATGTTTCCTGATAAACACATCTGTTTCAGAAAATTCAAGTTTTCCCAACTCTAAACCACATTTTGCTACTGCTAAGAAAATGCCATTTCTTTCTGCTTTCTCTTATGCACAGATCATTTGCAATTACTATTTAGGGCAAGTCTGTTTTCTAAAAGGTTTGGCAAATGCAATAGGACTGAGTACATACTATGACTGAGTAAACAAAATTGCTATCTGTGCTACCTGGAGTACAATTAAACAATGTCTGGGAACAATAAGTGAACATTCTCCAGAGAACATTTTCTAATGGATGCTATTGATTAGCTAAGAGTTAAAAGAAAACCAAGAACTTCAGTACTGCTCAGAACGTTACTGATGTACTCCAGGCAAGCTACCATGCAAGCTGCCTTAGTTTCCCTTAGAAAGAGATCCATAGACTTACCAGATATTCAAAAACAAGAGTGAGGGAGCATTTTGTGTGAATGATATCGTGGAGAGTCACAATGTTGGCATGCTTTAGATTCTTCAGTAAGGAAACTGTAAGACAAAGCACAGCCGTATCAATCACACATCATCTGAAGGTGTTGGAGCTGTGAGTTGGAATCACAGGCTCATCCATACAGATTGGTTGGACTACCAGTTACATAATTCCCAGGAAACTTGAGGACAAATTATGGGACATGTAATCTAAGGCATCTGGAAGAACCATGTTAGGGAAAATTGACAACATATGAATTCTTAGGAATAGATCTAGAAAAATAGTTGCCGAGGTGGCGCAGTGGTTAGAGTGCAGCACTGCAGGCTACTTCAGCTGACTGCTAGCTGCAGTTCGGCGGTTCAAATCTCACCGGCTCAAGGTTGACTCAGCCTTCCATCCTTCCGAGGTGGGTAAAATGAGGACCCAGATTGTTGGGGGCAATATGCTGACTCTGTGAACCACTTAGAGAGGGCTGTAAAACACTATGAAGCGGTATATAAGTCTAACTGCTATTGCTATTGCTATGTTGCTAACAGGAGTCTGGAAACCCCAATGCCTGCATCTTACCTTCCCGTATAGCAGTGCAAGGTGCCCCTTCTTCATGCTCCAACCTGATCTCCTTCAGCGCAACAAGATTCTTGGTGAGTTTGCTGCGTCCTTTAAATACAGTAGCATAAGTGCCCTGTGAAGAAAGCAGCAACGAAAGTAAGTAGTGCAAAATGCAATGTATTTTACATCTCTCTCTTTCTCATTCTGGGCCTCCTGAACTTAAGGAATTCACTCCTTAAACTTTTTAAAATTTCGATTAAAAAAATTCTCCATCGTCACCATCTGCCAAACAAATTCCACAGAAAGGCTGGATCTAATTTATTATTGTTAGATTTTTTCCCCACACATTTTTTTAAAAAAAAATATTTGGTCAACTTAAAGTGGCGAACATATCTAATACTCCTTTCTTCTCCTATTTTCCCACAACAAAAACCCTGTGAGGTAGGTTGGGCTGAGAGGAAGTGACTGGCCCAAAGTTACTCAGCCATCTTTCTTTCTTCTAGAATTCACAGTCTCCTAGTTTCTAGACCAGACCACAAAACCAATTTTGCTATTTTTTTCCTCCTGTCCATTCTAATATGGAAAGTGCATTTAATTTAAGAAGCACACTCTGAATGGACACGATGAGTGGCAGAGGTCAAAATCTTTGTGTCATCTAGTGACAAGCATGGCATGTGAACTGCAACTTGGACTATAAAAGGAATAAATGCCAAAAGACATGAATGAACTGATGAAATAAAAGGAAAAATATGTTATATGAAACTATAAAGGAATGGATGTAATAAACTCTAATGAAGATAGTCTGATATGCTCCAAGGCACCCAACGGCAGGGGTGAAATTCAGCAGGTTCTGACAGGTTCTGGAGAACAGGTAGCGGAAATTTTGAGTAGTTCGGAGAACCGGCAAATACCTGGCTGGCCCTAGAGTGGGGTGGGGTGGGAATGGAGATTTTGCAGTATCCTTCCCCTGCCATGCCCACCAAGCCACGCCCACAGAACCGGTAGGGAAATTTTTTGAATTTCACCCCTGCCCAATGGTAATTATTTTTTTATGCAGATAAATCCTATAGTGTTTAAATTCAGTTCAGAATTAGAGAGATTTTAAACATTTGAACTCTTATATGTCAAATGTCAGTCTCCCAAAGCAGATTGCAAAAGTAAAAATTATCACAAAACTACAATAGAAACTTGCAAAGGATGATGGATGGGACTGATCATTCTTTGAGATTCTTCTTACCTCTCCCAACTTTTCCAGTTTAACATAGGTTTCCATCTTGCCAAACCCAATGTCTGACTACCATAAAAAAAAAGGAGAGAAGTATCAGTACAAAATGCCACATGAAGAAACTCACAACACAGGCCAACACATATCTATCAAGAAGTCTAGCCCATTGGATTGATTTCCAGGAGAAGCTTACCACTAACCATTCTGTAAAAATGTATTGCTTAAAATGAATTCTCTGGGAAATAAATGAAGACAGGTCCTTGAACTTGCAGCTCAGCATCAGTTACCATGCAGAGTCACCAGTCAATTGCTGGTAAGAACCAGCCCTTTGACTTTCAAGAATCTGGAGATAGCTTGCTTCTTTCTCCCTGTGGGGCTTAAAACAAGACTGCTCACATTCTTGTCTTTGCTTGGGGTATTTTGCAGAAAGCAATATTTCTCATATTTACTTCTCAAATGGCCTGTTACTTTGGTCAGCACATGCATCAATTAAAAGGTGATGCCTGGGTGATTCTCTCCTTTGCTTATGAAATATAAACATATTGATCCAGGAGTCAAGGTAACCAGACTAATCTGCCAGATATTTCCCTGACCCTTTGTGTGGCACTAGAAGGCACAAACGGCTTTGGTCTCTCACAGATTCTATTCCCATAGAATATTATAATGCTTGAAAAACTAACTTTATCCACTGTGTTTAGGTTGAATTTTATTCAGCAAATATGGCGTACGTTTGCAAAACAATATATAGCAGTAATGAAGATGAGAGATTCGTGGATAAATCCTTCCAGGCTGCTAAGAGGTTTTCTATGTGGAAGTGTTAAAGATGCTTGGTTCATATTTCCCATTTTAATATATTTACTATTCAACAGCAGGTGGTGGTAAAGACACAATTTTTAAATAACAACAACAACAACAACAACAACATTTTAAGACGTATTTCATTCTCAGTTCAATAAAGAAGTGTTATTAGCTGGATTAGAACTGGAATTTTTCATCTCTTGGTGAAACTGATACTCTATTTCAGGCAGTTTTTGTTTAGCAACCACAATTGGAACCGGCAACTTGGTCATTAAGTGAAGTGGTCACTAAGTGAAACTGTTATGACTGTGCTTCTTTCCTTCAGCCTTCCTTTGCTTTACAGACCTGCAAAAATCGTAAATTCAAGGACTGATTGCAAAGTTACTTTTTCATCACTGTCATTACTATGAATGATAGCTAAACGAGTCGGTTGCTCAATGAGAACTACCTGTATCACAGTGGTTCTCAACCTTTCTAATGCCGCGACCCCCCGCGACCCCCTCCCCACTACCACCGCGACCCCCTCCCTACCCTCTCCCCACGCAGGATGAGGCATGCGCAAAGCATTCTGCGCATGTGCAGAGGGTAAAAGAACCCAAATGGCGGCGTCCGGGTGGGTGGGCGAAGTCTCCCGCTTCCGTCGCTACCGGCTTTCCGGCGACCCGCAGGCACGGCCGAACCGGGAGCATTTCACCCCTGCTTGATGGTGGCACCAAGATGGCGGGCTAGTGCGCGCAGCGACCCCTGTGAAAGAGTCGTTCGACCCCCAAAGGGGTCGCGACCCACAGGTTGAGAACCGCTGCTGTATCAGAAAGGAAAACTATTAAAATCATTATGCTACATTACTGTGAAAACATTTAAATCTTTTCTGTTAAGCTGAAACTGTAAGAATTGAGAGAAACTCTAAGCCAGGGGTGTCAAACTCGCGGCCAGCGGGCCGGATGCATCACGTGCTGGCCACGCCCGGTTTAGCGAAGGGGGAAAAAGTCACGATACGTCACATAACGACACCATGACGACATGAGTTTGACCTCCTTGCTCTAAGCAAATCTCTAGCCAGTGTTTGCAGTGATGACGTACCGTCTGATGACATTACAACCGAAACACAAAACTCTGGGCAAAACTGTGGAACCTCTAGAGTTCTTGAGACTCACCAGAGATGCCCGCCGTGACGTCCTGCTGAGAGGCTTAGAAATCTCTGGATTTTCCATTTCTAGTTTTTGGAGGAATTCTGGGGGCAGGTTAATATCCATGGGCAGAGAGAGACGCTTGCTGACATCCTGAGAAGAAAAATAACACATCACATATGACAAGATCTTCCAAACTGGATAGTGGGATCCAACTACGAAATGATACAATATAGCTTTAATAAATACCAGGCTAAATCTAGCATTAGCTATTGTGGGAGCAGCTTCTAGACTTGAACATATACACAATTATTATATAACAAAATACACCACATGTTAAGAGAAAACTAGATAGGCCACTGATATTTGAGGTCAGCTCCCTTCGGTGTCAAGCTTTCAAATTTATCTTGCTATGTTTAAAGGGAGGAGGAGGAGGAGGAGGAGGAGGAGGCATCTCCCAGAACTCCATCAGCATCATTTCTGCCACTGGGCAAAGCTTGTCTATTAGTTTGCAGGTTACCTCCATAGAAAAGCGGCGCTGGTTGCCATTTCGGAAATGCACAGAAGTTGGGGACCGACCTTCCAAAGGTGAGGCAGAACTGGGCTGCATTCGGATATCCCTATTCAGGTGAGCCAAATGTAAATGTCCTTGTGCCATATCTGATCAGAAAGAAAGAATAAATAGCAATTTACTAGGTGACCATAGAGACTGGCAATGCCAGGGACAGTGTGTGGCTGAGATAAATACAAAGCAACCCAGAGCAAGTTTAAAAATTTAAATCAGCAGGTAAATATATATATATATATCATAAAGAAGGAGAGACAAACAAAATCCCCCAACTTTGTATAAAAGCCCTTAGAGGCCAAACAACATTAAACATTATCCAAAATGTTCCGCATTTGCAGACCTCTATCTCAATCTGATGTTGGCATATGTGCACATGTCTGTATGCATGTATACATACAATTAGCATATTAAATTGTCATTTTGGAAGAGAAGATCCCCTTTTCTGACTGCAATACTTCAGTGCTTTCACCAGAGTTTATGGAATTTCACAGATTCACACCGTGTTCCACACATGCAGCTTAGTTCTCTCTGTGTTATGTTGCAATGTTGCTATACATCATGAGCTAAATATATTTCCTCAGGGTCTGGCTCTTGCATGCACTTTTCAGATTTTCTTAGTCTGTAGTATCATATGCTATACAAATGCCTTCAGGGGTTCAGGTAGTTTGGAACTGCTTTAACTGGGGGGATTATGTACAAGGAAAAAATACACTCATATCCCCTATCTCAGTATTTAGAGGGGGTGTTGGACAACCAGATATCAGAGATCCCATGTGAAGCACAATAAAATTGTCTAACTAAGGTCCATGATGTAGAGCAGGGCTGTCAAACTCCCGGCCCATGGGCCGGATGTGTCATGTGTTGGCCACGCCCATGCCCGGTTTAGCGAAGGGAAAAAAAAGTCCTGATACATCACGTGACGCTGCTGTGATGACATGAGTTTGACACCCCTGATGTAGAGGACAGACATAGATCATTCCACATTGAATCCCGGTCTTTTCTCTAGGAGAAGATGGAAACAGTCACCTGTAAATTAATGTAGCAATTTCCAAGCTGCTGAGACTCCCATCCCATAACCAAACTCCTCAATTCTAGATGAGGACCCGAGCCAAATAGGATCATTGTCATGTCATGTAAGTAGTTAGAATGTAGGGGATTAAATTAAACATTAGCTGTGCATACTTCAATGACTTTTCTGCTTGTCATTAAAACAGCCCCCTTTTCAGACTTCTGCTGCTTTAAGAGTCACAGAGCAGGGGTCCCCAAACTTGGCAACTTTAAGACTTGTGGACTTCAACTCCCAGAATGAATTCTGGGAGTTGAAGTCCACAAGTCTTAAAGTTGCCAAGTTTGAAGACCTCTATCACAGAGACTTGAATGACTATTTCCTTATATTTGTGAGAGGTTCAAAGATTTCTTTTTCCAAATAGTTTTTCAAGTGTATGCACTGGTCCCATATCTACCTCTTCACTTGATAACTGATTATGCTATTGAGAAAAAAAAATGAGCGTCTCTAAGAAATATAAGTGATCTCTTGAGAAAGTAGTTCTGAAGTGTTGTTGAGCCACAAATGGAAAATGAGATCTGAAAGAAAGGAGCCTTCCATGTGTAACTACTTCTCCATGGTTCACAATTTGATGGCTGTTAGGAGAAGGGAGACCCAAAGGGGAGTTCAGCAAAACTCTTCACCTTTTTACTGAAGGGCTCCATTAAATAAAACTTTCAGAATTGGCAGAGGCATTTCTATGAAAAGTATGCAACTAAAAGAATGTTTCATAATTATAACTCTCCTAACAGAGCTGTACCACTTGCTTATTCCCAGCCCTTCTACAAGGTAATATCAGACTCTTTTACAGGGGACATAAAAGATAGATGTAGGTATACACAGGGTCTACTAAAGCATCTCTGAGAGATGATTATCCAGCTTCTGAAGAACTAAGGACTTCCTGGTTTCTAGCCTGGATTTACTTCTTTTTAGTTTAAACCAAGGGTCTCCAAATTTGGCAACTGTAAGATTTGTGGACTTCAACTCCCAGAATTCCCCAGCCAGCATGGTCCAATAAGAGCACCGTTGTCTCCCAGCTCCAGCCTCCCAGGTGCAGGGCAAGATGTCCTTGAACCTCTGAGAAAGGAATGTTATTATGACTATATCTCTCCCATGCTCTACACAATCCCACCTCCCAATTTTCCACAGCAGTAAATGTGGCAGGTCTGAAGGCCCAATACAAAAGATGGCTTCCAGGCCTGACAGGCCACCCCCCCCAACAGAAAAGCATATCCTGAAATGAGAGTAGCAGAGTGGTTAATAATCCAGTATACTAATCACCTCTCCCTCCCCCAGGAGGACCCTTTGGCTTGTCAGGGAACTTATCATGAAATTGTTTCACTAGCCTGTCTGCCTTAACATTCCAGCTCTTAACCCACTACTACTACCTACTCAAAGTCATGCCGTTCGGTAGATAGTAGTAGTAGGTAAACTACTAGCATGGCTGGCTGGGGAATTCTGGAAGTTGAATTCTGGAAGTTGAAGTCTACAAGTATTAAAGTTGCCAAGTTTGGACACGCCTGGTTTAAAACATTGATTCTGGTTCGGCTCTCTTGCACAATACAGAATATAGCCACCCCCTCTTCAATGTGAGAAGCCTTCAAATATTAAAAGACTGCAATCACATCTCCCATCAGCCATCTCTTCTGTACATTAAACGTATTCTGATCTTTTAACTTTTCCTCATATATTTTGGTTTCTAGATCCCTTATTATCTTGGTAATGTATTATATAAGCTCTTTGCATATAGATATATATATATATAATGCTATTAATGGTGGGAAAATGAACAGAAAACAAAAGCACCCCAATTTTTGTAGATACTTTTAAAGAAAGATTTCAAACACAGGTTAAAATTTTAATCAAATAAGCCGCCCAGACTTTTATGCAGCTGGGTGGCCATTAAATTGAGTGAATGAATGGATGCCAACCTAGCAGACAAACAGTTCTTTAGTCTAATCCAACACAGTGCTTTTTATATTTTTATGCTTTGTGTGAAATGTTTTTACTTAATCCAGTATATAATTTGATTGTACAAATCTACCTTAATAATTTTAGTGCAGGTGAAAAAGTATTTTAGAACAAATGTAAACACTGATTAAAACAACGGGCAACTGAAAAGTATCGGTAGAGTGAACTGAACCAAAGGAGGGTTGGTGAAGATCTCAGCTGTGTAAAAGATACATCTGTAACTCTTGTTTTTTTCACAAAAATGGAAGAACAGCACAGTGGCCTATACTTTGTGCTTGTTTCTTTGTTAGAATTACTTCTTGCCTTTCCTTCAAGACTTCAAGGGTTTACAAGGAATCTTCCTTCATTTTATTTCCATGTCAGCAGCACTGTGAGATAGGCTGGGTGGAGAGACCAAGGTAGCTCAGGGACTTTTCATGGTTCCCTGGTTGAGGGTGAATTGGAACCTGGGTCTCCTAAGTCCTTCCTAGGCCAATACCTTAAACATTACATCATATACACTCATTGCACTGCTCTTCCACTTCTGCCCAAAGGATGTGACTTTGTCAGAACTCTACCCTGTTTTCCCCAAAATAAGACATCCCCTGATAATAAGCCCAATCGGGCTTTTGAGTGCATGGCAATAAGGCCACGCGCTTATTTCAGGGTTCAAAAAAATATAAGACAGGGTCTTATTTTCACGGAAACACGGTAGTAAGAAGCAGAAAAGGTTCAGATAAAAAAGTAAGAGAGCCACCTAATGATATTACAGGTAGTCCTTGGATAGCAACCACTTGTTTAGCAATTATCTGAAGTTGTGATGGAGTGGAATGAATGGTACTTATGCCATTATAATGAGCCGAGGTGGCGCAGTGGTTAGAGTGCAGTACTGCAGGCTACTTCAGCTGACTGTTAGCTGCAGTTCAGCGGTTCAAATCTCACCAGGCTCAAGGTTGACTCAGCCTTCCATCCTTCTGAGGTGGGTAAAATGAGGACCCAGATTGTTGGGGGCAATATGCTAACTCTGTAAACCGCTTAGAGAGGGCTGTAGAGCACTATGAAGCGGTATATAAGTCTAACTGCTATTGCTATTGCTATTGCTAAGTTCCCATCATTGCAGCACCCTAGCAGCCATGTGATTGTGATCCATGAGCTTGGCAATTGGCTCAAACTCATAACAGTTGCAGCATCCTACGATCATGTGATCTCCATTTGTGACCTTCCCTGCCAGCTTCCTACAAGTAAAATCAACCGGGAAGCTGACAGGAAAGGTTGCATGTAACTCTTGTTTCTTTTTCTTCTGAGAAGCCTTGCTTCAGAGGACTAGATCCTAGGGACCTCATACTCCACAGTCTGTGTTTGCTTTGTAGCGCCCCAGCCCACATACTTTTTCTGAACACTGTAGCAACATCCCCAGCTCCCACACAGCACTCCTTCACTTCACTCCATGGTATTGACCAACCCTGGTCAATACTTCACTCCATGGTATTGACCAACCCTCTGGCCTGCTTGTGATCCACCTGGGATTTACAACTTCCAGCCAGATTCCCCATTGACTTTGCTTGAGGGATGGTGGCAGGAAGTTGCAAGACCCAGTCACATGAAGACTTCGCTTAACGACCCATGATTTTTGTCCAACAATGGCCAAAATGGGACAATGGTCATGTGATGTCACATTTTATGACTGCATTGCTTAGTGATGGAAATTCCAGTCCCAATCACCATAATTAAGTGAGGACTACCTGTATCGTGCAAACTCCTGAAACAGTAAATACATGCAGAATGGAAATGCTGAAATGAGCATGAAGTGGGATGCACATGATATCCTGAAGCAGGAAGGCCATTGATTTATGTTCTATGAAATAAATATTTGGCTCAGCTGAGCAGAAATGAGCTCAAGAGCTGAAATTAATTCTTGTGGGCAAATCTTATTTGTTTCATTGTTGTGAGAAAGCATCATAACAATAGTTCCTAGGAAAAAAAGATTTTTCTGGAGTACATGTTTGCATTAAAGTAGTCCCAAGAAATGTCATCAGTGACAAAAATATACATTACTTGTACTAGTTTTCCAAACTGCAGTATTTATACATACTGGGATTCTTGGGATCCAGGGTCTTAAATTCTAGGCCATTTCTAAGAAATATCAAAGCATTGGTCCATTGTTCTTAAAACATACTGGCAGATGCTTTCCAGAATTTTGTAACAGAAATATTTTTGAGCCCGTACCTGGAGATGCTGAGGACTGAACATTTTTTTTATTTAATCTGGCTCTTTATGCAAGTCTTTGGAGGGTTTAGTGCACAATTATCTGATTCATTCAAAGAATGGGGAGATAAGTCCAGAATTGTATTCTTTGTTCACCCTTCACTTCTTCCACTCCTCCTTCATGAAGAAGGAAAAGATGAAATAAGTGCACAAAATGTAGGTTATGGTACTGTTGTATATTAAGACTGTAATAAGTTTATTGTCAGGTCCTCCATTCTGGCGGGAGAATGGAGAGCCCTGATTGGTTGGTTTCACTGACAGCTTGGTATATAAAGCTGGCTGTCAGAATACAGAGCTGCTGGAGTCTGGAGACACTTATAATAAAGAGCTGTTCTACCAAGCCTGTCTCAAGCATCTTCTGTGCCAGGATCCAACACTGGTGACGAAGGTGGGATCACAGAAGAGCTGAAGACACCGAAGACCCAGCCCGGCGGCGAACGATTGGCGGCCATTTTTCGGCGGTAAATTCGAACCGCAAGTGGCGCCAGAATGTCAGCGTTCCACCCGCCGACTCCTTTCGACTCCACCAAGCCTGTATCAAGCGTCTTCTGTGCCAGGATCCAACAGGTACAGCACTAGAAACCATTCTGAGTAGCCACTGAAGGTTGGCCTATTAAGTCTTCTTAGCTACAAATGATGACAGTGTGATTTTAACACTAATGTAAGAGTTGACCTTCCAAATCTTCTTGGAATGTTCTTCTTTGTCTGAAATGGTATAGGGCTTCCTGCCTGAGCTTGGGGTTGGACTAGAAGACCGCCAAGGTCCCTTCCAACTCTGTCATTCTGTAATATTGTTAATTATAGTTTTTAATGTGATGAATGCAGCCAACCATACTTCTACATTTTCCCTCTATCTAATGGTTCTGTTTGATTTTTCCGATGCCATATTGTTTTAGTAAAGCAAAGTGCTGTCACATCCATTTTTCTCTGAAAATTTTATGAAAAGAGGACTGCAGTTATATTGATTTCTTTGAAGGGTATCAACTTATAAAATTTATTTATTTATTAGCCTTGTTTGCCTAGAAGTTACCTAAGATGGACAGCAGAACAATGCTGTCTATGTACTGACAATACAATATTAGTTTAAGAGGTGCATCATAAAGCCAACAAATTAAATGAGAGGAGGGAAGAACTGCTGGATCAAAAAAACACATTTGAACACAGCTCCAAATGAAGTTTCTCTCTCTCCGTTCCCCCCCCGCCCCCCACTTCCTACAGCTGCCTCTGGCTCTGCCTGCTTTATTTATCACAGAAATGTAAGGCATAGTATGAAAAGGCCAAATATCAGCATGTGGATTTCTGAGCAAACAAAAATACAGTGTTTAATTTGTCTAAAACATGCCCCCCTCCTAGGCTTGGCTTGCGACTTACAAGTCCACCAGCTGAGAGTTACCTCCCATGGCAAGCATGACTTTCAATCTACTTGGAGAGTTGTCCAAATTCTGATAAATCTGCAACTATTGCACAGCTTAAAACAATAGACTGCCTTTATTAACTCGTCTCTCGGGACTAAAAATCTGCAAACTAACTTAAAAGTAGCTTGTAGTTCTCAAATGTTGGTTTGCTCCATCCATTTGAAGAAGCAAAACCATTCCCGAAATGTTCAATGTAAGAACAGCGTATAGAAAATATATAATCTGCATTTAGAATGACAAATTTGGGGAGGCCATTTCAGCCATAATCTAAACTGATAAGTTTCTAGATTCCATGGATGTATGAGGGGCAGGCAGAGGAGTGAAATGGTTTAATACCAGCATCAGATGTGTGGCACAGAGTTTCTACTAGTATGCAAAACAAAGGGAAAAAATCCTGTCGATCTAGGTTTCCTGAATCTATATATATAAAAGCGAAATCCACTCAATCATGAAATCTCCAGAACGGTAAACCTGAAACCTACAAACTTGAAATTTGGCACGTATGTTCCTCTTGGCTTCTAGGTGCTTGCCAAGAAAGGATTTTTTGAAATAACCATCAGATCATTAGTATTTCATATACAGTATATTCCTATATAGTATATTAACACACTCTGATGCTAAGGAGGTAGACGTTCTACTCCCCCTCCCCGCCTGAAAAGAATTCTGTTCCAACTGCCAGTTGCCTCACATTCCATTACCTCAGTTCAAACTGGCAGACATTCCACTCCTTCACTCAGGAGCGGGCTGGGGCTCCTTACAGTACTAAATGTCGCTACCTCACCAAAATGTCTACGCCTCCCACCTATGGAACTGCTTCCGAACTCAAGGCGGCGGGAGAAATATTCCCTTATGAGTTTCAATCACCGACCACCACTGAGCCAACGGATTGTGAACCGAATTTCTCCTGCATAGTGTCCCAGCCCCAAATCACTTCTTACACTGACCTCCTCAGTTCAGACGAATCTGTTCCTTCTACTGTAACACCAGGTAAAGGGAAAAGAGGGGAAAAATGCGGGAAAAGATTTACAGATGCAATTAGGAAAACACAAGTAAGGGAAGCTGCAAAAAAGTATCATCAAAGTCATCCTGAAGTCAATAGAGAGGCTGTAAAAAAGTATGCCTCTAATAACCCCTACGTTAGCCTGGTGCCGTGCCCTGAAGTGGCAGGATGAGACTCCCGGGATGTGCTGCAGTGGCGGTAAAGTCCAGCTTCCTCCCCTTGAGCCCTACACTGAACCCTTACACAGCCTTCTCACCCACCAGCATCCAATGGCAGATCACTTTCTTTCTGCTGCCCGGAAGTACAACGGATGCTTCCAAATGACGTCTTTTGGAGCCAGAGAGGTGAAGGAGGGAAATTTTATGCCAACATTCAAAGTGCAGGGGCAGGTCTACCACAGGATAGGGAGTATCATGGCGGGGCCTCAGCAGCAGCCTTCATTTCTCCAGATATACTTTGTTGGTGATGATGACAATGAGAGGGACATCCGTTGTGGAATCTACACGGGCGTTAATCCAGAACTGGTTAGCCAACTGCAGAAGTTGCTGCATAAACACAACAAGTATATTCTGGAACTTAAGGCTGCTGTGACTTCCAAGTGGTGATTAACGCCGATAGGAAGCCTTCTGGAGAGCACCAAGGTCGTTTCAATGCCCCCACGACTACAGAAGTGGCTGTTCTCATTGTCGGCCAGGATTTTGAGAAGAGAGCTATTGTTCTCCACAGCAGAGACAACAGGTTGTTACGAATCGTCACCCGATCACATAGTTTTGTAGCGAAGCACGGGTATCCAGCTAGTATAGTATATGTCTCAGGAATGTAACAGATACAGAACAAAATCTGAATACACATATATGGTCAAAACCTATAAGGCAATTGATCTGGAAGATTTCTCATTAAACATCAGAATGTAGATATCAAAGTAAAAAAAAAATCAAATTAAGAGATCAGGTGAGAGAAAACAATATGAAAATAAAACAGGAAGTAGCATGTTGACTTTTACACTCTAGCTGTCTGATGAAGTAGTACAGGTAGTCATCATTTAATGACTGCACTTTTTTTCTATCTCTTTGCACTCCTCTTTTTCTTTACTTTTAATATTTTTCTTAGTTTATATTAGTATTTTATCTTTGCATCTTGTCCAGAACCTGGCAGTGAAGCTTACAAAAGGCAATCATGTGACCAGGGGACTCAGTGAATGTCATAAATGCATGCCAGTTGCAAAGCTCCCAAATGGCAATCATGTGACTGTAGGGAAATTGCGACAGTCGCAAGCGTGAAGATCAGTGTAAACCTATTTTTTTAAGCTCCACTTTAAACAGTGGGTGAATGAGGCAGTTGACAAAGGAGGACTATCTGAATAGACAAGAAAGGAGAGAGGATAGAATAAGAGAAACAAGATTATCCTCTGCTAAAAGGCATAGATGATGTAGCAAACTTGGGAGGTGTTTACATCTTAACCGTTTTGGCCAAAGGATTAAGTGGACTTGAAGGCAGCTGCTGGGAGAACATTGCAGAGGCCTGTTCAATTCTGTTTCACTTTTAATGTGAACCACAGAAGGCCTATGATTCAGCATATAATGAGGGCGCATAAGGTATCTAAGTAAATTAAAAGGGAAATCACACACATTCCTCTGCCTTTGATGAGCCTCCCTCTTTAATCAATATATTTAAACACTGCCTCTGCAAAAAACAAGCTTTGATCTCCTGGGGAACTAGGCCAGAGTCTCCTTGCTTTGCTTGAATCAGAAGTCTTAATTACTTGGTTAAGCATTAACATTTCTGCTCAATTCTAAAGACCAAGCTCCACAATAATATCCTTTAAATATGGCCTATTCAATTTTCTACCCATTTCTGCTTGTACTCCGAAAAGTGGACCCTGCACTTGCGGGAATACACTAGGAAGAAGAAGAAGAAGAAGAAGAAGAAGAAGGAAGAAGAAGAAGAAGGAGGAGGAGGAGGAGGAGGAAGAAGGAGGAGGAGGAGGAGGAGGAGGAGGAGGAGGAGGAGGTGGTGAGGTCCTTGGTGGTCTT
>QLTV01000419.1:1794707-1812909 GCA_003457575.1 Thermophis baileyi
AAGAAGAAGAAGAAGAAGAAGAAGAAGAAGAAGAAGAAGAAGAAGAAGAAGAAGAAGAAGAAGAAGAAGAAGAAGAAGAAGAAGAAGAAGAAGAAGAAGAAGAAGAAGAAGAAGAAGAAGACTGCTTGTTCTCCAATAACTGTATCAATGAGAAATTTTGAACTGACAGCAATATCTTCCTTTATGGCTCATCTGTAGAGAAGAGAGAGAGGGGGGGACAAAAACAAAGAGAGGCCTAAACAATCTTCACAACTTGTCCAAGTTGAGTCTGAGATTTTACAGAGAAGAGAATGATATCTACATATCTATTGCTGTTACAGTCGTCAAGCTTTGTTTTATGGATCTCAAAGTTCTCTAACTGAATGTGAATCACAAGGAGCCAGATGACAAGTAGCTTTTCCATATGGGATTAAGACAGCAGAAGGTCCATTCAAAGGAAGAATTGAAGGCATCACTTTTATAAATGGTTGGCAATTATGGAGGGGGGGGAAAACATCACCAGCTTTATACCAGCAGGCTGTGCCAAATCCAAGGTGACACTGCCTGGAACTCCTTGTGCCCAGTCAGAAAATTATTTGATTTTCCTTTTGTATGTTCTAGGCTTTTCCTGTGCACATTATCTTAGTCAAATGAGATTATCTGAAAGAGTAGAATAAAGCAAACCAAAGCAAAGTTTAGATCTGATATGATTTTTCAGACTGATAACATTAGTTAAAGTTTAGTTATAAATAGGAGTAATTAATTGAAAAAAAAGTATCCGGTCCTTACTTTGCTACATCAATCAGTTCATACACAGAAGAAAAAAAATAAGTACATGTAACTGTTTAACTGTTTTAAACATATATATCCTATTCTTCAAAACAATCCAAGGGAAACTTACAAAATATCAAAACTAGAATAAAAGCAATATAAAATTAAAAGCAACATATCATGCAATTATTGGCTGGCAGAAAAACAATTTTGTATTACATTTTTTTGTATAGAGTCTGAAGGAATTCTTCTGTAACATTGCATTATTATAGAAGCTTAGTAATAATTATTTGTACAAAATTCCTTCTTTTTAGTTTATTAATAGGTGCTGCTGGCACAAAAGTGAATAACAGAGAGGTAACATTTAAGGCAATTTTCTCCTGCGGATACCAGAAGAACACAGCTAACAAAACAAACAAATGAATTATCGAACAATTAATCCAGAGCTCTTACTTAACACACAAATGACCAGGCTAAAATTATCATACTTTGGAGATATTATATGAAAGTTTAATTTTCTGGAGAAGTCTATCATGCTGGGAAATATGGAAAGAAAGAGAAGGACAATGAACAGCAAGGTGAATTGCCTCAATTATAGTTGCAAGGAAGATATATGAAGGAGTAATGTTGGGGATAGATCCTCCTGGAGAAAATCTAGGTAGGTGGACACTAAGAGTTGACACTGAATTGAGGGCATATAATCAATCAACCACCCACCCACCAACCAACCAACCAATCGATGGGAAGATTAGATTTCACTGGAAGAATGAATTTAAAGGTTTACAAAACTGAAATGTCTAAATATAACCAAGCATATATATTCAATTAATAAATATTTAGCATAAAATTTGAAAAAGGTACAAGATTGTCATCTCAACAATCAGATGTATTATGTATAAACCACAAAACATGTCATATTAGATCTTGACTGCAGTTTGCTTTTTCCAATATTACAATATTAAGTAGATGCTGAATAGCTTTGAAACTATGCATTTCTTCTATTCTCACATTCAAATATAACTCATGAATTTATACAAATAAATTTATATAAACAAAATGGGAGAGAACCAGAGGTGGGCTCCTCCTGGTTCACACCGGTTCTATAGAACCGGTAGTAAACTGGTGGTGACGTCACGGAGCCGGTTCTGTTGGTGCCGGTCCGTGGACGCCGGCATCTTTTTTTTTTGGATTATTTTTTTTTGGAAAAAATTTTTTGGGAAATTTTTTTGGGGGGGAATTTTTTGCTGGTTTTGCATACGCAGAAGCCGAGTTTTCGGCACAGCGCATGCGCTGCCATCTTGTTTTTGGCTTTTTTTTGCTATTTTTTGCTTGTTTTGCTTCTGTGCATGCGCAGAAGCCAATTTTTCGGCACTGCGCATGTGCGGCCACGCGGTGCGCAATGCACGTGCAGCCACGCAGCACGGGAGGAAGCAAACTGGCGGCGAGGTAAGTTAGAACCCACCCCTGGAGAGAACTATTGTAGAATCTCAGCTATACCTTGAACTTTATCTTACATTTGAGGTGCTTCCCAGGCACATCCACCAGAGGCTCAATGAATCTTCTCATATGAAAGGAAACTACTTGGAGAGATTATAGCAATAGCACTTAGACTTATATACCGCTTTACAGTGCTTTACAGCCCTCTCTAAGTGGTTCACAGAGTCAGCATATTGCCCCCCAACAATCTGGGTCCTCATTTTACCCACCTCGGAAGGATGGAAGACTGAGTCAACCTTGAGCCTGGTGAGATTTGAACTGCCGAACTGCAGCTAGCAGTCAGCTGAAGTAGCCTGCAGTACTGCACTCTAACCACTGCGCCACCTCGCCACCTCATTATTCCATAATGCCCCCCCCTTTTTAAAAAAAACTGATCTTTAACTTTCTGCTTTAACTTTGTTACTTTTTAAATTAATTATATGGTATTTCATTTTGTGAACTGTCTTGTAGGGCCACAAGATGGCACAGAAATGTGTCTTCAAATAAGCAAGCGAGCCATGGCGACCTGGTTCACTACCTCAGAATAGGGAGGTGTGCACATAACAGAAAATGTGCCGGTTTTCCAAACTGGAACAAACAGTTCTATTTGAAATAATTGGTCAGTTGAAACAGCCTAAATGCTTGGTTCCAACTCAAAACAAAACTCTCAGACATAGATGTGTTGTTGAGCTAAGACCACTTCAAGGTTGTTTCTTATGGCTAAAACATTCAATTTGAAATTACCTGAGAACAGAATGCTTTCTTTCCAGCACTGAAACGTTTTCTGAACAGTCAAAATGGCTATTTCAAGCTCAAGATGTTTTGAATTTGAAACATCTTGCACTTCATAGATTGTGATGGTTAACAACAAGGCCCTGCTCCCATGAGGTGGATCTCTGTAATCTGAGGATTTCAGCTGTTTAGTTTTTGAAATGGCTTTAGACACCCTAGATTACCCAGTTAACATTTCAATGCTGTTGTCCTCCCGTCCTCAACTTGTTACCTTCATTTTTCCTGTTGTTGAGCTGATTGAACTGCTCTGTAAATTCTGCCAGGGATTCCTCAATAGTCTCTGTCCTGGGAACTGAAAGGGAAAAGCGGCGCTTGAACGTTTTCATCTTGTTCATTTTATTCTGTAGAGCAAGTCAACAGCAGGATCTGATAGGAAAGAAAAGCAAAACGATGGCTCTCAGTTTATTCACAGAACTGCAACCAGAGATATAGAAAATGAAATTCTGATTTCCACTGAAATCACACTCACAACAAATGGAATAATTCCCTCTTGTATTTCAATCAGCAGGGATTCACACGTGAAAAGATGGATTCAGTTTACTGTGTCAAAACAGACATAATGGTAGTGTCAGGGTTCCAAGTAACAGACCCAATGCAATCAAAACTCTGAGGCCAAGGTGCTAATAAAGTCCAAATTTTCACATTTGGTGAAAACCTGACTCTGAAGGTCCCGAGGTTTTCCACACCCAAATTAAAAATCAAAGTTCTTTCCCCCAGTCCACATGCCAATCACATGGTCCAACCAGGTCACAGTCCCAACTCCAGTTGGTTTCAGTCCATGCCTCTCCAGCACCTGGTGAGAATGTACTTGGTTCCCAGGAGAAAGAATTTTATTTTGGCTACAAGTCCCCAGTTATCTCTACCCCCCCTCCCATTCCCACAGCTCCAACCAGCTTTGCTGTGGCAGCCCTGAAGACGCTCCAAAGTGGCTTCAGGGTTGACAGGTAGCATATACCCAGAATTTGGTCTGATCATTGAAAAAAGATGAGCTTATGCTTTACATCAGAGTTTTCTTAAACCTTAAGTAATATTTTTTTTAATAAGGACTATCCATGACTTCTTATAATGGTGGACAAAAAGTACCATTGGAATACATTTTTTAAAATTATAATCATTACTTTTCCTTAAATATAAATACATTGATAAGTCCTAATGGAATCTACTGGTGTAGTTCATCAATGTCTGGAGAAATATATCAGTCATTTTTGATATTTGGTAGAGGCTACAGTAAGTGTGAAAAGCCACTTTTAGAAAGATCCACCAAAGCAACATGTAGTAGGATTTTCTATGCATTTTTATTTTAAAACTTGTACTCTTTGTGACCTTTCATTTACTTATTTACTTAGAAGATGTATATGCCCAACTCACATAATCATGACTCTGGGCAGCATGCATGAAATAAAGCCCCCAAAGAATATTGCAAATAAAAACTATAACACAAAAGCCAACATAACAACCACATATAGATGGGGATCACCAATCATACATTCCGTTTCTCAGATGTTGGGCTCATCTATTATCCTGGGCCAATACCCTGGGAAAAGTCGATTTTGTAAAGCTTTCCTGAAGGCCAACAGGGTCAGGATTATCCAAGTCTCAGGGGGGAAATTGTTTGAAAGGGCAGGCACTGCATCAGAAAAGGCTTGTCTCCCAGGTCCCATCAGATAACATTGCTGCAAGATTGAGCCTGGAATATGCCCATCCCGTGAGACCATGTGGAATGAGCAGAAATAGTCAGGCAGTCCTGCAAATATTACACAGTCCTGGGCCATGATGGGCTTTGTAAGCAATAACCAGCATCTTTAATTATATCTCAAAGCATATTGGGAGCCAGTACATTTAAAGATTTCCAGTAATTCCTTGCCCGTCCCCAATTCTTTCAATGTAATAGCCCCTCTTTATTCAGGAATAATTACTTGTTGGATAGAAGTACTGAATGGATCAAAATTCATAAATAAACTTTTCTTGAATCTTGGTTTACAGGAAACTATTTTGCAAATTGGATTGGCAACGTTTTCAAACATTAATGATAATTAGTTTAAATGAAGAAATACTTTACTATTATGCTTTGTATATAAATTCTGACAAGACAGTGAACATATTGAAATTGTTGTTTGCAATTATTTTCAGTATCTTAAAGACAAGGGGGAAGGTAGGTTTGCAAAGTATCTTCCAGCTTTTCAGGAAAGACTAAGTGCTCCACCTGCTTTATTCCATGAAAAATAAATTTTAGTGTTGAATGCTGTGTCCTTCCTTTGTCTCTACTTGGTTTTTCAAAATCCATCTTACCAATTTTTCATTTAACTCAAAAGTTAATAAGGTTATTAGTAAATCCACTGGTAAAAAGTCTTTCCCACATAGAAGAATAAACAGATTATATTCAGGGTTTGGAATTTATTCTGCCTTATTCTGATTCATCTAACCCAGTTTTGTCAGTACTGTCAGGGTTTTCATCACTATCTGAAGATGCAAGAGAATGAAAGTAGAATTTTTTTGCATGCAAAGCAGATATACTGCCATTAATAGCTCACATTCTCAAAGAGTCAAAGATTCTTGAATTCTACCCATAGTATGTTAAGTAAAATAAATTCTCTAAGACAAGACACTGCTAAAACTTAATACAACTGCTAGTTCTAGTTTTAATGTAACAAAGATAACTCTCTTCACCAGTCTTGCCCATTTCCTCTAGTCCAAATTTGCACAGAGAATGTTTTTGAATATAGGCAGCTACAACATCAGATAGCTGTCCTATAAATTTCTTTGGATTTATAATCTAGCATTAGGTAAATAAATTTTAGAAGAAATTAATTTGGCTACTAATAAATGATAAACAATTCAGCACTTTTATAACGCCCATAAATATTGTTTGGGACTAATTTTGTAGCCTATGGAAGTTTCTTTAAGAAATATTAAGAGGCATTATCTTTTTCTTTTAGCTACATAAAACCAAATAAATAAATAAATTTGCTCATTTTTATTCAGCTTACCTGGATTCTAAACAAACCAACTTTCTGGGCCTTTTCTGAAGAAAGTCACCCTAAAAACAACAGTACAGTACATGGCTAAAAGGATTACCGAAATCTAGAACAGGATCCATGGGTATGCAGGGATAAATACACCCCCAAAGTGTATTATCTGGACAGTTTTGTTTTGTTTCAGCTCAGAAATAACTAACTGTGAGTACCGTAGAAAATGGCAACCCCCCCAACCCAATCCTTCAGTGAAGAAATATTATTAGACTTAATAGCAATCATAACTGTCTATTTTGTGTTTCTGTTAATTAACTTTGGTTTCACAAAAGGAATGTTTCAGGTGTTAATAAGGGCAACTGCATTTCAGAAAGGTTTTCTGCAATCTTTTGCAGTCTCAGCACCATTGCTCACACCACTTTCTCTCTATCCTTACATTTTATTATGCAGGAATTACATTTTTCTTCAGTGAAAACAAAAGGCTTATTTCACGCAACTTGTCATAAGGAAAAAAGGCACACACACCCAATACTTAGGTGTGGGATATTTTCATGTGGTGGCTTAGAAGCACATTTAAAAACTGGGTATATGTTATTTGTTCCAGCTGCAGTCCAGATATGCTAAAGCTTTGTGTGTCCTTACTATCCCTTCTCAAATCTGGACTGGGAGTGGATATTGTTAAATAGAGAGTTGTCCTTCACAGGTTGTCTACATGGACATCTTAATTATAAATGCTGATCTGCTGAAATAGTGAACTAAAAGTGCTGAAATATTTGAATAACAATAATATACCAATGTTTTCTTGTGATTCTGCAAGCTGAACTATGTCAGGAAAAAAAATCATATCAATGAATAGAACATCAATTAACCTTATGATGGCTGGGTAAGTGAATGTTTGAGTTGTGTCGCAAACGTATAATAAAACGCTGGGCCACAGAATAGGTAGTCATGGGAACTAAAAAGGGGAAGGTGACAGATGACAATTGAGGTGGTACCCTGCACCTGACCGGGAATGCAAGCAATGTTAGACTGTTGGATGCATATTAAGAGGAAAAATTCTCAACTGCAGACACATTTAATTTCATATTAAATTTCCAAGGCATGGGGGAACTAGTTAAAGGGAAAGGGTCAAAAGGTTCAATTTTTTCAAGGCATTTTAAGGAAACCAAGACCATACTAACAAGCACTCATTCTATGTTAGAAAATATATGACGAAGTCCAACAGATGCCAGCATGTTTAATTAGCAGAATCAGAAAAGCTATAAAAAGCAAAGATTCATTTCAAATGTGGAGCTCTTATTGTCAAGAGAACAAATTCTGGCAATACTAAGGTAAAGCAATAATATAACAAACAACAAAAACTAATAAAACTGAGCAATACACTTCTAAAAATATAAACACAAAACACAAGATGACTATAAATACATTAAATTAGAAAGACAGCCAGTGATTTACCCAATAAAACTGGCAAAATTTTTAAGACCCAGAAAAGAAAGTAGCTTTTTTTTTTTTGAATAACACATAATACACTTACGGAATTTGCTGCCAAGTAACTTCAATGGATTTAAAAGGGAGTTAAATATATCAATGAAGTAAAACCATGTTAATGTAAGGCTTTAGGAATGTTACAAGTTTATAAGACATATGTTGCTAAATACTTTGTACAGCAGGGCAGTGGTAGAAGAGAAAAAAATATCTTCAAATGGTCCTTGCAGTCTTTCCAACTACTTTGAAAAACAGGATGCTGGACCTTTGATCAGATCCAGGAGGGTTCTTATTATATTCTTACTGTTTACGTAACCTGCATCTAAGTTTATTTTGATAGACTTTAAAATGACAAACACATTAAAACTGCTTAGTGCGCTTGATGGAAATGGCAAATAGATTAACAGTAGAACAACAGCACAACCAAGAAGAGAAAAAGATCAAGGATCTGTTGGGAGAATGTGTTATGAAACTAAGAGCACTCAGACCAGGGTGTGCAAGATTTTTGGACCATGGACACAATTACAGTTCTGAGACCTTGTGAGCAATTCATTCACAAAAGAATTCCTATGGGAAATCAGCCTTCAGATAACATCTTCCATGATGGGCTTGGTCAGCCAACACCCTCTTAGCTCTTGACACTCCCAGGTGCACTCAAGGGCATGGCAAAAAAAAAAAAGCCAATGCTGGGAGCTTCTTCATAGAAGCCTGTGTTCCATTTAATTTAATTGTTTATTTTAAGAAGCACAACGGTTTTTAAATAAGTGATAAATAAGAAATTAAGTCTATTGACCACTATTGGGGATGGGGTGGGGCTTATTGCCTATCTTAACCGTTCACGATTGAATGTTTTAGGACATTTGATAAAAACTGACAATGAGCTTTCTCTAGCCTGATTGCATGAAAGCTACAGTATCATGTAATATGATGGTTTACTGTTCGGGTGCACACATACTGTACTTAATCCAAACCACACAGAACTTTAGTTATTGCTTTACCTGGGAACGATAGCTTTACCTGGCAACCTTCCTTTAACCCTGGCATGTGTGATGGACAAGATTCCTAGAACTTTGCTTGTAAGTAAAGAATTACAATACTGAAAAAGAGTAAAGAGCAAATAATGCCCTAAAGGGAATGCCAATAAATAGCTATTAAGGAAAAAGATAGATGAGATCTGCTGCTCAAAGGTGTAAAAACATGGTGTAATTGAGCTTGTCTACAAAACATTTCAGATAGAATACAGATAATGATTACTAGTGACAAGTAAGGATTATAATCAGCAGATACATCTAAGCAACTCAAATTACCTATATCTTAAAGATGAAGGATCTCTTCAACGTGTCTTTTCTGCCATGCCCCCCCCCCTCTGGAACATCACTTCCCCTGAGATAAGGTTAGCCTCATCCCTGCCATCCTTCTGGAAAGCCCTTAACATGAATAGGTTTGGGAGATCTTCTTTGTGCAAGTGCCAAAGCATGCCATTTAGATTTAAACACAGAAGAGTGAATTTTGGATTTCCTGACTGGGCTGCAACTGTCCATCTGAGTGCCATCAAAACTCCCCTCTCTGCTCCCCACTTTAAAAGGCTAGGAGCTATATCTATTTTGGTAGCACTCTTGGGATAGGCAAAGACTTGATAATTAACAGATTTTACACCAATAAAATATAAGAGGTAGACCTAATATCTCCTGTGCTTACTTCCCACAGTCTTTCATGGCACAGGGAACTGGTTTGAATCCAGTATCTTAATAAGGTCTCTACTGACTGTGCAAAAGCTCATTTCCCCCAAAGCTTAGGGGACCAGGATGACTGGAGAGTAATCTATATGCTCTTAGAGACTTGGATCACCCCTATTTGCCTGCAAGTCCTCAATTTTCTAACTGAATATACTAAACCAACTTTCAGTATCAGGAATTATTTCTTTACTCCGACTCCCATCATCCCCAAAAGTTGTGTTAAATCTGACATCATATAACAAGCAATCCATGTTATCATATTTTGTTGCACTGGTGTTTTTACTTCTGTGACTGTAGCCTTTGATTAAAATACATCTACCTTTGATTAAAATACATGCAGCCTTTGATTAAAATACATCCACCATTATTCTGCAAATTTTACCAAGCATGAGCTTTTGAAGTCTTCACAGCGTAAGAAATGTCATCCGGCCTTTGATGGAAAAAATGATAAGCTGCCCTGGCTGTGTTTAATAATAAGGCCACTTGCCCAGAACAGATTTGTTGAATGTGTCGCCTATGGAGCCATTCCAATTCTGCCTTGAGCTAACAATCTTCAGGATGATCCTTTTTTTTTTTTGCCTTTGTGGGGTTTATGAGATGTTCTCTTTCTTTTTATTTTATGTATATTTGTGTGTATATGTGGACTATGTGCTTTATTGGTTTGTTAAGCATGTATCCAACTTTCTTTGAGGAGCTTACAAGTCAGCTTACAAAAGAATTTCCTTTCAATTTAACATCAGTACAACAGCCCTGTGAGTTAAATTGGGCAAAGGAGAGTGACTGCTCACTTGGTCACCAGTGGGTTTTCAGGGCTAAAGGTGATTTTATCTAATATCCACTTCTTCAATCTAATACTCCCCTCCATATATCATACAATAGGAAGATATCTCAGTGCAACTGTGTGCTCATTGCAAGATCCACTACAGCATTTCTGACTGAGGACCATCCAGCCTCTGTTTGAAATTTGCAGTACACAAACATACCATTCAACAGCCTGCAGACTGTTTCCAGGACATAACAATGCTAAAAACTCCTTGGCCTCAGCCTCAAAGAGTAGCTCTATTTGGCCAGTTGCTAAAATGAGCACAACTGCACTGAGCACACAGCACTGTTTATTTCCAGTGTAATTACCTTCTTCCCTTCTGCTGGTTCTTGTGGCCGTTCAGCTGCAAACAGACAGAACTACCCCTTAGGGGATTGTTGATGGAAACAGGTTTTGTTGAGAACAGACTATTTTGCTAGGCTTTTCTTAGAGTGTATATCACCCTTTTTCTTTATTTTTCTGGATATATGGCACCTTCTTTAAATTCTGTGGTGTTTCATTGTTATGTGGGTCTTGCAATTTCCAATTCAATTATTCCTTATACTGTATTCCCCATTCGCATATTTTCAGGTAGATATAGTTTTGTCATAGCCCTTTCAGCTTATAAAAACCATATTCTATATCTATTTGTATAGAATATGCTGCATTAAATGAGGAATTTATAGCAGACTAAAATATAAAAACTAATAACAGAAACAATTCAGTACCTAGAAATTTATTCTTGTTTGCTTTGTGGACAGATGAACTTCAGTGTGCAGGTATGATATTAAATAACTGAAAAAGGGCTGAGCAGAATTTCCAAAAACATCAAGGAATCTGTACCACATGCAATTGTTTTATGTGGTAATCAAAAATACAAAAACCAAAGAAAGTATGTAAAGGCACATATTTATGCTTTTGTGTGTGTTCTCTTTTACCTGTTCAAAACAGGTGCAAAAAAACACACTTGCATATTAATTACTATGTTTTTGTTGACTCCAAGGAAAATGGGTAGCATCAACGGTGATATTTCCGGTGATGAATGGTTGCAGGAACTGGGTGTGTCTAGTCTAATGATAGCAATCTTCCAATATTTGAGAGGCTGCCACTGAGAGGAAGGAGTTGACATATTCTCCAAAGAATTTTAGGGCATGCAATGTTACCTATGGAAGCTTATTAAACAGAGATCCAACCTAAAATTAAGGAGAAATTTCCTGGCAGTGAAAACAATCTATCAGTGAAATAGCTTTCCTCCAGAACTTTGGGTGCTCCATCACTGGAGGTTTTTAAGAAGAGAGTGGACAGTGGACAGCCTTCTGGACAGTCCAGAATGGTATAAGGTCTCCTGCTCAAGCAGGTGGTAATAGTAAAAGACCTCCAAGATCCCTTCCAACATTGTTACTCTGTATTCTATTCTGTATTCTCTCCAATAATGGATCTAGTGAGTTATAACTCACTCCCAGAAGTCAGTAATATGTTTATTTATTTTACAATATTTGTATACTGCCCCCAATCAGAAAGTCTCAAAATAAATTCTAAACTACATGATCTTGCTATGGATAGATTTCACATTGGTGAAAAATATGCCACCTTTCTTGATACAATTTTTAATTAAGGAGTAGGTGTAATTTATCACCCTTGCAGATATTCTGCTTTCTCCCATAGGCATAATTATGTAAAGCTGAACTTAAAACAGTTTCTGCAATGAGCTAAACTGAATTCCAAAGTTTTCATATATTAATTTATTTATATAAATTCATTGCATATATACAGTATCAATACACAGGACATCATCCCCTTTCCTATTCCAGAAGTGCCTCTCAGCATCAAGCATTTAGGATTCTGCCTTGCAATTTTGCCTTATAAACCAAGAAAGTCTTGCTACTAGAGGAATGAGTTGAGTAGACAAGCAGAGTATAAACTAACTCAAAAAGTATAACAATTCAGAGGAGCTATGAGAAAAGTAGAATTTCTTATTCCAAGCAAACCTTTCTTTTAATGATCAAATCACTGTCTTGTAAACTAGAAGAGTGAGCCTACCAGCTGTAGCTAAACCAGAGCCCATATTGAATCTTCCTTTTTGCCAATTAGAACAGGACTCTCAGTATAATAAATATAACAAGGAAAAACTCAGAAGTCCAGTTTGACACCTGCTGACCTAAAGTTTTCATAGCACCTAAATAGAGAGGTTTGTCACTGCCTTCTTCAGCAACGTTGCTTCAAATTTCCGCCCTGGGAATTCCTGGTAGTCTCCCATTAAAAAAGCAATTACCAGTCCTGGATCAACCATGGACAGCAAGTTCCTTGACCTATTCTAACACAGGGCAAATGTGCATGATCTGAATTCCTACCCTTTAAAGCCACTGCATCCTGCACACACTGCAGCATCCAGAATATCTTCAAGGCCAATCTATGTTACATGCAAATACGCAAAAGCTGATACCATTAAGGTTGGACTTAGCCAGGGTGTTTGTTAATGAGATTAGGTTCACAGCTGTAAAATCAACCAAAGCTGAGGGGAAAAAAAGATGCTTGTATTTAGAGGAATGCTCAAAGTGCACTCATAGCTTTTTGAAGGAAATACAACATCATCTAGTCAGACACACATATGTAGTTTTTCTTTCAAGGATTCTTCGGTATACAAAATACTTCTTTCTGGTCTTTCTCCTCATCCATTCCATAATTACCTTTGAATACTTTGTCCAGCATTCTACTGGCTCTTTCTGGATAAGAAGATAGTCTGGATACAAAATTTCCCTTCAGACAACCTCACCTACACTGCAGTGAACAAAATGGGTTCTTATGCTTTCCCATCAGTATGAGCAGGGACAGAAGATGTTGGTACACATGAATTTTCTCATGCTTTAAGAGTTTTGACCAATACCGATCATGCTCCAACAGAGAGAGGGTCCAGAAGTACAACTGACTTACTTTTTACCGTTAGTAAAATTTTGTTATGTTCAACAGACATTTATCCTTTAAACAGTCAACAGACTTCCACTGAAGTTTCTTAATCAGACTAATTCCACTTTCTAAAGGATGTGAGGTGCTCTAAGATGCTAACAATAGTTCTCCCCACTCTTATTATGATGCACAAGGGAGGTTAAGTGTTGGGCAAAGCTGCAATTTGTTCTCCAGTATGATCCCACGATGGGATATGTGCACAAATGAAGATCACATTCCAGATTGTTGAGGTCAGATTCAGCATCCAGAGCTAATTCATTGTTCACCATGGCAACAGAACATTTGGGTTAAAATGTCTGCACTGAAAAAGCTTAAAAGATTATCTGTCAGTGTCACCAACATGCTGTAGGCTTGTGGGTGTATATGGATATGTTTGTGTGTGCTATTTTTCCAGCTCTTGTGGTACTCCAAAATGTAGGCATTTGCTAAGGGATCCAAAACGCATTTTCTAATTTCTCTTTTTTATTAGACACACCACTATCTAAGGACTCAAACAGCCCTTCGTTTCTTAGAAACCCTAGAACTCAATTGTGCAAAAACTGGTACTGCATGGTTATTTCCACCATATGGCAATTTTCAGATGAGAAATAATTAAAGCCCTGGTGGTAAGGCTGCCAGTGGCACAGGAAATGACTACAAAGTGTTATGAAGAGGGGAAAAGCCTATGTTCTAAAACACATAATTCTCTTAACAGTTGACTCCAGAAAAATATCTCTTATCCCCTCAATATGAATTAACCATTAAGTGGAATAAAATATTTTATTTGACCATCTAAAGGAGCATATTTTTAGGCTTTTCTGACTACTTCTTCATTCAAAATAGGTGAAACCTACTTTAGGCAAAAAAAATCCTTCGAGATTTTTAAATCTCGATTTATCAAAATCAAAATTATTAAATCAAAATCAAGAGCCGAGGTGGCGCAGTGGTTAGAGTGCAGTACTGCAGGCTACTTCAGCTGACTGTTAGCTGCAGTTCAGCGGTTCAAATCTCACCGGCTCAAGGTTGACTCAGCCTTCCATCCTTCCGAGGTGGGTAAAATGAGGACCCAGATTGTTGGGGGCAATATGCTGACTCTGTGAACCGCTTAGAGAGGGCTGTAAAGCACTATAAAGCGGTATATAAGTCTAAGTGCTAGTGCTAGTGCTATTTGTGTAGCTCACACATTAATAGTGTTCCAGAAGGCCTTGAAGATTTGGCTGTTGTCCCAACCCTTGGGATAGGATGGAGCCCCTATGGCAGGGGTGTCAAACTCATGTCGTCACGTCGGCATCACGTGACATATCGGGACTTTCCCCCCCTTCGCTAAACCGGGCATGGGCGTGGCCAGTGCATGATGCATCCAGCCCGCGGGCCAGGAGTTTGACAGCCCTGTCCTATGGCATACCTTTTGCGGATGTTTTTTGCTGAATGGCTGGATATATATATATATATGTATGTATGTATGTATGTATGTATTGTACTGTGTTAATTTTATTTTGTTTTGTTATATTGTGAGCCATCTAGAGTCATTTGGGAGTTAGGTAGCCCCTCTGCTGTATAAATAAATAAATGTGCTATTAATAGTTATTTTAATATCATGTTTTAATTTGCAGATTGCTTACAAACTCGACTATATTTACCCTAGCAACACTCTCATAATATAGGAGTATTATGTAATTTGATGCTGAGGGCAGTAGTTATATTACTAGCAAAAACAGAAATAAAAATTCACATAGTTATGACAGAAATTCATGTATTCTCTTCTACTGAAAGTTCATGTATATTGTACTCTATTTCATCAGAGTAAAAAAAAATATTTTCCCCTATCCAACCATACCATAAGGGATGATCTCCTTTGAAATCAAACATTTAACTCTCCTGACTAGGCTCAGTTCTGAATTGTCTGCTCCTGAATCTTAAATATTTCAGATTGATAGGTAGTTAACAGGAACTTCAGCATGCTCTGTAGCAATACCCTGTTCCAATCTTGCTCAGAAAAGTGGCACTAATATCCACAGAACAGCACATCAAGTAGTTCCACATATCAAAATGGATATGAACAAGAGACAGGACTAGTAATCCGTTATTAGTACATTTAGTACATACATTAGTGCTATTAGCACATTTCCAGTCTTAGGACACACTTTATTATATTGCTTTAAATCACCTGAACCATATCATCTTGATAAGAATCTGGTTGGTCAAGAAGAAAACCAGCTATCATAAATCAAAATCAAACTAATATAGTGATTTTTCTTAGATATTTCCTGAGAAAATCTACTGGCGATTCCTCACTTCTGAAGATCAGGCCAGGAAGAAGGATTTCTCTGGCACAGCACCTCTCCAAGTCATATTGATGGTCTCCAGAGGTCAGTTGAAGTGGAATTCTTCTGAATACTTTTTAGCTTAATTATTTGTATTACACTTTCATACAAATATTTTCTATATTGCTCTGGCTTTAGATTAAAATTTGATTATTTTATTATCATATTCTACTGGCAATATTTTATTGTTTGTTGGTTGACATTTAATCCATGAATCAAGTCCCTAGATATTATCTTACCAGGGAGCCTGAAATTTATCTGGAAAGAAATTGGCAGAGGCCATTTCTACTTCACCCACCCCCATCCATTTTCTTTGGCATCTGAGAGTTCAAAGAGAGTACATCTTTGCTGCAGCCCTAGAACCTATGGTATGTGTTCCAAAGACCGAGGCTTCCCCCCCATAACAAAGATGCAAGATGTAGTTCCATATTAGTTCTGCTTTACTGCCCATCACTACTTATTCCCGTACCTACTCCACAGAAGACTGGAGTTAAGCCAAGTTAGTACTCAGATCAAGTTCTGCATGGCTGTGCAGAGCACAAGCTTATTTGATCTAACACAACAATAAGCTCAAGTTGACACTCATGAAAAGAATGCCTCTCTGAAGCAATGTCACATGGATTAACATTGTATAAACAGCCAGGAAAAATAATAAATTCCTTCTCCTGGTTGATGATATAATCACTGTGCAATTAAGGCAATCCAGAAAGTACCCAGAGCCTGAAAATATGCACCTGTGCAACAAACAGTTGTCAGCTTTTTGACTGAAAGTGAATACTTTTGATTAGCAAACATTGCTGTGTAAGGAACACATTTAGTATATTATAGCTTTTATGAACTAACATGCCGATATCAATTAATTAATTCACACTTCATTATTTTTTTTTACTTACCAGAATCTGGTAAATTGAGATCTTACTACTAGCAATAGTATGTTAGTATATTTTACAAATGGGTGTTATCAACTTAGATGTTCATCTGAATCCACAATGAAAGCTTATTACTTATTTATTATTCATATAACCAACTCTTCTTCCATGAAATTCAAGATGCTGTGGGTTCACAGTTGATTTCTTACTTAGCACTGACCAACATGTCAAGCATTTATCATCTTCTGTTCCTCTAATATAGAAAAGTTTGTATTCTCCTGCACAGACTATATTTTTTCATGTGGATCAAATGAAGCAAAATTCTGAAGATAAATCCACACTATTAAAAGTGGCATGATGGAATTTGATAATTCTGTGCAATCCAATCCAGTGTAATATAGCTACGGATTTGTTCTAAAGATGGACAAATCAGTAAATTTCAGTTTTACTCCATTTCTTATTCTCCCATCTCTTCAGTCTGAAATGTAAGATTCTGCCTCTTTCAAGTCCAAACATACTTGGCTGGACCCAATGGCTTCTATTAAGGGTAATATGGAAATTGCAGGTGACAAAAGATTTCTCTTCATATGACTAATTTGTTATATTTTACTAAATATAACAGAGTTTGGAGAGGAAGTGAGACAAGATAAAAACAGTAGCTGAGAAATCGCAGGATATTATTAGGTCTTGTTGCTGTTATTCCTTGGCTATTCTGCATTCATTATCTTTATGACTCTTTGACTCTCAAAAACACAATCAATTTCTTCTAACTAGACTGGGACCATCTGATTGTTTTCACAGGAAACTCCAATTAAAATGTCCACAAATTGAAATGGATGTGGCCAGAGGTGGGCTTCACATAATTTAACAACCGGTTCTCCCAGAATCAAAAATGTGACCATGTGTGCGCCACATACTTGCTTCGCTCGCGTGCCTTGCGCACATGCGCGCTGCATCAAAAAACACGGCAATTCACTCGTGCGCACATGTGTGTGGCATCACAAAACACAGCGATATAGGACGGGATTGCGCCTGGGCGGGCCCACCCGCAGGTCGCCACTACCAGTTTGCCCGAAGCAGTCTGAACTGGCTGAATACCACCTCTGGATGTGGTGGTTCCTGCCCATTCGCTTCCCACAAGAATAAGCATTTATCCTGCTCCAATCTGTGTTCCAAGAACTGTAATAAATTGCAGCTAGCTTCTAGCTTTTTACTAGATGTGCTTGCTAAAACACTTGTCTAATGAGGTCAAAGTCAGATTTCATTGTGCACAATTATATGCAAGGATATGTCTGTTTTGGATTTTTAGCTGAAAGGTCACAAAAAAGCTGTTTGCCTGGGACTCAAGAGTTGCCCCTCATGAGCATTTAACTTAATTTCCAGGTGATTCACTAGTACCAAGCTGCTCAGCTTTGCCAATCTGTACACAGATACTGAAATTAGAAGGTGGAGGAGAAGACATAGTTACTGATATTGAAAAAAAAAAAAGGAGAGGATGCAACCAGAGGAAAACATTGGATAGTTGTACTCTTGTTTTTGGGCACCATTCTTTTAAAACTATCTGAATGAGGACAGGAAATCCTATTCTCAGCAAATTTATCTTCATGATGATACCACTGATCAGAGTTGGCACTATGATGACTGTTAAGGAAATGAGTATACGCATCAGAATGTGGGGTTGCAGTTTGATATCAGAGTCAATAAAACAGAGATCTTCAAAGTCTTCAAAAATAATTTACTTGCTTAAACTAACAATGTCCAAAGCAAAAAAATATTAACACGAAGATAAGAATTTAGCACTTAGCTATTAATCTTTAGCAGATAAATCTTCTACAGAAATATAATAGAAGAATCCTTGAGCGTCTGTAGTTTTTTCTGTAGTTCTGTAGCAGTATCAGGAACATGAGCAGAAACGAACTCTCTTTAGTTAATCAGGCAGTCAGTCTGACTCAAGCTAGCCTGTTCTCCTTATATAATAGTTAACAAGCTTACAATACATTTAAAGCAATACCAACAAACATAGATTAATGGTTTAAGTATACATTAGTAACCCCAA
>QLTV01000419.1:1829394-1840140 GCA_003457575.1 Thermophis baileyi
TTTGTCAAGCGTGTATAAGTTAACAGATATAAGTATAAACATGTTTATGAATATATGAAATGGATACAAATAAATGGGGACATTAGGACAGGAACGGTAAGCACGATGGTGCACTTATGCATGCCCCTTACAGACCTCTTAGGAATGGGGTGAGGTCAACAGTAGACAGTCTAAGGTTAAAGTTGTGGGGGTTTGGGGAAGAGACCACAGAGTCAGGTAATGTATTCCAGGCATTGACCACTCTGTTGCTGAAGTTGTATTTCCTGCAATCGAGTTTGGTGCGGTTTACCTTAAGTTTGTATCTATTGCATGCTCGTGTATTGTTGTGGTTGAAGCTGAAGTAGTCATTGACAGGTAGGAAATTGTAGTAAATAATTTTATGTACTACGCTTAGGTCAGACCGAAGGCGGCGTAGTTCTAAGTTGTCTAAGCCCAAAATTTCAAGTCTGGTGGCATAAGGTATTCTGTTGCGAGTAGAGGAGTGGAGGACTTTATTTATTTAAGTAAACACACCTATTTCTAAGCAATGCCCATTCCACAGTCACTATTACTTGGTCTCCAAATGGCTAATCACTTTTTCTGGTCTTTTTCGCATTTATCCAATCATGTAAAATAAAATATTTTCTTCCAGATCACATTTATTCAAAAAATTACATAATACTTGACATTATCACTATGCAAGTATCATTAACGTATCGAATCCAATTTTCATGTGAAGTTACAACAACCTAAATGACACCTATTCAACTTTTTTGGCATTCACATCTATTATATTTTTTCTTTGTCTTACTTCCTCAGACATACAGCAGCATGCCTATTTTTCTTTCATTCATATCATTTGTAAATTATGCTCTTTACATTTCACTCCTCCTACAATCTTCCATACGCTATGGTCATTACCAGATGGGCCAACAGTTATTGAGCTCTATCATTCATCACAGCTTTGATAAATCTTTTGGGATGATAAATAGCAGCAGACCAGAAACAACAATTGCTTTGCTTATTATATGCTAGCTAGAACTTAGGGCTGTTCCCTCTTCTAACTCGGATTGTTCATATACATACATGCACACACAGAATTATGAAACACATTTTGACACAAATCAGCCCCTATATTTCCAGTTCCAAAATGCTATTAGGGAGATTACACACCTCCTTCTCCGTATATGCGTTTTTATCTCCATCACAGAAACAGGAATTCCTCACCAAATACTCATTATGACCATTTCAGCCTGAGTGCCTTGTTAGCCAGATGATATAATTCACAAAAGAGAAATGGAAACAGCATAAGCACTTACAACGCGGTGAGCCTCTTGATGCTCTTAGCTTTCTTGAGATTTCAAGAGTGCTCAATATCTAGTATAGGAAGTGGTTCAGCCTTCACTTGGCATTTATGACTAGGCTGCCACTTTGCTGGTTTTTTGTTTTTTTTAATACTTAAGTTTTACTTTTAATAGAGAAAGAAACAAAAGAAAATTATTGGTAACTATCCTTATGTTAAAAATACATTCTATTGTATTTCCTGCATGTTAATGATCCTCTCCAGGCTCTGCTCTATGTGGAAGAAAACAGGAAATGCGTACAAGTAGAAGGTAGCAGGATTTTCTATCTAAAAAGCCTTTTCTCCTGTTTAAAGGTCAGGGGACAAAGCCTACTACTATAGCCTTGTTCCCCTCTCACACATATCCACTGAAACTATATCACACCATATATTGTATCTTAAATGAGGCTGTGAGAATCTCCTGTTTGTACAGATGGATTCTATTATGTTCAAAGTTTAAAAGAAAGAGAAATGGCTGGATTCCTTAGCGTATTTTAAAAGAAAAGAAGGTGCTCAATAAATTACTGCAAGCAAAGGAGTCATTTGTAGGTATTTCTGCCCCCTGGAAAAATGCTGAAGTCATTGGGCAAGTAATAGACATTGAAGGAAGATATCCCAGATTTTCAATCTTTATACTCTTGTCTGCAATGTGGCATTTTGCTCATTGCTTCCAGGAAAGATGGGAGTAGTCTCACCTGCATAAAGGAGACAGGATTAAGAGCCTATCCTGATTTAAAAGTAAGGAATCATTAAGCCTGATCTTCCATTAAAGGCCAAAGGTTGAAAACTCATTGTGATTTTAGTGTAAACCAAACTGTAAGAATTGTAGTAAAAGATTGCTGTTATCCAATATACTTATCATGGGTAAATTAATCAGATTTGCAACCAGGGAAGAAATAATGAGCCGAGGTGGCGCAGTGGTTAGAGTGCAGCACTGCAGGCTACTTCAGCTGACTGCTAGCTGCAGTTCGGCGGTTCAAATCTCACCGGCTCAAGGTTGACTCAGCCTTCCATCCTTCTGAGGTGGGTAAAATGAGGACCCAGATTGTTGGGGGCAATATGCTAACTCTGTAAACCGCTTAGAGAGGGCTGTAAAGCACTATGAAGCGGTATATAAGTCTAAGTGCTATTGCTATAATAAATTTTTTTCATAGGCTGGGGCAGCAACCAAAAGGACAGCCAGCTAAACCCCATTGTGGTGAAGCTCTGTCTGTGTTATTTCAAGCTGCAGTGGAATCAAATGATGTAAAGCAAGCAAATCAAAGAAATTAAGACTCAGATACTCCTTCATTTAACCTTTACTGAGTATACTCAGCATACCCTGTGTCTGCATCTGTGTCTGTATTTTCAGATAGTTTGTCAAGTAGAGGAAATCTGTTTAAGTAACATCTGAACAATGGTTGCTATATTATGAGATACTTGAAGAGTCAGATGACCACTGACATATGTGATAACAATAATGCTATTATTTATTTATGTTAAAGTTTATGGGAAAGAGAGAGAGAGAATAGTTGCAAAGATTTTTTAAAACAAGCAAATATCTGTGGGTACATATTTATACATATGCAATTTAAATAGATCTCATTCTAATAGAGACTATGTCCAGATGACCTGTGCCATCTACTGTTCAATGCTAATTGTTGATGAAAAATGTTTAAGTCCCCTGCTTGTCTGGCTTCTTATATTTCTTTCTTTCTTAGCGTGACTTAGATTGTACAGCCCCTCAAATGGACCATTTAAAAAGAAGATTTTCTTGTGCAATAAGAAGGCACAGAGCCGAGGTGGCGCAGTGGTTAGAGTGCAGTACTGCAGGCTACTTCAGCTGACTGTTCAGCAGTTCAGCGGTTCAAATCTCACCGGCTCAAGGTTGACTCAGCCTTCCATCCTTCCGAGGTGGGTAAAATGAGGACCCAGATTGTTGGGGACAATATGCTGACTCTGTGAACCGCTTAGAGAGTGCTGTAAAGCACTGTAAAGCGGTATATAAGTCTAAGTGCTATTGCTATTGCTATTGCTATTTGGAAACAGGATGGATAACAGAGCCAACAAGCAGAAAAGAATTTTTATATGTATGAATTTTTTATAAACTAATAAAATTGTAGAAAGGTAAACAATGTAGGATTTACCATTTAGGGCCAAATTGATTTTTTAAAAAACCTGATAATATTGCACGAGCTTTTTCAGAATATAAGCGAGAAAGAACCAATATTTGAGCCCTAAGAATATTCTTGAAAAGCAATACGGGAAGAAGCATGACATAATCTCCAGGTACTGTAAATAACTTGGTTCCTTGTGCACAGCTTACTTTTTGCTCCCCTAAAAAGTAAGTACATCGCTACCACCAGGAAGCATCACAACAGTAAACCCTCCAATTATTGCACAACTGAAAACGGGATGTTCTGATGTACTTACTTCACCTTTTCCTCACTCCAAGATCATTGCATGAATATTACTTCTCCTATGAGCACACTGTATTTTGCAACCTTCTTTGCACTCTATTGGATTTTGTAATAACAATAGTGGCATTATTTATGTTAAAGTTTATGGAATGCTTTTTACTGATGAGAAACTCCAACCAAGCATATTCTACAACATTTGCCATAAGAATGCAGTATCTCCTGTTGTATTGACTGTAAGAAGGAAGTATATATATATAGGTTGACTCAGCCTTCCATCCTTCTGAGGTGGGTAAAATGAGGACCCAGATTGTTGGGGGCAATATGCTGACTCTGTGAACCGCTTAGAGAGTGCTGTAAAGCACTGTAAAGCGGTATATAAGTCTAAGTGCTATTGCTATTGCTATTGCTATATATAATGCAACTCCACCTCCTCCAACACCATGGTGTTTTCTCTTCAGGAGGAAGGGAGAAATGATACCCAGGAAGATGGGATGAGACTAGAGTTTATATACTGTCTAGAGTCCATCTGGACTGAGGTGGGGATAAACTGCATAAAGGGAAGCGGAAGGAAAGCTAGCATATTTAAAATGATTTGAATTTCTCTCAAAGGAAGTTAATAGAACAAAATATGGATCACAACAGACCACAAAGCATCCATCTTAATGAAGCTAAAAGCAAATTTGACCCTAGGCTTCTGATATTGATAATTTTCAGTTTCATGAAGGAAGAAAGGTAAAAGATAACTATACTAAGCAAATAAGTACAAATATAGCGCACTAATCGAAAGACAGATGGTACTGAAAGACCAAAGGTCTTCAACACTAGAGCAAATATAACTTTACAAATGCTAATTGCCATAATAAAATAGTGTCTAAGGAAACTAATGTGCTGATTATGTAGAGATTAGATGTGACTGATGTTCTGTCTATTTCAAATCCCTGGCAGGGCTTATATCCATTTAAAGTGTAGGTTCAAATTATTATACAGAACTTGCTTAATAATAAGACAGCAAGTGCAGTTCTACTCTCTCCAATATACACAAACAATGCCTGAGTAATGTCCTCTATTTGTCTGCTTTTGTGCTATTTGTCATGCAGTGGGATATTAAGGAAGTACCGTACTATTCCTTTAAGTTGTAATCATTAAGTAGCAAATATAGGTGCTGGCTTAGAAACTAGGAGATGGTGAGTTCTAAACTTCCTTTAGCTTTGAAAGCCAATTGGATGGCTTTGGGCCAATCACTCTCTCTCACTCCAACCTACTTCACAGGGCTGTTGTTGTGGGAAAAATCAGAGGCAGGAACATTATGTATTTTTGCTGTCTTGAGTTGACCAAATTTTTTTTTTAAATGGGATAAAAATATAGCGATAATAACAACATATGAAATATTTTATGCTGAGCAACATATGAAATATTTTATGCTGAGCAGCATAAAAACTGCAGCTTAACAAATACGGGCCACATCATAAATTAAAGCTCTTTCTATCTAATTCAATTTGCAATAGTTGTCCCATTAGTTTTGGCCACTAATTCCACGGAGACACAGCTACTCTGTGCTGGATGGACAATGGTATGCCAGCATTCAGGAAGATCATTTTTAATTATCCCTGGAGAAACTTTTATTCCTGATTGACTGCATTAACCTCCTGAAGAGGAAGTAAATGATCTGTTCTTTTGTCAGCTGGAAAATAACTGCCATACTGTAGCTGCTTTCAGAAATCAGACTTCTATCATTGGTTATATTGAGAGCAAACAAGGTTGTTGTTGCTGTTAGTTGCGAAGTTGTGTCCGACGCATCGCGACCCCAGGGACAATGTTCCTCCAGGCCTTCCTGTCCTCTACCATCCCCCAGAGTCCATTTAAGCTCACGCCGACTGCTTCAGTGACTCCATCCAGCCACCTCATTCTCTGTCATCCCCTTCTTCTTTTGCCCTCAATCTTTCCCAGCATTAGGCTCTTCTCCAGTGAGTCCTTCCTTCTCATTAGGTGGCCCAAGTATTTCAGTTAAACAACAAGGTAGCTAGGTAAATAAAAACTATATAAACCAGAAGAAACAAAGCTCAAGCATCTCTCGCACTGCTGCTGACTGATTGAAACTGCATGCTTGGTAAAAGATTAGGTGCAATATCCATTCTTAAGGCTGATTAAAAAGGTTATCATAGCAGAATAAATCACTTCCTCAAATGAACTCTTCTAGTGTTCCCATTTGCCCTCAATTCATGAATACTCCTGAAATCTGATTAATCTTGGCATGACCAACACTACTTTGTGTGAAAGAATAGACACTGTATGCTGTTACAATCCATATTCCAAAAACTGATGTTAAATGTGTTTTTGTGTTCAGATGACTTTCCATGGCACTTTGTGTTCAGCTGATCACTTTCCCTGTACTACTGTATTATTCTATTACTCTCTTAGGGCCCTGGGCCACGTACATTTTATACCAGGGTTTGAATCTAAAGATGTGATGGCACACTCTTATTCATATTTTGGTACTAATTTTTCATATTACAAGAGCCACGGTGGCGTAGTGGTTAGAATGCAGTACTGCAGGCTACTTCTGCTGACTGCCGGCTGACTGCAATTTGGCAGATCGAATCTCACCAGGCTCAAGGTTGACTCAGCCTTCCATCCTTCCGAGATGGGTAAAATGAGGACACAGATTGTTGTTGGGGGCAATATGCTGACTCTGTAAACTGCTTAGAGAGGGCTGTATTAGTACTGTGAAGTGGTATATAAGTGTAAATGCTAATGCTATTGCTATATGCAGTAAAATATGATCAAATTCATTTGAAGTTCAATCAACAGAACAAAATTTAGGATCAGATCTTGAGGGAGGAAAACAGATAAATTAAATCTTCAATAAAGTATTCAAATCTTCACATGTCTTACATATTAAGGTATTGAAAAAACTTGTTGATAGTTCGGCTGAGCCTTGATCTATTATTTTTGAGAAATCAGGAGAATAGATGAAGTACTTAACTGGAGAAGGTCCTTAACTTCAAAAATTGGAAACTAGAGGATCCATGAAATTGAAGTTGGTTTGACAGGGAAGACTGTAGAAATCATTAGATATTAACAAGGTTCTGTCGGGACTCTTAGACTCTAAGAGGACTAATCTTATTGAATTTTTGAGCAGCTTACTTGTTTTGATATTCTTGTGGGAATGCTGTAGACATAGCATACTTTGATTTCAACCAAGTATATGACATGCTAGAGTCTAGACCAATGACATTCTGATCAACAAGCTTCATAAATACGGGCTGGTTATCATGAGTATTAGATGTATTTCTAGGAGATGACCAGGATGAGCCTGAGGGAGGGGTCAAGTGTGTAATTAGTTTGGAATCCCTTCATGGCCATAAGAGATGTAAGCCCAGCCAGCCCTGCTTGAATTCTGTTGTTTCTTATGTATTGACAATTTATCTTGACCATTAGTAGATTCTTGTTTAGAGGTAGCATGGAATAAACTTGTACTATTTGAATAACCCCGGTTCCTGATTTCTTCCACCTGACAGTATCCATAATTGGCTTGAAAATTCAAAGTGTATTCATAAACAACTCCTCATTGGAATGAAACATCAAGTGGAGCCCACAAGGTCAGTTGAGTGTCCAGTATTCTTTAACATTTTCTGTAATGACTGGGATCAAGAGATGAAGCAAATCTCTATCAAATTTGCAGATCATACAGAACTGGGTAGGATAGCTAGAAGACAGAATTAAAATTCAAAATGATATTGATAAAGATGGGAAGGGGAAAATAAGTAACAAAACTAAATTTAATGTGAATAAAGGCAAAGTTCTTCATATAGGGGGAAAAATAAATGTGCGGGCATATGATATACAGCGATACCTAACTTGATATTAAAATCTAAGAAAAGAGAACTGAAGGAAGAGATGAGGCAGTTTCCAAGCACCTTAATGAATGTCACATAGAAGAAAGTCAACACCTGTCCTTTATCATCCCAGATAGTATAATGGATTTAAGTTACATTAATGTAATGCTAGAAAAAAATAAGAACAATTTGATAGGGGGCGTGCATAAGCGCACCAGCGTGCCTACCGTCCCTGTCCTACTGTACCCATTTGTATGTACTCGTTTTATGTGTTTATGGCTATGTTTTGCTTCTTTATATCCATTTATTTGTGCCATTTTTTCCTTGTGTCCTGTTTCCTTGCACTTGTTGACAAATAAATAAATAAAATAAATAAAAATAAATAGTGGAACCAATTATTGGAGGTGACCTTCCCTTCTCTGAATGTGTTGTGTCAGCAATGCTTTAATTGCATTCAGCACAGGGTTGTCTTCAATGGCTTAAGAGTAGGTCAAATCATAACTTCAAATAATCTGTTAATTTAGGTTTCTTTGAGAGCTGGATTAAGATGCATTTAATTCATATATTGTGATGATGTCATTACAAACACACTAATATATATATTCCAAAATATAAATTGAACTCCTAGGTTATGTCTCCTTGTTGTATTTTATGTGAAGTCTTATTGTATAAGTCTTATTCTATTGTATAGAATACAATAACACAATACAGATAATGAATATGCGTATAGGTGGGGATGACAATAACCATGACAAATTCCAACTTAGACACCCTAGACAGAATATGGTGAAACATACTGATTCCAGGTTGGCAAAAGAATGAGGCAAAGCTGTATACTCTCCCCTTATTTATTCAACCTATATCTTGAATCTATATTGAGAGAAGCTGGATTGGAAAAGACGAGCTTGGTTTTAAAACTGGAGGAATAACATCAATAATCCTACCATGCTGATGACACTACTGTGATAACTGAAAATGTGAAATATCTGCAAGCTGTAGTAGTAAAGGCAAGGGTCACAATGAAAAAGGTGAGTAAGATTAAATATACAGAAGAACAGCGTAATGACAGCAGTTCTAGCAACCAGTGCTAAAACTAATGATGAAGACACTTAAGTGGTGGGTAGCTTCTGCCTTTTAGGATTCACTAAAACAATTAGTAGTCAAGAAAGATGCTGCAGTCTAGCATCTTTCTTGGTAAAATAGTAATAAAGGCCTTGACAAAATATTTGGATGTCTGATGTGTCTGTGCCCACAAAGATCAGGATGAAGCAGGGAGTGGTTTTTGCTATGGATGTGAAAATTAGATTTTGAAAAGCAGGATAGAAAAGGTATTGATGGTTTTGAGAAGAGTCCTGAGAATATTATATCTAGCCAAAAAACCAAATGGATGACAGAAACCAATCAACCCAGAGCACTCATTTGAGGTACAAATGAACAGGCTCAAATTATCACATTATGCAAAGGCCTAGCTCTCTTGGGATAGCTCTACTGCTAGGAAAGAGAAAAAGAAAATAACCAGCAGCAAGATGTTGGAGTCAATTCAGCGATTATGGGTGCACCATTAGAAGACCTGAAAGACCAGGCTGAGGAAGGTTCATCCCAGAAAAAAAAAATTGTGTGGTTGTTAATAGGTGATATCAACTTGATGACACATAATCAATTGAAATGCAAATGGATTGAACAGTTAATATAGATTGTTATTCACGCTTACACATAAAGATGCCTTGATGATTAGTAAATATTAACAAAACACCCAAAAAGAAAAAGAAAATATTAGGATATTTGCAAGGCAGCTGTGTTTCACCTCGAGATCTTCTTTGGCAGTTGCAGCAGCCAGAGATTTCTGCATATTCTGCAAACACAGCAAGAAATATAGGAAGGAGGGGAAGAGAGGAAGAGAATAGTGAAAGGCAGTGTCATGCACAGTTGTCCATTCTCTGCAGAAATGAAATTGACAAGAGTTCTGTCTGCTTTGTCCATATCTCTGCCAAAGGAGGAGCATATGCTAAGCACCAGAGGGCTTGGAGTTTGTAGTTCTTTTTTTCCTTTGTTGTGTAGTTTTAAGGTTTGGAATTTTAGTTACATCTCCAGAGTGGAAAGAAAGCTGGTGTTGAAGTACCTTTATGATGAAATTTTAGTTCATACACTTCCAAAGTATGTGCTTTGTTTAGACTGTAAGGAACGTTGGCTTACCTGAACATTCTTTCTATGTGCACTGCGGGAGAGTCCAAGCATGGGTTAACTTCTGTCTGATTGCCCAGGGACTGAGTTAAGAAAGATCTGGCCACGCCTCCACTGCTCCACCGAGTCCAGTTTTTCAACGAAGGCGTAGACCTCCAATAAATCGAATACGTTGGTAAGTCCGGTAAACCTGGACCAAGACGGTCACCAGGGTGGGTTTGGACTCTCCCGCAGCACACATAGAAAGAACGTTCAGGTAAGCCAACGTTCCTTCTCCTGTGCGCTGCTTGGAAAGTCCAAGCATGGGATGTACCCAAGCTTAGTGTCTCAAGGGCGGGAAACAGGTTGGTACAGGGTCTCCGAGGTAGAATGAACCCTCTGTAGCACTCTCCTGCCGAAGGACGCCTCTGCAGAGGCAAAAATGTCCAGTCTGTAGTGCTTAATGAACGGTGAAGTCAGACACTCCCATGTTAGCTGTCGTTTTGGCCTTGAACAAAAGAGATTTGAACAAAGCCGGCTGAAAGAGACCTGTAAAAACAGGCTGGTCAGGAACCAGACCTTCGTCCTCAGACAGGTCCTGGTCAGCAATACTCTCCTCCCCCATAAGTGACTCCTCACTTCGGAGAGAAGTGTGCGGAGAGTATGGGGCTTGCAATGGCAGCCAGGGGCCCAGAGCTTGTGCCTCAATCTTAGAGGGTAGGTTCCTCTGCTGAAGGCCTGCTGCTATGCCTTGGGAAATGGCATTGGATATAATGTCACACATTTCCTGTGAAAGGCCCATATCCTGGTAATCCCCTGAGCGGAGCCCCGCTGCTGTAGGGGTGAAGGTGGCAAACGGAGCCGCTCTTCTGGCCATGCAGGGAACCTGCAAGTTAGCAGGGTCTGACCCTATAAAGGGATTAGGTTGCAGAGTAAATTCTGCTGCCCCAGGCTCTTGAAGCAAATTGGCATTATCAGGTGACCAATCCTGAGTAGCCATAATAGTGGAAGGAGAATGATCAGTAAAAAT
>QLTV01000419.1:1840269-1869675 GCA_003457575.1 Thermophis baileyi
CTCAGATCTGACAGCTCTGGCTCTGTCAGCCATTTTGAGTCGTTTGAGACTATGGATTCCAAGGCCTCAGGTGGCAGAGACTAAAGGAGGCCACAAGTCCAGTAGGTAACAAGATAGCCGGGCAAGTTGGGGCAAAGGGGTTCAATGCAGGACCACTGGCCCTTCCAGTCACCCCATTTCATGCTGCTAGCAGGCAAGCGCTCAGCTCCAAGCCTCTCAGGCACTCAGGAGATGTATGCAAATTTTGGAGTATAACCTAAAGCAGGCAGGGACTTCGGTGCCGCCTTGAATATGAGGAGTTAGGTGGTGGCGGTCGTGCCGGCTCACCGGGGGACCAGCGGCACTCACCGCGGCACAATTCGAGCTAGCGGCACACGCGGTCGTGTAAACTTGAAGGCCTTCAAAATGGCGCCTGCAAAGGGGAGCAAACTCTCCCGGCGCTGAAGCTCTCAAAATGGCGCCCACAAGGGGGAGCAAACTCTCCCGACACTGAAGGCTGCAAAAATGGCGCCTGCAAAGGGGAGCAAACTCTCCTGGCGCTGAAGCTCTCAAAATGGCGCCCACAAGGGGGAGCAAACTCTCCCGACACTGAAGGCTGCAAAAATGGCACCTGTAAGGGGAGCGAACTTTCCCAGCACCAACATGACGATCTGCGGTCTTTGGAGTGTGTCCCGATGATCGGGAAGTGACTCCGGCTGCCTGAGCTGCTCAGAGAAAGGTTGTGGTGGTTCTTGCCGGCAAGCCAGGGAAACCAGCGCACACACAGGCAGCGAATGCAAAATAGCCGCTGGGCGTCGAGGAAGCCTCCCCGCTATCGCCCGCTCTTTTTCCTCAATTAATTTTAGTTTGCTGTAGAAAATTTGAAGGGTTAGGGTTAGGGTTAGGGTTAGAGTCCAAGCAAAATCTGTTTTCCCAGTGATTGAGCTAAGAAAGATAAAAAACACGTCCCTCTAGGCTCGACTGAGTTGAAAAACTGGACTCGGTGGAGCAGAGGAAGTGTGGCCAGATCTTTCTTAACTCAGTCCCTGGGCAATCAGACAGAAGTTAACCCATGCTTGGACTCTCCAAGCAGCGCACAGGAGAATGCTCTCTTTCCAGGTTTCAGCTGCTACCGCAGCCATGACAAGCATACTTAGAAGCATTGGAAAAAGCACCAGATTGTAATCTTGGTACCAAAATTCCAATCTACCCTCACTATTGCCAATGGGTTTTTTAATTCAGAAGGAATACAACATGGCCAGGTAGATTCACCCATAACAGATACTTTTCTGTGAACAACCATATAAGTACAGACTTTTCTGTGATATCCATACAAACACATACAACATCTGTGAAAATATAGGTAGGGAAGCGGAAGCCGCATATTCATTTTTCTTTTCATGTGGAGATAAATTGAAGGGCTTTTTTTTTTTTTTTGGCTTCTGCATCTCCAGCAGAGGTTGGGTGAGGTTGTGATTGCACAAAGCCTTTTGTGGCTTCCTTTGGTCAAAGGTGGCTTGAATGAAAATAATGAGCAGATACACTTTAATTTGTTCTTCTTAAATTCCAGAGAGGAAGTAGTGTACTATGGAGTGTCAATAATATCTGCGGTCATTAAAAATGCTTCTTTGGTTGTTCTTGCATGTTCTAGTTTTTAGTGTGTCAGTGATGTGTATATTGTTGAAAAGCAATTATTATTGGCAGATTTTCATTGATAACATTCAACAGAAGTTAAAGTTGGTTGCGATTTTATACATTTTAAAGTGGCTTGAAAACTATCCTTATAAAGCAACACAGTCTCTCAGATTGCCAGAGAAATAGCCTTAGAGAACTTTAGTAATTAATGTGTGAGACTAATCTGTGAATTCATGTGACAAAAATGAATTTTTAAAATCATTGCCTTGTCTGAAAATTAAGAGGCTGATGAATGACTTTGTAAACTGATATATGCCCGTTTGTAAGGGTTTTCTGTTCCTAAATTGTATCCTTTTACATCTTTGTTCAGTTATACTAGTAATCATTCTGGCAACCTTTTAGGAATGGCACATTTTGAAACCTCTCAAAAGACAACATGTTTGCTGGAGTGGGCTCCCTACTCCCAGTCTCCTTGCTCTTCCCCTTGCAGCTATTCTACTACGCCAGTGGAATAAAGCTGAGCATGGTCTCTAGGGCAGGGGTCTCCAACCTTGGCAACTTTAAGACTTGTGGACTTCAACTCCCAGAATTCCTCAGCCAGCTGGAGACCCCTGCTTTAGGGGACTCTTTAGGCCATGCAGTGGATGCAGATTGTCTGGAAGGAGCATGAAGATGGCACATTTTTCCTCAAGAAAATCCTGTGTTACTCTGAGGCAGTTCAAAAAAGTTTTTCAAGGCATCTGGACTTGTTATCCTATACATGTTTAACTTAAATTAAGCTCATTTGTGCTTGTTTGGATTTACTTTTAGGTAGGTAATTCTTAAGTAGGTGGTATGCAGGATTAAACTGTATCACATTGCTCTTTAATGTGACTGATGATATTTACTTCTGGGATGTTCTTAGTGTTGTACTACAGATGTTCTATGATGAGCAATAAATAAGGATGATTCTTCCCCCCTCTGGTTATTTTATACTTGTCCGTTCATGTTTTTTCATATTTTATTGATTCATACTTTATTTTAAAGAATAATTTAGAAGCTACATTGTAACTAATGTAATAGGCCTCCCCAATGTCTTCCTGATTTTCCATCAATTTAGTGCTGGCTGAACATTATGTTATTTTAATCCAACCCATCTTGAAGGCACCAGGTTTGTGAAATCCAGCCTAGGATATTTACCGTATTTTTCGGACTATAAGACGCACCGGTGTATAAGACGCACCAAGATTTCGAAGAGATAAGTAAGAAAAAAAAAGTTTTTGCCCTTCCCCAGCCCCCAGGAGCACTCTGCAGACCTCCCAAACCCTCTGCACACCCCGTTTTTGTGAAAAATGGGCCGTTTTTTGCCCATTTTTTGCAAAAACGGGGGCATTTTTGCCCTCCCCCAGCCCCCAGGAGCACTCTGCAGACCTCCCAAACCCTCTGCGCACCCTGTTTTCACACGGGGCAGGGCTTCGGGAGGGCAAAAATGGCTGTATTCGGTGTATAAGACGCACCAACATTTCCACCCTCTTTTGGGGGGGGAGTGCGTCTTATACTCCGAAAAGTACGGTAAATTGAACCGGGATGTTAGGGAGTTCAATATACCTGTGTTTGTTTTTAATGGAATTATTAACTTTTCTTCCATTGTATTATTCCCATTGGTTATGAGGGTGTTTTTACATTCTTTTTGTATGGATTGTTTGTTGCCCAGTGTTGTAGGTGTCTACAGGTAGTCCTTGATTTACGACAATTGAGCCCAACGTTTCTGTTGCTAAGTGAGACATCTGTTAAGTGAGTTTTGCCCCATTTTATGAACTTTCTTGCAACAGTTTTTAAGTGAATCACTGCAGTTATTAAGTTAGTAACATGGTTGTAAAGTGAAACTCGCTTCCCATTGACTTTGCTTGTCAGAAGGTCGCAAAAGATGATCACATATCCCTGGAACCTTACAATTGTCATAAATATGAATCAGTTGCCAAACGTCCAAATTTTGATCTTGTGACCACAGGGATGCTGCAATGGTGTGAAAAATGGTTATAAGTAATTTTTTTACTGCCGTTGTAATTTCGAACAGTCACTAAACGCACTGTTGTAAGTCAAGGACTACTTGTATATACATTTTCTAAATAAACAAATGAAGTACTGAAAGAGAACTATATATTGTTTTCCTTATTTATATGATAAGAATGCATCATGCTTCTGAGTAACCTAAGATTTTATCTGCTCCCATGATTTTATTAAAGTTTATTTGTGCTTTATATACTGAAATGAGTATCACTTTTATGGTTTATGCTTTATATTTTTAAGTTATAATTTTATGATTGTATTCTCAAAAGCATTTTTAGTACCTTCAGCTTCTTGGAAGAAAGTCAGAAAAAGTACATTTTAAAAAATCTCCCTAGGTCTTTAAGAAAGAAAAGCCTAATTAACATTATTTGTTCTGCTGCTGCATTGAGTTGATTTCTTCACAAGACTTCAAACTAGGAGGCATAAAATAAACTCAACTTCTCAGTAATCTGTATAATCCTTGACTGAGATTGTGGTGATAGTAGAGCAGAACCTTGACTGGCCTGTGATGAAAACTGAAATGTTTGTTTTAATCCTAGGCTTTTTAGCCAAAGGGAAGTGCAAAGGCATATAGCAAACAGAAAGCTGCAGGACTGGAAAGTCGTGTTTAAATAACTGAGGACAAGAGCTTCCTTTTTGTGGAACAAAATTAACCTATTTATTCTATACAACCTCAAGTCCCAAAGTTTGACCAGTCTTGTGAATGAGAGTGAGAAAGGATGGTCTGTCTTTTTAAAAATAATTTTGGATTTTAAAACTATAAAAGGAAATGCTTTTATCAGAAGTATCTTTAGGGAAAGAAAACTATTTCTATCAGAAAATACCACTTTTCCCAGTTTGAAATGAAATTTCTTTTGGGGGCCTTTGGGCAAGAGCATTACTGCAGCTTTCAGTGCTGAATTCAGGATTCCTACTACTGTCCACAGCCATTCTTGCCTCAGTCCTTGGTTTGCAAAGCTGGTGACTAGAGAAGCCACTGGGCCCATCAAATAATGGTGCTGTACGAGGAGAGCAGAGGTGGGTTCCTGCTGGTTTGGACCGGCTATATAGAACCGGTAGCGGGAATTTCCCCCTGCTCGCCAAACCGGCAGCGATGGCCAGCTGGACACGCCCCCGAACTGGCTCTCTCGGTGGTGCCGTAGGCGGCACCATCTTGTTTTTTGCTTCTGTGCATGCGCAGAAGCTTGGTTTTTAGCACTGCACAAGGTGCGTGCGCCCACGCGGTGCGTGAGGAAGTGAACCGGCAGAAAGGTGTCAGAACCCACCCCTGGAGGAGCCAGTATTTTAAAATAGATGCATTTTCTCAATTTTGAACTGTTGGAAGATCTCTTGGGAGCGTTTTCAGCCTTATGAAAACATACACGAGAAAAACCAATTTGAAGAACTTACAATGCAGCCAGTATTGATTTTGTGTTAAATTCTTAATCCGCCCTACCCCCCTATTATGAGTGATTAATTTATATAATTAGCGGTGTTGTGATAATGTGTTAAGATCTTAGTTGCTATCTTCATGTAGACTAGATAATTGCATACTGCTCAGTTATTCCCAAAGGCTTTATACAGGAGGAGAGTGACTTCTAATGAATATAATATAAGCAGTATTATTACTGAATTGTAGGATGTTTTTTCATACCTACTGGGTACATGAAAATTACCGTCCTCCAAAAAGTGGTGATCCATGGTTCCTAGAGGTGGTGATTCATGGTTCCCAGACCCCATATGGCTCTTAAACACATCTCTGCATTCTCAAAATATCCCCAGATCATGCCACCAACATTTCATATTGATATAATTTTACCTCCAAGAGATGACAAACCACCTATTTATATGAAAAACTTCCCTCACGCTGCCAGAGGGAATAGCTGAAAGGTTTTGCCCTTGCACATAGCGTCAGAAATGCCCTGCATGGCTTATTGGAGTCTGAAAACGTTTTAAAATATGGACCTTTACCAGAAAATGTATATGACTGAAAGTTATCTAAAGTACTCTACAGATACAAAGATTGCTGCAGTGTAGTCTTCTTCAATTTCCTCAAAAATGTTGGGATTGCAACCTTTACAATTTGTAGAAAATATCAGTAGAAGAGAATATATGTACCTCAGGGTTGAACATATGTACCTCAGGGTTGTCTCTGAGCATGGTTGCTTGCTTGCAGACATTTTATTAACTGACTAGGTAATATCTTCAGCGCTAGAAGGAAGCGGGGATTGCTCTCTGCTTATAGATGGTAGTTTGCCCTGTCAGTACTGGTGGAGGTATTGTTTTCTCTTTGGTAGTTTCTTGATTAGGGTATTGTTTTCTGCTTATTATCTGCAAGCAAATAACCAAGCTTAGAGAGCACCAAGGACTCCACAGTTCAAACCTAAGCTACATATTATTCTCTTCTATTGGTATTTCTACAAATCCCAGCCAGCATGATTATGATATCTTCTCTGTGTTGTATTTCTAGTACAACTAGAAAATGTCAGCTTGGGAAGGCTGCTCTCGATGTATTGCAAGTTATTTTCATTGGGTTTGTATATTTGTGACAGACTTCAAAACAACAAAAATGCTACATATAGGCCTAAAGACAATCTTAGAAATTAAAGGCTAGATTGCTGGAGGACCAATCAGTGCAACTTCACTGCTTTCCATGACCATGTAAATTGTCTGAAGAGACAATAGTATCTGTCCCTTAATAGCACTATTACCATGTTTCCCTGAAAATAAGACCCTGTCTTATATTTTTTTGAACCCTGAAATAAGCGCTTGGCCTTATTGCCATGCACTCAAAAGCCCGATTGGGCTTATTATCAGGGGATGTCTTATTTTGGGGGAAACAGGGTAGTACTTAATAACATGATATGATGACACAGCTCCCTCTCTCCTCCCCCTGAGAATTCTGAGAACTTATTAAATTTATCCAGAAAATTAAAACTGTGTTTTTCCTTTCCTTTATATTTATTCATATTTGCATGTTCACTTTCTACTCATCCATTCAGAGATCTCTTTGCAGAGAAAAGCAACAGCTCAGTGTGTCAACCCTGAAGCTGACCTGGCCAAAGCCATCTTGGAGCTTCAGTGTTGCCACACTGGAGTGAGGGATAGGGAGGGGGGATTAGAGATAGCTGGGGCTGTGTAGTCAAAATAAAATACTTTCCCCTGGGAACCAAGGACGTTCTCACACCTGGCCAGAGGAAGGAGGAGTGATGTCATCAGACCTGCAGGCGCTGCCATGATTGGGCCATGTGACTGATTGTTTGGATTTGAGGGGAAAACTTTTACTTTTAATTAGGTGAAACCCAAGGGGCCTCTCGGAGTTGATTTTCACCAGATATGTGCCAATTTGATATTTCCAATAAAGCTATTCTTTGAGGAATCTACCTGCCTCGGAGTTCTTGCTTGCAATGGATCTATTACTTGGAACCCTGACACAGTCTCCCAGAGAGGCTACAAACTTTTCTTTAGTCAGTTGCAGATCTTTAGTCAGCTGCCTTCACCAGGTAATGATATTTTGGAAACTAGAAAGATGGTCAAAAGCACTGATGGAAGGTAATACTTATGTGCCATCATCCCACATGATAAAAATATAGTGTTCATAATTTCAAGTTGCTTTTTTTTTAAGTTTCCAGTGCAAAGAAGCATCTTTTTATGTCTATAGCAGTTTTTCCCCAACTTCAAATCTTCCAGGTGTGATGGATTTAAAATCCTATCATTTAGCATGTAGATTGAAGGTGCCAGCCCTTCAAGGTAGGCCAGGCCAGGAAACAGACACCATATGGATTATGGGCAACTTGATTTTATTGGTACAAGGAAGTTCTTCAACCTTGGCAACTTTGTATGGACTTCAATTCCCAGAACTCACCATTCATCAAACTGGCTGGGGAATTCAAGGAGCTGAAATCCATACAGCTTAAAGTTGCTGAGGTTAAGAAACATTGTTATAGGGTATAATAACAATGTTGAAAACCAAGCAGAATTTTCCTCTGTCCCGCTCTTATATAATACAGAATCAAGACATGGTTATTTTGAGTCTCTTTCTCATGCTTCCTCATTTCCCAGGACTGAGTTGCCTTTTACTTTCTCATTTATAATCTCTTAACAGTTCTGCTATAGTTCATGTATACCTTTGCCAACATTATTTCTGCATTCCTCTATAACAAATGAGGACAATTATAGCTGTTCCCGCACAATGAAACAAAGGAATAACAATATTTGGAAAATTCAAAGGTGGAAAAATTGACAAATTTATAAACAAAATAATTATGTTCCAATAAAGGTGTTTATGAATCTACATGCATTCTGTTATATTTATCAAGGTAATCTTTGGAAACATAAATATTGTAATAATGCTTCTGAGAGTAATTTTCACTGTTAGAACTGTCAAACGGTTTTTTTTTAAATCTCTAGAAAAGATTTGTGTAAAATATATGTATATTCAAATTTACTTAATTATTTTAACATCATCAATTATTTTAACATTTTTTTCCTTTTCAAGCCATGTCAAGGTACAGGGCCTTTTCCCTTAATGCTTGAGAACTGAGGCAATGTTGCATTAAAATCTTCTATGCATTGCAGGGGTGAAATGCAGCCGGCTCTAACCGGCTTGCGCAGGCTGGTAGGGCCGACTGCGCAAAGCCCCACCCACCCGTGCCGACATCACGACGTCCCTTTTTTGGGATGGTTTTCACGTTCTGCGCATGCGAGCCGGTAGGGAAGGTAAGTGGATTTCATCCCTGATGCTTTGGGATAATAATTAAAATAAAGGAATCCGATGTGAAGGGTCCTGGTTTGTGTGTTTGGTGGCAAATAAAGCCTAGGGGCAAACTGTAAATAGAGCAAATAAACTCACCCTGCATTTAGCACAACCTTACTGATAAGAAATCTCTGACTGCATTTCACTTAGTAACATCTTGATTCTTCTGTTGATCTCAGATTTAACTTGACCATAAAATTCATCAACCTTCCCATTTCTGCTGCATCAGTGGCTTGAGCTTAAACTTCATTGCACTGTCCTTGCTATATCCTTCCCGACTATGAAAGCAACACCACTCCTTCTTTGTTTTTTTGTGTCTTAAACAGTGCAAAGTATGATCTTCTGACTGAATGTGTCCAATTCCAGTCTATTTCAATTTGCCGACACCTAGGATATCAATGTGCATTGATTCACCTCACCTTTTACCATGCTGAGTTTTCCTGTGTTCATGCTCATGTTCCATACTCCCAATGCACTTGTTTTTTAAAATAATTTTCTTAAGAATTACAAATAGAAAAATAAAAATAAAAACTGTACAAACTACCAAAATAAAGGACTACAAAAAGAAAAATACAAAAAAGCAAAAAGTATAGAAAAGAGAAAAAAGAAAAAGAAAAAAGAAGCACATTTCCTCTTCATCTCAGCAAGTAAAAGCAATTTTAATATCTTACCACATCTCCTAACACAACATATATTCTCCTCACCCCTAGATACCAGCAAATTGATAACTTATCTCTTAACTAAAAACAAAAGCCAAAAGCCTCAGTATTTTTTCTTTATCAGCAAAAGTCCAGCAAGAGAAAACAGATTTTCTATTTTGACCTTGATCAAATAAGCCAATTCTGTATTCCTTTTCTGAACTTTTAACAATCTTACTTTTAAACTCCATCAAGTATAATCCCAGAGCTTGTTTTCTAGTAGTTGTTTTTTTCTACGCAAGGATCTTTCAAAACTTTAACAGCCAACCATTTTCTTTTCTTTCTTTTTTTATTAAGACATACAAAGATGAAAACAAAAGAAAACATGCAACATATAACAAACAATTTGGACATTGATAGTCCCTTATCGATAATAAGCTCTTATCGGATATATTCTATATATAACAGCCAACCATTTTCACTTCTTTCCACATACATTATTTCATTACACGAGACCACAGGTTATCCACTACTTTCTACCAGCATTTGCATGATAAAACTTTCCATTCGTTTTCCTATCTCTATTAAACATTTCCCAAAAGTGCAGTAATTCATCTGCTTCCTCTACCTTTTTAGCATTTATATTCAGTTTGCATCTGTTCCTCCATAATAAAGTCTAATTGGGACTGGGATTTCCATGTTTGTAAAGCACAATGTTGCATGGCTACTTCACTTAACGATGGAAATTCTGGCACTTCCAGTTGCCATTGTTAAGGAAATATCCGCTGAGCATTAAACAAAGATATAATGTGGTTGCCATTTGGAACCTCCTGATGGCTTCCTCATCAACTTTGCTCATAGGAAACCAACAAAGAAGGTTGCAAATGATTATCCCATGACCTCAGGGATATTAAAACAGCCAGAATTCTGAGGACTGGCCATAAGTACTACTCAGTCTGTGCCATTGTAAGTTTGAATGGTCATTGAAGGAGTGGTCATTTAGCAAGGACCACCTGTAACAAAAGACTTGATTTATATTATGGCTGCTTCCCAACACACTTCTTTAAATACAAGTTGCGGAATGAGGAATCTAAACCATTTTCTTCATTATCAGTTTTCATGACTATAGCCACAGAAACCAGTTCTAACACATATATAATTATGGTAGTATACACAAGGCTAACCCCAAAATTCATACTTCTTTCATACCAAAATTTCACGATACACTGAATGGAAAACACAAGGAGTTAGGACAGCATGAAAATAATTTTCCTCCTATAGTAAGTGGAACTTCTGCAGTGTAAAATGTAAGCTTTGAAATCCTTTCTATAAATGAAATGAATGAACTGAGCAGTTCATGGGATATTGAGCATAGCAAAATATATTTTCCTCAATCCAGTGGAATCTTTGAAATAGATTGTGTAATTGCTTCTCTTGTCTATGGTCTATGTTCTCTTGTCTCAGTCATCCATTCCAGGTCATGGTTGTCCCAAAAGTGTTTTTTCAAAAGGCAATTGGACTTTGTTTTTTCTTGAAGATGTTTCACTTTTCATCCAAGAAGCCTCTTCAGTTCTAAGAACTGAGTAACAGATCCAAGCCAAACCATAGTAATGAGAGGTAAAAAAACAAAACAAAACAAAAAAAACCCAACACCTTCTTCTTCCCTTCTCACATCCTCAAAGCACTACCCAGTGCCATTTATCTTGTATCCTCTTGAGGTTGAATATGTAGCTATTTTATTTATTGATCATATTTCTACTCTGTCCATCTCATCTAAGCGATTCTGGATGGCATTTCTGCAGGTTAGTTCTCAGGGATGAGGATTTTGTTGTAATTGTTGTTATGGAGTTATTTTATATTGTTTTAATCTTACTGCTGATTGTATGTCTGCAAGCTGCTCAGATTTGGTTATGATTAGACTAGCAAAATAAATAAGCAATTCAAGTCTGAATTGTCTCTCCCTGTTTGTCACCGTGATAACTCTCTGAAAACAGAACAGAATGGAACCAACTTTGATACCATGGGAGATCTGACAAGAGAAACATCATTCTGAAAATGGGTCAGCTCTGGCCAGAGGCTGCAAAGAAAGAAGCTTTGGGGAGGGGGGTGGGAATCCCCCAATGCATCCCTATCAAGGAAGTTCGATAGCAGCTCTGCAATGCTACTCATGGCTCCATTCTTATGTCTGCCTTCTATCTGGCCATGCGATTCAGAGAAGAGCTTTTAGGAATGTACTAAAAAGACTCCCAGAAGCAGAGACATGCATGCTTTCCCAACCTCACCTATTTTGATAAAGAGGATGTTCATCTATATAAATGCTATCCCTCATTAAAAAAAAATCAGTATCTAATCTTTTCAGAAATTATTCTGAATTATTATCTTATTATGTTAAAAGATGCTGTTAGAACAGTCTTCCATGACATGGTCCTCTTCAGATCGTCCAGAATTACAATTGGGTTATTTTAACTGGAACTTCTAGAGTTGTAATTCCAATAGATCTGTTAGAATATGTCTTTTTAACCATGTCAGGATTCATAACTTTTTTATTTCAGCCTTTCATCAAAATTTTAAGCTAGATTAAAAAAAAAATCACCTTAAACCATTTAGCACGTAATGCCTCACACAATGCCTTCAGAGAAGGGTTATTACAATTGTACATAATGTTGAAAATTCTTAGTGTCTGACAACAGCAATTAAGTAAAGATCAAGATAGTCTACTAAAATGAAATTGAAAGCAGTGAAATATCTACTGTCTACAATATGACAAATGCTAAAAGCTAAGATGCTCCACCAACCACATCAAAACCCAGAGAAAAATATGTAATTTTTTTTTTAAAAAAAGAAGCACAAGTTAGGGTTATAGAAAAACTCTTGAGGAGGAAAGATTTAGTGCTATCAACTATCTACTATCAGCTATGTTGCTATAGCAGACAGCGGTGAGTACTTTATTTAAAAATTGGACTCTTGAAAGAATTTTCTTTCTCTATCCCTTCTTTGGACCACTATAGAATTGCCACTGGATTTGCCATCCTTATGGTATTAGTTCACTGTGAAGGCTGAACTAGCTGTTTAGGCTCTGCACTGGTTTACTGTATCTGAAACAATAACATTAGACTTTTTTCCATGAAGTTTTGGGTATTGTGGGCAGTCTCTTTTTCTATTGGCTTTGCTCTTGCTTTCTTACCTCCTAAATCCTGGCTAAGAGGAAATAATTATGCTGTGGAAATAATACAGGCAATCTTATTAACAAATCCAATCTCTAATCAATTTCATAATCTTTGTGAAAACAAAAAGCTGTCTTGAATTTTCACTGAACCCCGTCTTGCTGCATCTCAGCTCATGCAAGCTACAGAATTATATTCCCATACTCAACACCCACACAGAGACAGTCTTCACCACAAACTACAGTCATGGTTAGAGCTACTGTGAAAAGCACCTTCTTGAAAAAATGTCATCACGTTACCTTTCCTGCATCATAGCCAGTAGAAAGGGAACAAACAGAGCCTTTGCACAGTGTTGCTTTCCTTCACCTGGTAACCACTGCACATTTTGTTTTTGAAAATGATATAACGTGTAGCATGTGCGTAACATTTGGATAGGAATGGGATGAGATCTTTATTTTCTTGTGTGTGTGTGAAGTGGGGACAAAGATCTTTTTCTAACTCCAGCTCAGCAGCTCAGGTGTGAGATAACTGTTCCAGTTCCATATTTATTTATTTTTTTGAAGTCTCCTCCTGCTCATTTGGAGGAAGGACAGATGGTCTCCTCGTGTTCCTGGCCTGTTCTCAGTGTTCTAAAGCTGGCAGAAGCTTCATGCTGATTTTTGAGGAAAGGGAGAGGGAAGAGTTTGAGTGAAAATACATTGTGTTGAGGTATCCTTTGAGTGACCATAGTACAGCACTGGAAATACTGCTGATTTTTTATTTCCAGGTTGTGAAATGAAAGTTTCAGGAAAGTTTCAATACACAGCTCAAACAAGGGTACCCTAAGATAATGTGCTCTTTGATATGAAGGACAAGATGGCACCTTCAGTCAATCCACCTGTCAACCCTGAAGCTGATCTGGCCAACGCCATCTTGAGGCTTCAGTGCTGCCACACTGGAGCGAAGGATAGGGAGGGGGGATAAGAGATAGCTGGAGTTGTGTAGTCAAAATAAAATGCTTTCTCTTGGGAACCAAGGACGTTCTCACACCTGGCCAGAGGAAGGAGGAGTGATGTCACCAGACCAGCGGACGCTACCTTGATTGGGCCATGTGAGTGATTGTTTGGGATTGAGGGAAAAACTTTTACTTTTAATTAGGTGAAAACCATGGGCCCCCTCAGAGTTGGTTTTCACCAGATATGTGCCAATTTGATATTTCCAGTAAAGCTATTCTTTGAGGAATCCACCTGCCTTGGAGTTCTTGCTTGCGATGGATCTATTACTTGGAACCCTGACACCACCTTTTGAAACAGATTGGACTAACTTACTTAAGCACTTGCATCACAGAAGATACAAGGAAGGCATGGCACAACAACCTCTATCCTCCAATGTAATCACTGTTGCCCTCTCCATCGCCATTGAAATAGTGGAAACTCTGCCCCCACATGTAGACTTCCTGCAGATCCATCAGAAGCAAATGAGATATGCTCAAACAGTGGTTGCTCTTATTCAAACAGAGGTTGAATCTGTTTTAGACCAAAATGGACCCACTTGTTAGATACTGAACCCTTCTCAAATTCTGAAATGTAGGCGTTTCTGGTATTTCTCTTCCCAAACGTTCTCTTCCTTTTATTGGTACAAGTAGGCCTCAACTTATGACCACAATTAAGCCCAAAATTTCTGTTGTTTGGTGAGACAGTTGTTAAGTGAATTTTGTCTCATTTTATGACCTTTCTTGCCGCAGTTGTTAAGTGAATCACTGCAGTTGTGAAGTTAGTAACACGGTTGTTAAGTGAATCTGGCTTCCCCATTGACTTAGCTTGTAAGAAGGTCGCAAAAAGGATCACATGACCCGGGACTCTGCAACTGTCATAAATATGAGTCAGCTGGCTTAGCATCTGAATTTTGATCATGTGACCATGGGGATGCTGCACACAAAAGTGTGAAAAATGGCCATAACTCGCTTTTTAGGTGCCGCTGTAACTTCAAACAGTCACTAAATGAACTGTTGTAAGTTGAGAACTACCTGTGCAAGGAAGGAAAAGGGAATGCTTGGCAATCTTAGGGCAGGGGACACTGGTGTTCCCCTTAAACATTTTGCCCCTCTGAAGTTATGTATTTTAATTCTCATTCTTTCCTGTACACATAAACAGGGAACATATGAATAACAAACACAGCCATCCTTCTCATATCTTGGTAGATTGTAGCCTGTTGCCATTTCAATGGTGTAGATATATTACTGTGGCTACTGACAGATAGACAGTAACAGTTAAAATTTTCAAAGTGGCTCTTTTTATGCAGGTATCCCCATTCGTTCTGTTTTCTTTTGTCTAATACCTTATATTTTTTGTTTAAGAATATTCTAAATTGTGTTTCAGTTGATACATTTCATGGCTTTTGCCCTATAGAACCACATGCTCGTTCCTCCTATTTTATTTAAAACATTAGATCCAAGTCTTCCCTTTGATCTTTTGTTCATGATTTCTTTACAGTGCTTTTTAATTAATGTCAGTCTTATTGAAGCAAAGTGGGTGTTTCAAGATGTGTAGAAACGGGAATTTAAGTATAAAAAACAATCTATTGCCGTTGCTTCATACTCATTTTATAACTCCACACAATTTTTTCTCCCCAGGCCACTGGAAAAGTAACTGTCACAATTTGGCCTCACCGAGCATGGCTACTTCCAGTCATGTTCTATAAATAATTGGCATTTGTAAAGTGAGGCAGGTGGCAGAGAGACAAGTGAACTGCATCACTTTTAAAGACCTTAATTATTGTTCCAGTCCTGAAAAAAATAAAGCATCTGTGATAATTATAAATATCAATTTTTATCATTCACAGAAACCCAGATAACAGTTTAACCATATTGGGTTAATAGCCCTTATCATTCTGGATTGCACTCTTTGGTTTTGGTAGATGATGGCAGTCTTTGGACTAACAAGCTTTAGCATCATGAGATCTGTGACTCAGCATTTGCGATATAGGAAGACCAGCCCTTTATGCCATGGGTCCAGGATATCTGCGGAACCATCTTTCTCCAATGGGAGTGGACCATCCCACTTGTGCTGGCAGAAGAGGCCTACTGTGATCCCACCAACTAAGGAATTCTAACTGGTGAGATCCAGAAGAAGGGCCTTTTCTACCTCAGTTCCTGCCCTTTGGAACATCTTGCCATAGGAGGTAAGATCTGCCTGCTCTCGTTTAGCCTTCATCAAAGACCTTAAAACCTCTCTATGCCAGCTGCCTTTGGAAGGAGAAGCTGTTGGCTGGAGGTGGTTGTTGCACTAACAGAGAAGGTACCCCAACTTTCCCCTCCAAACCCTTGTTTCTGGTTTGTTTTAATTTTTGTAATCTTAAAAATATTTTTACATTTTTAATTGTTGAATGTTTGTGGGTTTTATCTTGAGGTAAGCCACTCAGAATCACCTGAACCACAAGATGGACAGCAAATAAATTTGATAGATAGATAGATAGATAGATAGATAGATAGATAGATAGATAGATAGATAAATATTCCATCGTCTTGAAGTACATTTAGAAATAGCTCTAGCTTTACCTTTCTAGGTCTATGGTTTTGGGTTGGTTTTTTATTAGTTAAGGCAACAACAGTAATGACAGAAACAATGACATACGCCTGTCCCCAGCTTCTAGTGTGAATTGAAGTGGGAATGTTTAAAACTGAGACATTTCAGACACACTAGCAAGCACAGGTATAAGATCCCCTCTAGCTCCAGAGTCACAAAGAACTTTGAGTGCTAAGATGCTCCATGTATTTCAACATCACTGAGTCTAAACTTTGAAGCTGGAGAATAAGATATACACAATTGCAAAGATAATCCACTTCCACATCTCTTCTATAAGTTTCAAAATTTGGAGGAAGATTGGGATTCATCACGTTTGGCCGATGGCAACAATCTGCTTTCCAATAGATAATGACCTGGAATCCCAGAATTACATGGACACCATTGCAGCTACTGTATTACAATTTTTAAAATCAGGTTCACTCTTCCAGCTGCAAAATTAAAATTCAGATGTCAAACAATTCTCAAAATTTTATCTTCCATTTGTTCCCCAAAATGTGACGACTGATGAAGGCACTCAATATTGAGCCAGATTAACCTTCTTATGCTAGTATTCATATTGATTGTATTTAATATACATTATTATGAAACCATGTTACAAGAAATAGATCTGGACATTAAACCCCGACCCAAATTAGTTCTTAATGAGCGGTCCTTCAACAAAATCTTTTAATACAGAGGAGGTTCCCCCCCCCCTTTTACTGTTCAAACTAACTGACCAGCTATGCTACCTTCTAGGATATTTCATTCAATCCCATTCTTCTAAAATTTAGTCTTTTGTAAGTAGTAACCATGCTCAGCTTTTCTCCTGGTTTCCAAGTGCCTTGGAACAGTGTCTGTAAGATTTGCACCAGTAACAAGAATTAGAGAAAGGCTACCTTAAAAGGAATTTTGCTTGGAATTTTTTGAAAAATACTGCATCTGATTAGTGTACTGATAGCTCTGCAAAACCTAACTGTTTGCAGGACTAAAATCAACATACTGTGCAACATCAAGAGCAGACATTCTGTTTTTCATTTCCTTTTGCAAAAAGAAAGGGTAGAGCATTGTAAGGAAATCTGAGGAAGCAGATTCACTGGGTATATGGATAGATTATCTATCCCTTGGTTCTCTCCCTTTTTAATACCTCTCTCTCTCTCTCTCTTCATATATCTACTAAATAGATATTAAATAAAATGTGGATTCAAGAAAGTGTTAGAGGGTATCCAGCCTTATGAGACATGAAGGGAAGATTCCTTTTTTTGCTATAGATTTTTATGGTACCTTTGTGAATTAATGAGAGACACAATTGAGATGTTCTATTGCTCATTGAAAGTATTGTATGTTAGGGATAGAGTTAAAGATATGAAGGCTGAGAAAGAAATGGATTTGGGGGAAAACTTTATTTTCAATTCTTTTTTTTTCTCCAATAAAAGAGAAGGCCAAAATGAAAACAATCTTCCCAAGGGGGAAGAAAGAAGTCCTTCTCAATTTTTTTCTAGTTTGTTTCCTGGGTCTTTAAATATGTTGATAGAAATTCAGGAATCACCAAACCTGTAGTATACAGTATGTAGCTGGGCCTCCCTGATAATTATCGATTTATTACGTTTATATCCTACCTTCTGTTCAGGAGCTGAAACTTGTTTATAGAGTGTTTTCTTCTCCAGTGCTTTGCCAACAGCTCTGTGAAGTAGGCTGGGCTGAGAGAAAACAGCTGACTCAAAGTCACTTAATGACTTTCTGTCACTGAGGGAGGACTTGAACCCAGGTGTCCCCGGTGACAAATCCAGTACTTTAACTACCACAACATCCTGGATCTCTAGCTACCAGAATTACAACTCAGAATATCTTACTGATTGAAACATTTTTAAATTAATGACTGACTGGGTCCACCTATACTGGTGAGTGGACTTTTGTACTATTTGGAAGGACAATTTGGCCCGGAAAATGATCTGAACAATAAAGTCTTCCTGTTGCTGATTTATTTTTTATGTAGTCCCCTATTTGCACTCTTAGCTCACCATAGCCCAACTTCTTATAGCATAGCCTTGACAAAGCTAAAGGCAATGACAAGGCCACAGTAGTATTTTCAATGGGATCTTTCATTGTCAAGATAAATAAGCCAACTATCATAGACAGGTTGTAAATTAACATCATTTTTTACTGCAAAAGGGGCTATAGCAGAGGGTAAACATCCTTGATGAGCAGGAGCTGCACTAAACCTTGGCTATGAAGTTCAATGTAGGGAAATTATCTTAAAAATAAATAAATTAACAGCTATGAATTATTTACGGTAGGATTATCACTGCAGTTTTATTTGTTTCCTACTTTAAAATGGTGGGAACTGGGGCTTTCAGTTTTCAGCAGATATCCTGAAAGGGATCTAAGGATCAGAGGCTTTTGAATTTCAGTTGCTAGATGCCTGGATAAGAAGCCTTCTCTTATAGAGGATGCATATTTTTGTCCTTCTGAGGTGTTGTTTTTTTAAAGACAGTAATGGGTAACAAAGCCTTTGACCGCTCACTGGTAAAATAAAATAAAAGTAAGTAAGAATTGAAAATAGATCTATTCCTAAGCGTCGACTTCTATTTTAAAGCTCTGCTTGGAACCTCTGGCAAATCTTTATATTTCTGGACCTTGCTTTTAAACCGCACGTAGTTACCTTGTTTTGTTATTTACAACATATGAACTACTTCACTAACTACTATAACGGGACTCTGAGTGAGCTGTGGGACCTCCAACTGCAATCCTTAAACCATTTGCATTAAAGTAAATAAAATGCAGAAAATGAAATAAACCAGATTCTAATATGAAAGAAAAAAAAAGCACAAATAGCTGTTGTGTATAAAATACTCATATAGATTTGTAAAGCATAATGCTATAAATATAGAACAAATGGCTTTAACTGGATGTAACACAGGCAGCATAGTGGCCCCCAGAGTGAATGTTCAATGCAGTTTGCACAGAAGACATGCCGGTACAAAGCTGCCTGCTGATATATTATGCATTTCAGCCTGGTTCTGAATTTGTTCAGGATAGCAACTTTCTCTTGGGGCCCTGAAACGAATATTGGCTAAGAAACACAAACAATTTACAAGTATTCAAGAATAACTACAGGGATAACTCACGGGTTCATTGAAGCAGAAAGTGTACAGTATATAAGGCAAACAGGTCTTTAACAAAAAGATAGGATAAATGTTTAAATGTATGCTAAAGAGAGCATCAAGTAATAGTAATCTGTAGCAGATATAAGCAGCTTATAGCATAACAGATGTGAACTGAACTATCATTCCCAGCAGCCCAACAGTCAGCATGGCTGACGATCATATTTGTAGTTCATCAACATCTGAAGCATCAAATGTTGCCTAGAATTAATTATCCTAGGCCTAGAATAACAAGCCTCTAACTTGCTTATTTTCACTTCTGTAAATAAGCTTAGGAAATGAATGAAAGATTGAAATGAGTTGGAAAAGAATCCATATTCCCTGGCAAAATCTTTTCGTTCTCCCAATGATTATGTAAGCAAGGTTATGATTGCATATAGAATACAAAGTCCCAAACAGAAACACAATAGCCTGTGAATTAGTCAAGAAAGTCAGAAGGATGATATGCTGTAACAACTGGAATTCTCTTTTTATGCAGACAGGGGCTATTTTGTCAGAACACTAACCCCAGAATAACAATTCTACAGTAACAACCTTTCATATTAAAATACTCGAATAAGCCTTTATTTATCAGTATACGTCCAAGGTCTAATGCTAATAATTCTGCTTTTCTTTTTATGTTGGACAGACTCAGGATCTTTCAAGTATCCTGCTCACAGATACAAAGTACAACTGTTGCTGCTGCTACTTATCAATACATGATACAATTATGTAAAATGTTAAGTAGTTTTCCATTAATTGGGCTCAAAGAGAGATGAAATGCATTCAGAACATCGGATCCAATGCGCTCTAGAGTCTAGAGTGAAAAGTGAGACAGGAGAAGAGTCAAACCATCATGAAACACTTTAGCAAATGGAACAAGCTTCTCTTCATTCACGGAACACTTCCTGTTCAGCATTTGCTACCATGTGTAAGAGGGCTTCAACAAAAGAAGGGAGGGGTTTCTTTTTTGAAGTATAATTCTATACATGTCTAGATTTCAGCAATCACTACTAGTTTCAAAGAACTTACTTCCAAAAGGTATACACAAAGTTGCAGCCTGTGATTATTTCTACATAGCAAAAACAAGGATAGCATAGTCTTAAAGGAACATTACGATCTAGTTAGTACATTATACTATCTCACCATTTGTTTACAAAGTCCAGTTAACTGGATTCTTAAATAAGCTCATTATGGCTTATAAACCATAAACCATGGTCTATAAGCCATAATGGCTAGACTTAGTGAACACATACTAAAACAGAACCAAACAAACATATGATACCTTAGCAAGCACATCTTTATTTGGATTTAAATTTGTTGAAATAAAGACAAAGTTTAAAACCAAATTATATCAGATCCTCATCTCTGAATAGTAGAATTGCTTCTTTGATCCCCAAAGAAGGCAAAGAACACTATATAACATCTTGGTTTTTGAAAGATCACCAAGCAAGATGTTTAAGAAAAAAAGGTTTACTGTCTAACTTATAAATAATAAAAAAGCACTGCTGTTCAGGACATTACAAATATGACTAGAAAATATGTAGCTATCATATTTGATCTGCAAAGGATACAGTGAATGTTTAACTCTTTGCTGCCATCTAGTTGTTGTTCTGATTTTTGTGCCTAGATGTATAGTAGTCCTATATACCTTCTGAATTAATTGCCTATTTGACTGTGTGTAAATGTATGTTTTAGTATGTTACAGGGCCCCTAAAATTGCCTTCTAAGCTTCACACCAAATATGGTTGCTGATATATTTCTCTGCTCCACTGTCTTTTCTATACCAAATATGGTTCCTGATATATTTCTCTTCAACTTTATTAGAGCCTCAAATCCTCATAGTAGCTACTTCATCACTCTCAGAGTGACATGCCAGTTGTTCCAATTCACTTGACTGGTAGAAACCACAAATAAAAATCAGTGCCCACAGTCTGGGGGATACTGTGCATTGCCTTTCACAATTAATGCCACCACTGTCCTCATGTATGTGCAACAATCATTCTCTCTTTTGTTTCTGGGAGCAAACATCCTTTAAACATCCCTTGGCTGGCTTCAATTTTACTCTGGCAACTCAGGACTTTCTAATATGCTCATCCAATTTGGGGAGCCTGTCAAATCTGACTAAGACAACTGTGTCAAATAAATATTTTAAACACAGATTTTTCATTTATTCAGGAAAAATAATTCCGGCTCTGTTGATGCTAGAGCCATGCGAATTGTTTACATGATCAAAACCTTATACTGAAATCCAGCAGATTATCCCCTGCTAGGATATGACAGGTAGCAGGTAAAAAAGGGAAATAACGTTTGAATTAATTACATTCCCAAAGATTTTCTCCTTTCCCCTTCCTTGCTAGCTTCCTCTATAGAAGGTCAAAGTACAGACCTGATAAAAGTCGGGGGGGGGGGGGGGGGGTTTAAAGGAATCAGAGGCCAGGTAATATATCAGAGGGGGAAAAAGAGGGGTGGTGTCAAGGTGAAAATGAGATGTAGTGCTACACAAAGTTCATCTTCATAGTCTGAAGGCCCAAGGCTTCTATGGCACAAATGATTTGAATAAAGCAGAACATCTAAGGATAAACCCAGCAGCGCTGTCTTGTTCTCATAAAGGATGCAGTGATTAAACTTCGAAGTTTTTAATAAGTGGATTTCTTGCAGGATTCTGATGCACACAGAAAACGAGCTACCGGGATGAAGTTTCCAGTGCAATCTCCCTTGCGCACTAGCTTTCTGCACGCAGAGATCTTTTCCTCTCTTTCACAGAAAATCACGCCCCCGTCCTCTTACCTAGCTTTGGGGCGCAAAAACAGAGGCACGGAATTACCATTCGTCAGAACGAGAGGGGTCCGTCCTAGGCTACGCGGATGTCGTCGAGGCGCAAGAGTTGGGTTTTGTTTTTTTTTGTCGCCACGCTCTTTCTAAAGCCGCGCGATTGACCGAACTTTCCTTGCAAGAAGCTCGCGAACCCACCCGCACACGCGTGGCACAAAATCGCCCTCTCGAACGGCTGAGGAGCAAAGAAGAAGCCGGAGGGACGACAAGGGCCCTGGAGGAGACGGAGTCCCTTCCCCTCTTCCTCTTCTCCCTCCCCCCCGCCCCCCCTCCACATTCACGCTCTGTTCCGCCTTACCTCCTCTCGGTTTACACCGAAAGCCCGTGGAAATGAAAGCAAACAGCCCCACGGAAGGAGCCACGGCGGTGCTCGCTCACGCGCTGCTGGGCGAGAGGGGCTCGCACTCGCCTCGCCGGCTTTTTGCACCCCCCCCTCCTGGCGTTAAAAAGAAGAAGCGAAGTCCCACGTCCACGCCTCCCGGCAGAAATTCATGACGCTCCCTGGCCAGGTCCCATCCGGGCAGAAAGAAGAACTGGAGGCTTCTGGTTTCCAAGAACAAACTGAGCCTGGCGCTTCGGAAGGGAGGAGCGACCCTGCCGCCACCTCCCGCAGAGGGCCAGAGGGCTTCACGCGGCGCTGGTTCCTCCTCCCCGCCGTGGCCTGAGGTGGGAGGGAGGGAGGGCCTTGGGGGCGTGGATGGCGCGGGATTTGTCCTCCGGTGTCCACCATGCCATATTTTGCGGTTGGAAGAAAAGTCAGGAATTCAACAGATGCAGCCTTCCAAGGCTGTAGCGCAGATGCCGTGGAAAGCAATGCGATGGTGCCCACTGGCGAAAAACGAATTAGAGAAAAGGCGGAGGGAGAGAGGTAATTTAATCAGCGATCATGATGGAAAGCGATAAAAATACCCAGATTCAACGAGGTACTCACTCGTTCTTGAGCTTCATTATACAGGCTCTGACTTAGATCTATTGTTTTCACTTTATCGAAGTATGCAATATCAAGGAAGCTTCCCTTTTATCCTACCTCTCCATCTGACAGGTAATCTGAGGACACAGATTAACCCCCCCCCAAAGTGGTTTCCACGAACCTCAGACTGTTAATGACTGATCGGCTGCAAATATTATAAATCCTTTCCATTCCCCACCAGTTAATTAGAACTGAAGGGGCGTGCATAAGCGCACCAGCGTGCCTACCGTCCCTGTCCTAATATTCCCTTTTATTCGTATCCATTTCATGTATTCATAATCATGTTTATACTTATATCTGTTATCTAATACATGCTTGAAGAAGCTTCTTGGTTGAGAAATGAAACGTCTTCAAGGAAAAGAAAAATTAAGAAAGCCCAGTTGCCTTTTTTAAAAGCCCCTTTGGGTAACCATGATCTGGATGACTGAGAACCTCCGTAGTAGACATTTACCTGCCCACACTTACAGTAGAAAAAGATCTGAACCCTTTGCTACCAATCTATATCTACCTTGCCTAATTTGGATACAGGATCTTCAATACAACAATAATCAGAATGTGAGTGATCACAGCCCATGTGGATTACTTTGAATCACAAGAACTGTTTTTGTTGCTATTCCCTTTCCAGTTAATTTATCTAACTTTGCTTGCAAGATGCCTACCTACATTCAATTGAGGACTTTATTTGTTTGTTTGTTTGTTTGTTTATAAATAACATTTATATGGCCACCCATCTTAAGCAACTCTGGACACATTACAACATATTTGCATCTATTAGAAAGGGGTATGAAACTCAAAACATCACCAGTGCTGCATGAGGACCTGTTCATTACAATGAAAGCTGCAACACTGAAATCTTTTCAGAGATTGGTACAAAAATCTCTCATGAATCAAAATGATTCTCATTAATGAGAATGAGAACGTACAGTCTGATGGATGGGCTGAGTTGTGACCAGGTATTGGAGAATGCTGTTTGTTGGCATGGGGAACTCAGAATATAGGGAAGGATGCTGAAATAGAATTGGTCCAATTGATTTATGTATGTGGAATTGATTTATGTACATATATATGTGGAATTAGCTGGTAGTAGTTGGGGCACTTTATCCTTTGCCTCAAATAGCAAGATATCTAAAACACTAAGTTGAGAAACCAGTAGAGTTAAAATCAAAGATGTTTGGCTGATATCTTTCAGCCATTCACTACTCTCAAGGAAGTGGAATATTTTCTTTCTGTACCAGAATAATCTTGCTAAATTCATTTTGAATTGGAGGAATAGGGTAGATTATATTGAAAGATAGAAGAATACATGAACAAGAAAGCTCTGATCTATCTAATATTAATTCTTGTTAAGATGAACAAGAACAAGGAAAATGCATTTCTCTCTGTCTCTCCCCCCCTCCCCCCTCTCTGTGTTTGTATGTGTGTGTGTGCAAATTCATCATCTCCTGGTTTCTACCCTGGTGCCTTAATGACTTACACCAACCTGGGTCTCATATAGAGATATGTGGCAAGGACTCTTTCAAAAACATCACTTTGAATTACACAGGAAAACTTAACTTTGCTACAAGTGAAAGGTTTCACTTCAAAATAGTCAATTTCCAGGAACCAGCCTAAGACAAGTAATTCTGCAAGACATTAACAAGTTTGGGCATACATTTTGTGAGTGTGTCACAGGAAATGATTTTGGCCCAAACTACCAATCAGAAATTAGAAATTATAGCAATCTTCACCCACTGAAATGGTAGTTTAAGACTATAATTTGGAAAGAATGGATGCAAAGGTACAAGAGACAAATTAAAGGAACTTGCAGAATCACACAGAAAGGACTGTCTGTTCCAAAACATCTTGGAGAGAAGAGCTAAAAATGAAGGCAGCTTTGGATAACAGGATTTAAAGGCACTGTAAGCTACGACTGCTAAATAAATAAAGAGAAATAAATAAGAAATAAAAATAATATCCCACAGCTGGGAGAGTTTGGGTATCAAATTACTCATGCAAAATGTTGGGCCAATCATGTTTAGAAATGAATACATATATAAATAAGACCATACAAGAAAAGATATGAATACAAATATCAGTTGAAATGTTTGAAAAAACAAACAGTATCCAAACACCAGGCAGCTAGGACAAAGGATTTCAATTCTACAAAAATGACTTTATAAGTTCAGAAGAAATTTCCATCCAAATTCAGTGACCAGTGGTGGGAGGAGATATTATGATAATATGTATGTATCAGGGGTGTATGTATGTATAATATGTATGTATCAGGGGTGTATGTATGTATAATAAGTATGTATAATATGTATGTATCGGGTGGGTTCCTCCCGGTTCGGACTGGATCGCCCGAACCGTTAGCGACCCGCTGGTGATGTCATGGATCCGGTTCGGTCGGTGCCGGTCCGTGGGCGCAGCCATCTTTTTTTGGGAATTTTTAGTGAATTTTTTACTGTTTGTAAGGTTTTTCCTGTTCTGCTGCTTGAAAAAGGGCACTCCCGCCCGCCCCTGGGTTTATACTGACCTTTATTCCTTCGCCCGAAGCACAGCTGATCAGCTCCTCAGCTGTGTTTCAGGCTGATTGAAGCTACTGAGCATGTGCGGAAGCCAAATTGCCCGAGGGAACGCGCGCGTGCGTAAGAGCGGAGGGAGTGTGTGTGCGCAAAACGTTGCGATGCACACCGATGGGGAAGGTAAGTGGAACCCATCCCTGCTATGTATATACCATTAAAACAAGTATCCCTGCTATGTATATATCATTAAAACAAGCAAAACACAAAAACAGGGTACTACAGATAATCCTTGACTTACAACAGTTCATTTAGTGACTGTTCAAAGTTACAGCGTTACTGAAAAAAGTGACTTATAATCATTTTTCACACTTCCAATCATTGTAGCATCCCCATGGTCAAAATTCAGGCACTTGGCCACTGGTTCATATTTATGACCGTTGCAGTGTCCCAAGTCATGTGATCACCTTTTGTGACCTGACAAGCAAAGTCAAGGGGGAAGCCAGATTTACTTAACAACGATGTTACTAACTTAACAACTGTGGTGATTAACTTAACAACTGTGGCAAGAAAAGTCGTAAAATGGGACAAAACTAATTTAATATATGTCTTACTTAGCAACATAAATATAGGGCTCAATTGTAGTCATAAGTTGAGGATTACCCCTATCCATCCCTGGATTTTTTTTAAATTGGTTTTTGATTTGTAAATATATTCTTATTGTGTATTAACACCAATTACTTTCAATCAATTAACATCATAGCTAAATTTTCCCTAACAAAACCTTATTCAAGCATTCTTAATCTGAGCACAGTGCACAAGTAAGAACATACTCTGTGTATTGAAAGATAACTTATACAATGGCTACTCTCACTGATTATAGGTACTGTGTGCAAAATAAAAGCCTGGTGATCAATTTATTATGTGGTAAGCCCAGGAATGGTGCTAAGAAATATGACACTAATGCACACAAACATACATACTGTGTATTGACTTCAAGGCTTCAATAAAAATGGTCATGATTTAATCATTCTTCATTACATATGGTTGCAACTCATCAAAATACTGTATGGAAAATACCTTCAGAATCCATAGATTGTTATGACAGCTATTGAAGGCAGGACTCTTTCTGTGGCTATATTAATGCTTATTCTTCGAGTCCTTGAGTCAGCAGAAAAGTATTCTGACATAAATTGTGCTGGCCTGATGGCTGAGCTCTGTTTGTCTTTAGTGACTGGTAATATCCTTAGTTTTAAAGTGGGACAATTTAAGGGCAGGGATTGGTGGACTTCCCTGTCTTCATTTCCTCTCCTATCTACTGTCACCTTGTTGACTGGAAAAGCAAAGCAAAAGACCCCGCCATGTCCCTAGGAGCTAACCTTAAGATATGCTGGAACAAGCTTGGTGACTATGGGCTGGTACCTGGGACAGTGTCAAGTCCCAACCAGCTGCATGAGATCAAGGAAGCAAAAAACTGTATTGACATAGCAAGGTGTCCTAATGCTAGAGCTATAGTAAATACAGAATCTTAGATTCCCGTGTTCCTTATGTTCCTATCTGTGACCTTTTGGGAGATGGATTTAGCACTCTTGCAGAAGTCAGGTAGATCCATAATTGGAAATAAACCAAATGATGGATCATCAATGTAGCGAAGGAGTTTTGTGGATCATTAGACATCTCCTCCTGCTTCACCCAGTGCAATTGTGCATACCTAAAACATATATCACTTAGGCTGAAAGGAGAAACAGGCAGAACCCAGCTTCATCCAGAATGAATACCCCAAATCTATAATAATGGAATAGTAATGCTGGTAATGAATGGCTGTGACCAAAATGGTACTATGCTCTCCACAAAATAATGAAAAGGCAGAAAGTATGGCTATATAAACATCAGAGTGCCTGGATAGCTCAGTTGGTAGAGCATCAGACTTTTAATCTGAGGGTCCAGGGTTCAAGTCCCTGTTCGGGCGAGAATGATTTTTAAAAATTGCACCCAAAAATCGTGCATGAAGATACATCCTTTCAAAGGAAAAAATTGAAATAGAATAAATGAAATCCTGTTTTTTTTCCAGCCTAGAACTAAAAAGAAATTTCCTGACAATTAATCAGTGGAACAACTTGCCTCCAGAAGTTGTGAATGCTCCAAGTTTTTAAGAAGAGACTGGATAACCATTTGTCTGAAATGATATTATAGGATTTCCTGCCTGAGCTGGGGGTTGGACTAGAAGACCTCCAAGGTCCCTTCCAAGTCCAACTATTCTATTCCTATTCCTATTCCTATTCCTATTCCTATTCCTGTCTAAACCCTTTCCTGCCAGAACTTTTATTTACAACAGATCCTGCAACACACATTTGAATCTTTCTAGGGAATATTGGTCCATTCTTAAAGGTCAAACTAGTGGCCTTTCAAAAGACCATTAAACCTGGATTGAACAAACAGGACTAGCCTGTTTCAAAACACAATAAACTTAAGTATATAAAGAGCACACATAAAACTTAACAATGTTCATTTAGGCACTTTGCAGATAGCTGATCTCCCTTGTAGCGCAGGACAAAATGACTATGGAACATTGTGTGGTCAATAGGAATGGGGCAGATGTGCCATTCCCAGCATAGTCAGCAAGACTATTGTTGTACAGCAAGATCTGTGTTGAGAAAAGGCAAAATACTCTTTTAAAATTGGAACAGCTGAAAACAAATTTAAGCTGCCTCTTTTGTGGGCTGTGGAACTGCTGGTAGTGCTGTCATGAAGATAACAACATCTCTTTTAAAAATACAAATTTAGCAAAGTCTCTTCATGCCATAGTTTGTGGAACATGAGGATGAGTCCATCACATCACTGCTTTTTAACTTAAAGTTTGTTTCTCTGTCCTTCAGTCAGGATTGTTAAATGAAACATAGAAGATTCAGTCTAATTAGCAAAAGTGTTTGTTTTACTGACTGGAATTTCCTTTTATATTTTTCTTTAATCATAATGCTGCAAAGCTGGACTCTCTGTGTGGTCTGTTCTGTAGTACATTGCTTAAAGGTGCACATTAAAATTTGGCCATCAATTGGCCGAGTTGGGTGCGCAGGAACTTATTTGTGAAAAAAATGTGCATAGCATCAGACTTCAAAACTCCACAGTCTTGTTTTCATACTGCCAAAGGAGAAATCTAGTTAGTTCATCACACTCGTTATTATTCCAGAATGGATCATTTTAACCAATTCTTCAAAGTGTCTGGTTTTCTTAACCTTGCATAGGCATTACTTTTAATGTAGTAGCTGACTGTGAAACAAACCATAGTAAATTAAATTTATATGGCATCTCACTCCTAGTTACTCTGTGGAGCTTACAAATGGTTGAAAACATTAACAACACAAAGCAATACAAAACAAGACATAGGTTTTCCTTAGGAGGATGAGAACAGTGTATGGAGAATCTCTATACATATTTATGGACATATATGTAAAATACTGTACATCTCATACACAACAAATTTTCTTGGAGAGCCAGGATGTATTTAGCCCGTATACGGTAATTGAACAATCATGTAGGGCTTTCTTGGATGATCGACTAAAGTACTTGGAAGAATGATTTACTGGAAGGCAGAAGAAATAGCCAACTATTTAATTTTAACTATTTAAAAACATCACCGGTTATGGCAAACCTCCTGCCCAAGCTGAAGGAAATCAGCAACTGGCAGATGACCTGAACATGTTCTACTGCAGGTTTGAAAAGAAATTACAGCCACCTATCTCTACAACCTCCATCCCAGACACACCAACAACAGCCAAACCTCCTACAACTGACCCCAACACGTTGGGTTCACAACCCCTGGTGATCACAGAAAAGGAAGTGCAAGATCTATTTCACAGACAGAAGCCAGGAAAAGCACCAGGCCCAGACAAGATAACTCCTTCTTGCTTAAAAGTCTGAGCTGACCAATTGGCCCCCATCTTCACCCAAATCTTCAAAAAATCACTAGAGATATGCCATGTTCCTTCTTGCTTCAAATGCCCCACTATCATCCCAGTGCCGAAGAAGCCCTCCAGCAAGGAACTGAATGACTACAGACCAGTTGCTCTAACATCTGTAGTTATGAAAACCTTTGAAAGGCTAGTGATGTCCCATTTGAAAACCATCACGGATCCACTGTTAGACCCCCTGCAATTTGCATATCGAGCAAATAGATCGACAGATGATGCTGGTCATATGGCTCTGCACTACATCCTACAA
>QLTV01000419.1:1876986-1889833 GCA_003457575.1 Thermophis baileyi
AAACGTATGACCCAGAGTGTGGGTGTTTGAGGTTTCCCCATAACTTTTGTACAGGTTCATCTGATTCCTCATTTGCTGCTAATTTTCAGAAAGTTAAAATGTAATGTAGTAATAAAATAGTAAGTCATGGCTGGAGAGGATTTAGTTTATAAACGGGATATAGGAAAAATATGGTTTTACTCTGGACATCCCATTTCTTTCTTTTAGGCATTTATTTTCCCTGTGCTATGCACGTATGTGGATCTGGACACTTTCTCCAAGACTGGTCCTCATCAAAATCAGGTTCCACATCCAGAACATAAAGAAGAAGAAGAAAAAAAAATAACTGCAGTAGGACTATGTCTGTCAGATGCTGAAGTGAGGCCTCTTCATTTGTTGTTCTCTGAATGGTTATTTGAATACAGAGCACTGTACTTCATGTCTACTTCCTTCACATTCCCACTTCTCATTAACAGGAGTCTGAGGACAGGAAGTGTCACTTTCCAAGGTCAATTGATGTTTCCCTTCAAAATGTAGGAAAGAAATTTCCTAATCATTAGTTTTCCACTAATTAATAATCTACCAAACATCATTCCTGGACTAATTAATGAACTAGCTGGGGAAATTAATGTTGGATAGCAGTTTTAACAATCTGTTTGACTTAAAATGAAATAATTCAATGACTGCACAATAGGAAGTTGCATAGTGCAAGATTAGCTAGTTCTCCATCTTTATACTCCTTTGTGTAAGGAAGGCATAAGAAATAATTTAGCTAATTTAAACTAATTCATCTCTTCAGCACCAGGTAGATAATATTATATAAAACGGCAGAGATTGATGAAGATGATTGCCAAACTCCAGTTGGTAATCTTTGGTTTCTTGGAGAAGAGCAAATGTTATCCCCATCTTCAACAGGGGAAGAAGGAGAAGTTGAGCTTTTTGTTTACACTGGAAGTAGCATGTTTGTGAGCAATTGGATGAGCATGCTGTCAGCCCTGAAGTTGGCCAAACTATGGCCTTTTTCCTTTTTTGTAGCTCTCTAGGGAGATTTCTCTTCTCACTGCTTCAGGGCTGACACAGCCTGGAGCGAAGGGGCCAGGGAGCAGGGTGTAGAGTTAGCTGGGGTATTGTAGCCTAAATAAAATTCTTTCCCCTGGGAATCAAGGATGTTGGTGCAGGTGTTTGGATGGTGGAGTCTGAGGTCATCTAGCAAATGGACTGTATGCTGATTGGACCATGTGACTCAGGGGTGGGTTCTAACTTACCTCGCTGCCGGTTCGCTTCCTCCCGTGCCGCGTGGGCACGCCACGTGGGCACTCCGTGTGGGTGTGCCGCATGGGCGCGGGCACGCTTCGCGCGTGCACGCATGCACCGTGCTGGGAAAAAAAAAGCCAAAAACAAGATGGCGACACATGCGCAGTGCCACAAACTCGGCTTCTGCGCATGCACAGAAGAAAATAAAATAAAAAAAAATCCCCAAAAATTAAAAAAACAAATTTCCAAAAAAAAGATGGTGTCCACGGACCGGCACTGACCGAACCGGCTCCGTGACGTCACCAGCGGGTTGCTACCAGTTCGGGCGAACTGGTCTGAACCGGGAGGAACCCACCTCTGATGTGATTGGAGACTCTGGGGGGAAGTGACAGTTTTACTTTTAATTGGGTGAAAAACTGGGGAGCACTTAGAGCCGGTTTTTCACCAGGAGCATGCCAATTTGATATGTCCCAATAAAATGTTCTTTGAGGAATTTTCCTGCCTCGGAGTTCTTATTAAATGGGATGTGTTACTTGGAACCCTGACACATGCTATCAAAAGCCGGCATGAGTTTGTCACAAATCTGACAAATCTGATCTCTTTCCTTGATGGAATTACTAGTTTAGTAGATCAGAGGAATGTTATAGACATAGTGTACCTGAACTTTAGCAAAGCATTTGTAAAAGCCTCTTGGGATATTTTCCTTAATTAAATTGTAGGCTAGATGATTTTAGAAGGGGTCACAACTGGCTGAACAACTGCACTCAAAGAGTACTTCCCCCCCCCAGCCTTTTAGTCGCCCTGTATACCACCACCTCTGCTGGCCCTGCTGACCTTTGCCATTTCAGAAAGAAATGCACAGCCAACAGCTGCCTTGCATAGGGCCAGAAGATGGTGAAGGCAGCTGGGGGTGGCAAGGCCAGTAGCCCTCAGGCTGGCACGAGTAGCTGGGCCTTGGAGTGCTGGCATGGTTGGCCACACTGTGGGGCTTGAAGTGACACTCCTTAGTGGTGTGGTGGCAGCACCGGGACTGAAATAGACTTGCAGGAGCAGTGATAGCTGGCTGAGACTATTGAAGGCCCCAGGACTCCACTTTAGCCTCAGCACCATTGGCACCACCACCGCCGATGAGGACAGCCACTCTGCAGAGCAGCCAAAAAGGCAGAGACGATGAGAGGTAGGTGGATGAGGACATTCACGAAGAGACAGTCCCTTACCTTACTGAGACTCAAGGCTGGGAGAGACTAAGTCAGGACTGGCTTGGATCAGGGTGTGTCCTCACCTAATGACAGTTGGGATTTGGTTAACAAAGCCAATGGGAAGTGCTGGGATTGCTGCAGTCACATAATGTCATGCTTTATGACCACATAATTTACCAATGGAAATTCTGGTCCCAATTACTATAGTTAACCGACGGCTACCTATAAGTTTGTATCTTTATGTCTGGTAGAAAAAAATGTAAGACACAAATACAGGACAGGGAGATTTGGTTTAACAATAGTACTGTCAACTGTCAACTGTCAACAACCTTGACAAGTACACGTAAAAGGGGGTGGGGTGTCCTTGTTGCTAAAATTGTGAATGCTATCTTGAGATACATCAATACGAGCATAGAATTTGGACCATAGGAAGGAATAATTTCACTCTGTTCAACTCTGGTCAGATTCCACTTAGTATATTGTTAATAAAATATTGACAGATTGGAGTGAGTACAGAGAATGGCTACCAAGATGGTGAGGGTCTAGAAACCGAACCCTATGAGGAAAGGTTAAAAGATGTGGGTATATCTAGCTCCAGAGATGACTTAAGGAATTATGAAAGCAGCCTTCAAATGTCTGAAGAGTTATTACTTACAAGAGGGAGTGGGTGTATCATTTGTTGTCTCACAATATAACCCTCTCACAAAAGTGGATTAAAAGCATAAACTTTTATTCCGGGTGAATATCAATCCTATGACCCTATGAAGGAAGAAATAAATAACTGATTATTTAGAATTATCCAACCAGTGATTTATGAACATACTGTGTATACCTTCAAATAATGTAATAATTTGAGGAAATGTCTCAAAAGTTTGTAAATGAAGATGAGGATAAGTATAAGAATATTTGGAAATGCTGCCATCTTCTGGCAATTTAGGAAAAGATTCTGATAGAGTACTCTTGAATTTTAATCCATTTCCAACCTGGTATTCTTGAGACATTTGGGGATTTAATATAATTTCCCAATCCAATGAGCTGTGGATTCAGGATAACAAAAGTAGCAATCAGCAACAGCAACAGATCTGGGGAGGCAAACCTTGTCTAACTGGAAATACTTCCACATTTGGTGGAAACAGCCACCAATTTTAACATCAGAAGATTAATCTCGCCAATTCTCTCTCCCAATTCCAACTTCCAACCTTCTCAATCTTATTAAAGATGAAACTCAGCACAGAAAGGTTGAATATGTACTTGCATGGACATACTGTAGTTTTTTTGGATGATGTGCAAGTGTTTGCCATTGCATTTTTTTTTTACCTTAGTTTTTCCACTTCTCAATTTACACAACAGTCCTGACTTCCCATCTAAAGACTAACCAGGGCCGATCCTCTTGGCTTTCTAAGTCAAGGTTTGTTTGTTTGTTTTTCATATTTCTATACTGCCCATCTTCCTCAATATGGGTGATGTACAATAAAAAGGTTAGCTCGGTACTGCCACCTATATGAGTGTAAGAGTATTTACCAATCCGATTATGGTATAGAAATGATTAAACAGGCAAGGAAATTATGTGAGATAGAAAGTGTGAGAATGGAGGAAATACAAAAACCAACAAGCAGGAGGACGAAATGCAGTTATTGGTTATTCTTAGTTTTGGGGAGTCAGAGTAAGCCTCTGAATATGTGTGTGTGATGGGAATTCCAGCATATAAAGAAAAGAACTATCGTAATTCACCTGAAAGTTGACCAATTCAGTACATCATCTTCTAGTTCCTGTAGTAATTTCATACTTGTTTATGGTTTTGTTTTAGTCTTAATGTAATTGCAAGCACATGAAAATAACAGGGAGAGAACTAGGGGGGTTATTTATTTTTTATATCACCTATCTCTTTTCTTCAAAGCTTAAAGCAGAGTATCTAGGACTCTTTCCCCATCTGATTTGTATAACAACAGCCCGGCAAGATACACTGGGTTGAGGAACAACATCTGTTGCCCAGAGTCACATTGTTTGAGTTGGGCAGCCTTATAAATCGAATGAATGAATAAATGAATGAATGAATGAATGAATGAATGAATTCAAAACCCCCAATTTTCTTCTTTGGCTGAATAAGAATTGGAAGCTTGATCTCCCCAATCTTAATTAACCATAAACCGATATATTTTAGTTGTCTCTTCATTCTATGTGTTTTAAAGCTCAGCTCAAGGGTAGCAGAGAATGTGTCTGAAACTTTAGGAAAACATTGCTGATCAGAGTAGACAATTTAGTAAATAATAATGGAATGGAATGGAATGGAATGGAATGGAATGGAATAGAATAGAATAGAATAGAATAGAATAGAATAGAATAGAATAGAATAGAATAGAATAGAAACGAAACTAATTCTGACCTAATTAGAGGTGCGTATCTTTTCTAATCAATCATAGACCATGTGAATTTCAGCTTCTGTACTTCAAACTGCCTCAGCATCAGTTAACTTGAGTGTCTCCTGATGGTGTGAAACAATTAACTGCCAAGTAATCAGGCAATTAGATGGTGTGATTAGAAACAGCAGGAACTTGCTGTTACAATTGCAGTTGGAATAATCCAAGTGGATGTGAATCCAGAAACATGGATAATACCTAAACAACCTTTTCTAGCAGAGATTTTATGACCAAAATGATCAAGAAACCCTAGGAAGATTCTCAGGGACTGAAAGAAGCACTGTGTGTTTTTTTTTTTGCAAAGTCTTATTAGTTATGGATACAAAATAGTTCCATGGTCTAAGAAAGTAGAAATTGAAGCCTGATAGAGGCTTCAATTCAATCTTGCCTTTTCTTTCACCTTTTGCTAATCTTTACGCAAGGAAAAAAACTGGAAAAAATTGCCATTCTTGCTTCTTAATATTTCTATAAGTATATAGAAAGCAATGAACATCCCCTGAAGCAAAGTTCCTAAATGAAAGAATGATAGCTGACAGTTGGTAGCATTCTAGCGATAAGTTGATGCAAATGGCTCATATCCCTCCTCTCTAGTAATCAAAGGAAGGAGGCAAGTGAGAACAGCATGGATCCAAAAAAGGGCAAGGTTTTCCTGCAGGAGAAAATCTATGGTAACACAGATTTCTCTAGAGATGGAGGGAAAAATAGGAATCCGTTAGAGTTTCAGTAAAATCTTATTTGTATCAAAATGACTGCCTGGTGGCTTCATGTTCATGTAGTAATCTTGGCAACAATTCAGAAATAGTTTACCATAGTCTTCTAACGTGTCTTTGAATTTCCCAGTCCAACCTACAGATCTGGGATTTCCTGGTGGCTTCCCATGCAAGTACTAAGCTAGCTGACTCTAATTTAATTTAATTTAATTTATTTATTTGTCAAGCATATATGATTACAAGCAAAGTATAGACAAAGTATAAACATGATTGTATATACATATAATAGTACAAGCATGATTATGAGTACAAGAAGTATGAATATATGGGTACATTAGGACAGGGACGGTAGGCACGATTGTGCGCTTATGCACGCCCCTTACAGACCTCTTAGGAATGGGGTGAGGTTGATGGTAGATAATCTAAGGTTAAAGTTTTTTGGGTTTGGGGAAGAAACAACTGGGTCAGGTAATGTATTCCAGGCATTGACCACTCTGTTGTTGAAGTCGAATTTTTTGCAATCAAGTTTGGATCGGTTTACATTAAGTTTGTATCTATTGTGAGCTCGTGTATTGTTGTGGTTGAAGCTGAAGTAGTCATTAACAGGTAGGACATTGTGGTAGATAATTTTGTGAGCTACACTTAGGTCAGATCGAAGGCGGCGTAGTTCTAAATTTTCAAGTCCCAAAATTTCAAGTCTGGTTTCATAAGGTATTCTGTTGCAAACAGAGGAATGTAATACTCTTCTTGTGAAATATCTCTGGACATTCTCAATTGTGTTAATGTCTGATATGTAGTGTGGGTTCCAGACAGATGAGCTGTATTCAAGAATTGGTCTAGCAAATGTTGACTTGTTTAAGATCAGCTGTCAGCCTTTCAACTGTGCGAAGATATATCCATCTGGTTCATTTCCAAGCTGGGAGAAAGACACTGGAAACATGGAGGCTGATTGGAAATATGGTTTATTGATGAAGCAGAACCACATGGGTTTGTGGTTCTGGGCAGCTGACCAAAATGGAGTTGAGAGTGGAGGTTTTTTATACCTTCTTTGGGCTTTGAATTTGAGCTTCCTGTTCCTGTGTAAGAACATGTATTCTATTGGCTGTTGTCAGATTCCTATGGGGCCATGTAGGGGTTATGTAGGGGTCATACCTGGCTCTGTAGGCAAGAGAGGAAATGCAAATCCTAGGTGCTTGTCTGAGCTAATTTTGTCAACCTTTTGTTTGTTGTTTATCTGAGTTTCTGTCTTGACCCAGTCTTTCTGAATGGATTACCAAATCTGCATTTCGAAAAGCTAGCCTCCTCAGTTTCTTGGGGCAGGGAAACGGGGGCTAGTTTCTGAATAGGCTGGCCCAATCTTCCTTAATGGGCACAAAATATTTCCTGGGGGCTATTTAGAAAGACTGAGTCTGCTTTCTGTCTTTAAAAAAAAAACATGTTTCTCCATTAGGGAAATATAATATTCTGCCTTTTTAATATTTCCCAAAATATTTCATTCTTCTAGGAGAGGAAGGCTTCCCACGTAACATAGACCAGGCTATATGTAATGGCATGTGAGAATGTCAGCCCTCTCAGGTAAACCAGACAGGAAACAGTACTAGATTAACTAATTCTATTTTATTGCAAGACTACATTAACAGATTCTGAAACAACAAAACTCCTGCCTGCACTTTTAAAAGAGCCGAGGTGGCGCAGTGGTTAGAGTGCAGCACTGCAGGCTACTTCAGCTGACTGCTAGCTGCAGTTCGGCGGTTCAAATCTCACCGGCTCAAGGTTGACTCAGCCTTCCATCCTTCTGAGGTGGGTAAAATGAGGACCCAGATTGTTGGGGGCAATATGCTGACTCTGTGAACCTGTGAACTCTGTGAACTCTGTGAAATAACAACTAGACACAAGAACAGTTTTTTCCTGAATGCCATCACTGTGCTAAACAAATAATTTTTATTGTCAACTATTTACTAAGTCTGCACTACTATTAATCTTCTCATCATTCCCATCACCCATCTCCTCCCACAAATGACTAACTTTGTTGTTTGTATCCGTACAATTTATATTGACTGGTTCCTACTATGACTTGATTGCTTATTTGTACCCGGACTATCATTAAGTGTTGTACCTTGTGATTCTTGACGAACTTATCTTTTCTTTTATGTACACTGAGAGCATATGCACCAAGACAAATTCCTTGTGTGTCCAATCACACTTGGCCAATAAAAAATTCAATTCTATTCTATTCTATTCTATTCTATTCTATTCTATTCTATTCTATTCTATTCTATTCTATTCTATTCTATTCAGGCTGACTCCGTAAACCGCTTAGAGAGGGCTGTACAGCACTGTAAAGCGGTATATAAGTCTAAGTGCTATTGCTATTGCTATTGCTAACTGGCTGATCCATTAGGGCCAGTCCTTTCTCAGTTTCTTCTGTGACTTTTAAGGGATTGTGGCCTCCTGCCCCTCTTGCCCGATTGTTTCCTAGGCAGCATCTCTCCTCATTCATAAAGGCCACTAATGCATTCCATTACAGGGAATCACCTTAAGAGACAGGAGGAAGAGCTGTAGCCCAGACAATGGTCAGACAAATGGCAGCTGAGCAGACAGAAGGAATGGGGGCATGTCAATTGTCTCAGAAGGGACCCCCCCTAGTTTCTTGGACCATAAAGGTGAGGGGGTAGAGATGTACTTTCATACTTGGAAGATTATGTTAATATAATCTTACAATAAAGCTATACTCTTGGTGGGCTTCTTGTCTGGACTACTTTGAAGAACAGATACTATGAAACTAAAGTCATGCAGGCTAATATTACTTTTATTACCGTATAAGGTTACAGTAACAGACTCATGCAAGTCTGAATACACTTCCCCACTCCTTCTCTTTATCTTTCTGAGAACTAGGGAGGGTCCTTTCTGAGACGGCTTTTTAATTTATATTCCTGCCCCTAACACAGATTTCTTTTATCTAACTATTGTCTTGGATGAGACTCTTCCTCAATGTTATTCCTTCTACCTATTACATCAGGCGATCTAAGTGCTGCTACCTAGCTGGCCACTGTTACATATATGTAAGTAAAAAAAAAAATCACAGAAACTCCTGTCTTCCTTAAGCGTTTTTAGTTGAACAGTGAGTATGTGCTAAAACCCTTGCAACCTTTACAGACCCAGGTTTTACACATGTAATAACATTTGAATGATTGCAGATGAATGCTGTATGTGAATGGGAGAGGACAAAAAAAAACCCCCATCAAATCTTACATAAATAAAATGGAAGGACCCTAGCTAATAATTTTTACTTTTGGATTTGCAAGACAATCATTTTGTCCTGATAAAAAAGTGTTGTTGTTTTTTAAAGACTGGGGGATTTGCTTGGAAGTTTCAAAATATTTTTTAGCCTCCAAAGAAGTGCCTGGCACTGGCAAGACCAGTGAGGATAACATTTAAGTCCATTCTTGAGAGTGTGAGGTATTGGTGATGAGATGTGCTTTGTTAAATTTCCTAAAGCATTGTGAAGACCTAACAGACTAATTTCACACTTTAGTTTGGCCCCACATCGGAAGAAACTTCTCTATAAAAACCTATGGCTTTACGTCTGAATGTTGGCATCCAGATATGCATTGCCAGGGAATGCAGGCTTGCTTGTGATCCTGGACTGTGGTTTGCCCACTCTTATCGTAGAACAGATGTTGCAGCAGTGTGCACTGAACAGGAGAACAGCTTTTGTGTGAAAGCATATATGCATGCCCAATTGTAACTTATAATTTATTAAACAAATATAAGTAATTGATTGAAAATAATCTTCTCAATGGCAAAGTTGGAACAGCCTTTGATGGATGCTACCAGATTGCTGTAAGAGAACAGGCTTTTAGGGATTATTAAACACATCCATGGCACAATGACACTGTAGAGTCTTCCCACTCTAAGATAGTTTCCAGGGGGCAGTACTCAGGACAGGGTGTGGGGATGTATCCACTGCAGAATATTCATCTAGTTTTGTGAAATCCCTTATTGCCTTTCATTTTTGAACAAAAGAGTCACATTATTCAATTTTTGACTTGTCTGGAAGGTACAGAATAGATGTCGATATAATACAATGACCATAGCAGCACTAGCAGCTATTAAAGGATGTTTTAAGGGCAGATTCTGTAAAACAGAATTAAAAATAACACTTTGCTAAAATGGCTAAAAGGAGTGTGTCTTTTTTAAAAGCAATGCTAAACACTCTTCCTTTAAACTTTGTTGTGTTAATATGGTAAAAAATAGTATCCATTAACAAGTAACTATATATTTTGTTTTAATGAAAATGCAGCAACGGGATTCACAAGTAGGATAAATCTGGCATTGCATAATAATCTCCTTTTTAAAAAGACAGAATGGAAACATAAAGGCAGTCTACCCCTAAGTGCTGAGTGCAACTGTTCCAGTTCAAAGTAGACAAGAAAAAGACACATAGATCTCCATAAAGAGAGATAAAAATATGGCACACTAAATGCACATTATAGAACTAATATTGGTTTCCTTTGCTATTTTCCATATTCTTTGGCACGTAATAAACTCCTTGTCCCTGACTCCATTTTATTACCAATCAGAAAAAAAATTACATGGGAAAAATACTAATTGTCACAATGAGAAGACAAGATTACAAAAGGTAGAAAGACCAGAAGTAAACATAGATTTTTGGCTAATACCAATTTAGCAGGGAGCTTTCACTTGGCTTAATAAATAGCAGCATGAAAGCTGCTACAATGCTGTGAGAAGTCCAGGAAATTAAAACTCTGGTGCCATACGTTAACATAGGTATAGTACTGGTAATCCTTATCAGCATTTCTAATACCATTTCTTAGCATAGCCACTTGGGGGCAGGCTTGATACACTTACATATATTTATAGCCCTACATAGGGATATGCATACATATTCCCAAGCAGTAAGTTATCCTTTTAAATTCTCCTCTTCACATCTTCTGGAGAAGGACAGTGGCATGGGAATAAGGGGGAAGAGAGGCAAGGAATGACACGTGCAATCTTACATATTAGCTTAGCGGCTGGAAAGCTGAGCCAATAAGGGCACAACTGGCTAGTCCATCCCCCCCCCTCCTCAAAATCTTAAATAACAGCTTTGAATTCCCCCTTCATTGCTCAGATAGAAACTAAGGTGCCCAGTGTGAATGGAATGGAGGACTGCTGCCAGGCACATGGCATAGGCTTTGACCCTGACAGGGAGATCCAGCTAAGAGGTAGGTTGCTTCTTCCCTAAGCCAAAATCGGAAACACCCTAAGCAACAATTTTCATTTTCCAACTTTGGTTCCTTCTTTAAATGATTTCTCCGGTTCCTTCATTCCATAACAATATTCCACAGAATCTGCATTTCTTCTTGTCTTTATTATTCAGTGAAAGTAGGCATAGAGGTTGAGTGGATGCCACCAAGCTTCATGGCAGAAAGGAACCGAGTGGATTTCTCTTGTAGAGATTATAGTTTGGAGTAAAAATAGGTCAGCATAACATAATGAGTTCAACTGACAATTGTGCAGCATGCAATAAAAATTATAAGGATGCTCGTGCATTTTAATATGGGGCAAAGTTCTGAATGAATGCTTAGCAGAAAAATTCTGCAGAGAAATTGGCACATAGAAATATGCTTCATTGGAGGGAGCCTTGTGGATACATCATCTTTTTTTTGTCTAGAAGTAGGGTGAGATGTTAAATTTCTAAAATAAAAGAGAGTTTGCAAATGCAGCTTCATGTGAATTCAACCCAAAGGCCTGTGTAGTCTGGCAGTCTGGCAACTGCTTCAAATACCACAAAATGGAATTTGTTATGATGTGTGTGTGTGTGTGTGTGTGTGTGTGTGTGTGTGAGAGAGAGAGAGAGAGAGACAGACAGACAGACAGACAGACAGACAGACGTAGAGAGAGAAATGTTCTGTTCTAATGGTAATTTCTCATTGTAATTCTGTGGACTATAACAAAATACCCTTCTCTTTCCAGCATACAGTACATAGCTTTACAGTGGACAAGGAATGTTAATATAAGAGGGTGCATATGCCAATTCTTTGAAAATATAAAAATCCAGGCAAAGGGCAAAGTGATGAGGTTCAACAATGTAATAAATGAGGCACTGAGGCATGGAAGAAATTATTGCTAATTTCTGTTACCATATCCTGTTTGCACAGGAAGATTGTTATTGTCATATATAAAAAAGTAATATTGCTGTCCCTCTGGATCCTGCTTCTCTGTTAGCTGAAGACACTTCGCTAAATGAAGTTATTCTTTATACAATTATACAGTGATCGTGCAATTTATTCAGAGAAAAAGTATGCTTCCCAAGAGCTAAAAAATGAGCATTCAAATCATACACATGATTTGTAAAACACACACACGCACCACACTTTGAGACGTGTTTTTAATTTAATCTGTCCATTGTCTCAGCTCAGGATTTCAGCAGTACCATGTGACAAGTTGATTTTTCTACTAAAGAGATTATGGTAGTTTGACATTTAATGAAGATGTTATCATGCTGGTGAGGTAGGAAATTCTTTGAAACAGTCTTCGTGTCAGTTATATAAATCGGTGTTTGCATATGGAAATTCTTGCACAAACTAATTAGAAGAGAGTGAAAGTCAATGAGTGAACATATAAACCAGCATAACTAGGCAAAGGCCTAAAATTGAACTCTCAACTCTTGCTTTAGGTGCTCAGTGCTCACCTACTGAATTCAGTGCAGCTGTTTTCAGACTAGACATGCAAAGAATTATCCCACATGAATAACTAAAGAAGTGCATATGTGCACATACGCATGGACATGCGTGCGCGCAAACACACACACATGCAAAGATATATTCAAATATGCAAGTATCTCTTGGAATGCAATGGCAGTTAGAAATTATCTATACTTGGATATTCATTTGGATGCACTTTCTATGGAACTGGGTATGTCTAGTTTAATGAAAAGAAGGACTAGGGGAGACATGATAGCAGTATTCCAATATCTCAGGGGCCACCACAAACAAGAGGGAGTGAAGCTATTCTCCAAAGCACCTGACGGTAGGACAAGAAGCAATGGGTGGAAACTGATCAAGGAGAGAAGCAGCTTAGAACTAAGGATAAATTTCCTGACAGTTAGAACAATTAATCAGTGGAACAGCTTGCCTCCAGAAGTTGTGAATGCTCCAACACTGGAAGTTTTTAAGATGTTGGATAACCATTTGTCTGAAGTGGAGTAGGGTTTCATGCCTAAGCAGGGGGTTGGACTAGAAGACCTCCAAGGTCCCTTACAACTCTTGTTATTTTAAATGCT
>QLTV01000419.1:1890102-1919569 GCA_003457575.1 Thermophis baileyi
TCCATTCTATTCTATTCTATTCTATTCTATTCTATTCTATTCTATTCTATTCTATTCTATTCTATTCTATTCTATTCTATTCTATTCTATTCTATGTTTGTGTGTATGCATTCATCCACATGTCCTGCTTGCTGAACAACATTAAGTAAGTACAAAAAAGCATGAAAATTAATAAATATCTAACTAAATCTATCCCAATAGTTTAGTTGTTGTTCTCAACTTATCCCTGGTTCTCTATAAAGGCAGCCCCCACCTATCTTTCCCCACTCTGATTCAAAAGTGGAGTTTTTCTACTCCTGCTGGAGCAAGCCATTGAAAGTGGTCAGTCTGCTGAGAACCATTCAAAAGTGACTTTCTGGTCCTGCTCCTGTTGGTCACCAGAGGCAGCCCTGGGCTTGCCTCCTTTTGGATCCCTGACCACTGGCTTTAAGGACCATTCCCCTTGAATTGGGGTTCTCCCACTTCTTTTGCTAACTTCTGGGTGGAAAGTAGGGCTTTCAGTTCTCTAGGTAGCCCAAAGACCCCTTTCTCCCATGGAAGGGAGTGTGGGGGTGGATGAAGAACAAGTCTTCTCAGAGAATCAGCAACAAAGGCACAGTTCTCTCATTTTTCCCCTCTCTGTTTTCCAGCCACCATGGGTTAGATTTAAGCTATATAAGTAAGTAAAAAAGAGCAAGACAAGGCAATACAGAGACACATATCTTGTCTTTATAGATAACAGTGTCTCTAAACTGAGAATAAAAATAAGTAGGCCAAGAAGTCCCTTAGATAATCCAATAAGAAAAATGGGTGAAGAGAAAAAGAATGCAGATAGGCTTCGACCAATACAGTATATTGAGCCGCGGTGGTGCAGTGGTTAGAGTGCAGTACTGCAGGTTACTTCTGTTGACTGCCGGCTGCCGGCTGCCTGCAATTTGGCAGTTCAAATCTCACCAGGTTCAAGGTTGACTCAGCCTTCCATCCTTCTGAGGTGGGTAAAATGAGGACCCAAATTGTTGGTGGCAATATGCTGACTCTGTAAACCGCTTAGAGAGGGCTATAAAGCACTGTAAAGTAATATATAAGTCTAAGTGCTATTGCTATAAGAAATATGGAATATAGAAGTAAAGAAAAACAATTGAAAAGTGGGATATAGAATCATCCTTGGAAGGAAAAACAGAAATGTGTGGATAAGCCAGATACAAAGCCTTAGAGCTAGGATGATGAGATAAAGAGTGAGGGAGACAGAGATGGGAAAAAGGAATGCACTGTTGTCCTTAAATCAGAAGACCTGGAAACAGCTGTTGTCAGAAATCTTATAGCACTGGCTAAAGAAATCCGTGGTAGAAATATGATAAACACTTTCAACATGGCCAAAAGTTAAATCCAAACTCAGCGATGAAGTTCAGTTGATTTTTCCACATTTGATTTTTGTGAGGATAAGTTTCCACTGACTTAAGACATTACTGTGAATGAGTAGTGGCAACAACTTCTGTGAAGAATGAAAGACTGGTGAGTAGCTTGATCCTACAAAGCTCTCTTGAGAAGAGAGAATGGGAGATCACCCACAAGTGCTCCTTACCTGGAGATAGTAAAACAACAGTGTCTCATGGGTTTAAGCGCCAGGAGCCAAGGGAGACTACAACTTTGCTTTCAGCATTGGCAGTGCCTTTAACAAGGACACTAAGACAACTGAATTCACATTCCAATCACATATAGAAGTGTTCAATTTAACCATTTTATAGATATTAGCTTTTTATTATTATTTATTATTATTATTTATTAAATTTGTATGCCGCCCAACTCCCAAGGGACTCTGGGCGGCTTTTAGCTCTCTTTTAGCCTTCAGGAAAAGCCTTAAAACCTGGCTATGCTGACTGACAATGGAAGGAGAGGCTGTTGGCTGGAGATGGTTGGTGCACTAACAGGGAACATCATAAGCTCTCCACTCCGACCTTCTTGTCTTTTGTAACAAGAAATCCTGGATGGTGCCTCTTAATGGGATTTACAAAGTAGAAGACTGATGAAAGATGCCATTGAAATTATTTAAAGGTCAAGATTGTGAAGTGAAAAAAGAAGGAATATAAAGTTGGATTGTTTGATCAGGGATAAACTATTAGTATGATATTTCTGGTAACTCTTAATGGACTTTTTGCTGAGCCAGGACTGAAAAGATTAGAGTTTCTGAAATGCATATACAGGAAGTCCTTGACTTATGTCCACAATTGAGTCCAAACTTTCCATTGTTAAGCAAAGCAGTTGTTAAGTGAGTTTTGCCTCATTTTTACAACCTTTTTTTGCTACAGTTGTTAAGTGACTCATGAGGTCATTAACCAAATCTGGCTTCCCCCATTGTCTTTGCTTGTTGCCAGCTGGCTGGGAAGGTTACAGATGGTGATCACATGAGCCTGGGACACTGCAACTGTCCTAAATACATCCCAGTTGCCAAGCGCCCAAATTTTGATCATGTGACCATGGTGAAGCTGCAAATATTGTAAGTGTGAAAACCAGTCATAAATCACTTTTTTCAGTGCCATTGTAACTTCAAATGGTCACTAAACAAATGGTTGTAAGTTGACGACTGCTGGTAGATAAAACAGGCTAGGAGGAGGTCTTTTTTTAAATTTGTAACTTTAAAAGAGTGAAATTATTATATTAGCTTATGCATGATGTGATGAAGGTCGAGAGCCACTTCTTTATTATTGTCTTTGTTGCCTTTTACTTTTCTACTTTTTTCTTTTTCTTTTTTCTGTACTTTCCAAACTTTTTTCATTTTCTTTTCTAGTTTAGTTTGTATTTGTTATTAACTATGTTGTTAAAAACTTGAATATATTTTTTTTTAAAAAATGAGGATGAAAAGAGGGTGCAAATTATTATGTTACCTTGAATTCTGAATAAAGGTGAGAAACCTATAATAAATGGCAGGAATGATCAAGGTGAAGGTAGCCATAGTGGTAAGTTCTGTCCTTCTGTTTAATTTCATTTTACTTTCATGGAAACTAGTGGGAACCCTTCTCCAGCATCCACTACTCTACTTGCCACAAATCTGAATTAAAGACAGACGTAACCTTCTTAACATGGGGACTGCTTGTACTCAGGGGTGGGTTCCGAAAATTTCTGCTACCACTCTGTGGGTGTGGCTTAGGGTTACGCGCGCGCGCGCTCCCCCAGTGCAATTCTGTGTCCGCGCATGCTCAGTGACTATAAGCTGCCCGAAACACAGCTGAGGAGCTGATCAGCTGTGCTTCGGACGAAGAATAAAGGACAGCCTTAACCCGGGGGCAGGTGGGAGGGCTCTTTCCAAAGCAGCAGCAGAGCACAAACAGTCCAAAACGTAAAAAATTCCCGGAAAAAAATGGCGGCGCCCACGGACCGGCACCGACCAAGGCGGGTCCACGACGCCATCATGACATCACCAGCACCTCGCTACCGGTTCGGGCGACCCAGTACAAACCGGGAGGAACCCACCCCTGCTTGTACTACTAGGGAGAGGAAAAGAAGGAATAGCAAACAGCACCTTAAATGAGAGCCAAGAAATTCCCAACTGATTTTCTAAAAACACAATATCTGAGAATAGACCGCAGGAAGATTCAACTATCATAATGGTATATACAGCCCACCTCCCCTTAAGCACTCTGGGCAGAGAGATACACATGTTATGTTATGTTATGTCATCTCCCCCATATATAGAGGCCTAAATGATTTATTGGGGAGATTTCTCTATTTTTATACAGTATATACCTTGAATGATATTTTCAGCTACACAGACCACCAGGATGCGTAATTGATTTCATTCTTTTTGAAACTTCCTATATATCACATAGTACAACATCTGTAACTCTCTGCTTTGAGCAGTTAAGGGAAAGTGGACTGTATACCATTCTGAGAGTTTCTAAATATCCTTTCCTGCCAACTGTTTTGAGCACTTGGACTTAAATAGCACTTAAAGCTAATACACTCAGCGGTGGGTTGCTCCCGGTTCGGCCTGGTTCTGTGAACCGGTAGCGGCGGTGGCGGGAGGCTCAACCCACCTGTCCGGGACGCTTCTGCACATGCACAGAAGCGTCACGTGCGCGAACCGGTAGCAATGGGATTTAGAACCCACTACTGAATACACTGTATATACAGTAGCAATAGCACTTAGGCTTATATACCGCTTCTCAGCCCTCTCTAAGTGGTTTACAGAGTCAGCATATTGCCCCCAACAATCTGGGTCTTCATTTTACCGACCTTGTAAGGATGGAAGGCTGAGTCAACTTTGAGCCACTCAGAATCGAACTCCTGGAGGAGCAGTGAGTTAGCCTGCAGTACTGCATTCTAACCACTGCGCCACCACAGCTCTGTACTCATATGAGATAGTGTGAATTCAATTTCTGGTAGAAGGTTTGAACCCCACAGAATAACTACCCATGTCTGAGGAGCCTCAACAAGGACCAAACAGGCACATAATACCTTGTGATGGACAATGTAATAGGAAATTCAAGTTACCCCTCAGAGAATAGCAACTGAGCAACTAGACATAAGTTGGTCATAGGGACCTGCTACCTGTTATCTTCTTCACAATAGAATATAATTCTATTTAAATTAAAGCTAGTATAAATCAAGAGCCATTTTTTCAAAGGAGGAGGATTAGCATGTTTCCATGTTAAACCCATAAGTAAGCAAGCTGCCATGAACAATTATAACTTCTGGTAAATTATATCTTTAACTAGTCAAACAACATTACTGAATCCACTGGAAATGCAGATTCTGACAAATGTTTAATATAGATGTTTAATAATAAGCACACTTTAAGTTATGACCAGAAAATGTTAAATATGCTGGTTTCTAACAGCAATCCATTTATATCCCAATATAGCTTGAGTTGATATGAATACATTGATAAGCTGCAAATTACCAATTAAATTATATATATATGTCTCCATCCTTTTTTCTTATTAATACTAAAGATTATTTCAAATTTTGTACAGACCTTAAGCAGTCCATAATTCTTAAGTTTAATTTTAATGCCAAATTCACTTCCTGAATAAATACTCAGGAATACGATTTGCAGTCAACTACCTAAAGTTAGGGATGGAAAAATCCTTTATATTGTGTACCGGTAGTTATTTTATAGCCAGAGAATGGGGTTCATTTCCTGCTTCATGTGCTAACTTCCTGGGATGCAATTGGGATGCCATTTTCTGTTCTGCCAGAAGCAGGAAAATGCCTTTGGCTAACAGCCTGCTGCTTCCCAACACCAATCAGTCTCTGTAGCAAGAGGAATTTTTCTTCTAGCATGTGACAAGAAGGGAGCATGGCGTTTAAGGTAGTGAAGTGACACCACCAGAGAAGCTCTGGGACGCCATGAGAGGGAATGTTCCTAGTTAATCATTCTTTAATTAAATGACAGCTTAACATCAGAAAATAGAATCTGGTCTCTTGAGTAAACAGAATCCGGTTTCTTGTGTGTGTGTGCTGGCTATCTTTTCTTGTTTCCTATTTTTTTTTTAAAATCACTTGCTGCTCACATTTTGCCATACAGCCATGTACTATAGTTCTCTGCTACTGCTGCCTTTTAAAAATTAACTTCTTAAAATAAAGAGAGAGTGGGAAAAGCTACTGCTGCTTTGGGAGAAGATTTTGCTCTGACTTATCTTTTATCAGTTTATGGGGAGCTCCTGGTAGCATGTCAAGATAAGAAATAAACAGGCAAAGTCTAATTATTCTTGATACTTCATGGTGCCAACAATTCCTGGTAAGCTTCATGCAGATGCTGTCAGCCACTGCTAACATCTGTAAAAAAAATGCATACCACAATTTTGTGCAATCTAGGTATTCTGAAGTACAACTCTGGATTAGTCTACTCTATATAGCAATTGGCCATGCTGCCTGAAGATAATGGGAATTGTAGTCCCACCTATCCAAAGGGCATCTGTTTGTGAAATATGAAGGAACCAATACCTTCATGCCACCATTTTACATGATGGAAACACAATATTTACCGATTCCCATATTGATCTTGGGGCAAAATCTTGGAAATAGTTTCTTGAACCATATTTGTCTTCTTCAGTATGCATAACAGAAACTTCTGATAGTAAGGTCCAGGCACAGCGGTGGGTTGCTCCCGGTTCGGCCCGGTTCTTAGAGCTGGTAGTGGTGGCGGTGGGAGGCTCCACCCACCCACCCGGGACGCTTCTGCACATGCGCAGAAGCGTCACGCGCGCATGCGAGCACGCACGCGAACCGGTAGTAAAGGGTTTTAGAACCCACTACTGTCCAGGCACCTATATGATCACAGAAACATAAAGCAGGGGAAGTGCCAATTAAGAAGTCAACTCTAACAATAGTTCAACTGTTCTGGTATATTTAAGATTGTATCTGAACTTGAAAATAATTACAGTGTTAGGATTTTGCTTGCTTTCCCAGTGTTTAGTAAAGGAAATAATAGCTCTAATGGAATTGTCTTCCTCATACAGTGCTCTTTGGGTAGATATTTTACCATGCATTTATCTTTAGTATTTATTTGTCAGCTCATCAAATCTTTTCCTGAGGAAAGATTCAGTTCTCAGCCTAATGATAATTCTAGCTATCTAGTCTAGCTATAAATAGCAGTGTGATTTTAGTCTATAAGCAGACTCTTATTTTCCCCACCCTTCCAACAATGCTCCCTTTTATTTCTCCAAAGTTTGATTAAATTTTGAGGAAGTAATTACAGTAGTTCTTTCTGAAGCAGAACTGATTGAGGAAAACTGAACAACAACCTAAAACAGTTTTCTAAAAGTATTACAACAAATAGGTAATTTTGTTTATTTGATTTGAGTTCAATACCCACCCACCTTACATTCTTCTAATTCAACTCCTATTTTTTGTACCTGTTTATAAAGAGTAAATTAGCACTTTTGAATATGGATTACACAGGTTCATGGATTGCACCATGGCATGGTTTATTTAGACATGAACTGTTGAATAAGGCTCATATATCACGAGACATCATTTGCCTTAATCTTGGTTTATAGTTTAAGGACATAAGCAACACTGGATCAGACAATCTAGTCCTTCAGTCTGTTCTCACCACAATATGCACAAATGCACAAGGAAACCCACTAGTAGTTAGCCTTCAGATGCAGTCACACTGTCATCAAAGCTAACAACCATTGATCCCCATGACTTCCATATATTGGTCCAACCCAGTAGTGGGTTTCAATTACCTTCGCTACCGGTTCGCTATTGGGAGTCCGCGCACGTGCGGTGCTTCTGCGTGTGCGCAGAAATGTCTGGGTGAGTGGTCAGAGCCTCCCGCCGCCGCTACCGGTTTGCCCGATCTGGGGTGAACCGGTAGCAACCCACCACTGGTCCAACCCTTTTTAAGAGTTAGCCAAGCTCGTAGCTAGCACCAAAGCTCATAGTAGCAAATTCCAAAGTTTAATTATGCTCTGTGCAAAAAAAAAACACTATTTGTTTGTGGATATTAGCTGGGTTCATTTAATGCAGTCAGCCAAATCCAAACAAAACGTATAAACTGGGTCACAAACCATGCAAAGCTATGATCTGTTGAATAAACTACAGTTCGCTAAAGTCATATACCATGTTATCCATAAACCATAGTGATATAGTTATGACAATTATAGTTGTGAATGAGGCCATTATTGCTAACTTCACACAACATGTTGGTGAAAGTGTTTTAATATTGTATGTTACCTCAAGGCAATCAAATAAGCATGTGGATAATCTATATATATAAAAGCGAAAACCACTCACACATTAATCACGAAATCTCCAGAACTGTAAAGCCTACAAACTTGAAATTTGCCACGTTTGTTCCTCTTGGCTTCTAGGTGCTCACTAAGAAAGGATTTTTCAAAATGACCATCGCAGCATGTGTATTTTTTATATTAATATTAACAAGCTCTGATGCTAAGGAGTTCTACTCCCCCCTCCCCACCTGAAAAGAAATCTGATCCAAATGCAAAACACAAGCAGATGAGTTTCAGTTTCGCTTTTGCTTTCACAGCAGCAAGCAGCTTTACTACAGAACAGTTGAGTTAAGCCACACTAGCCAGATGAATACTGATGGATGCTGTTGGCAGAGATGGTCATCCTCCAGCCAGAGAGCAAAACCAGGAATGTTGTTTACAGGGAGGTCCTGAGCAATTCATCTGAGGGACGAATTTAAAGTCTATGTTATGCAAATAATGTCTTCATCTGTAACAGAAACTTAGCTTACCATCTCTAACGAAATAATACAGTCCCCTTTTTAACTACTCATTAATTTTCAAGCTTTAAGTGTCAATTTATCAAGCCCCATCACATAGTTTCGTAGCGAAGCACGGGTATCAGCTAGTGAAAAATAATAAAGAAAAAAGTGATTGGCTAGATTGTGATTCAGTGTATCATGTGAATTCAAGCAACTGCTTTCAGCAAGCCAAGGCTCAGTTTGAAGACAGGAAAAACAAAGCTAAATGATCCAAATGGGTTAAATAAAAAAAGCAGTTACGAAATGCTAGCCATGCTATTTTCCCCGCCAATCTTAGCTACAACATACAAAGTGAAACATCTTAAGGTTTTGTACATTAAGGGATTGACCAGTTAGTCAATAGCTATCCAAAGTAGATATGACTGCCTTCTTTCCCCAAGGAGATGCTGTGTATAAGAAGGAAATGTTTAACAAGTTTAAGAATTCCTGACATAGAAATGTTTGAGCTGCTGAATTTCTGCCTGTTTTACAACTGCCATAGCATAAGAATCTTCAAGGAAAATTTTGTGACAATCATCAAAACAAAGTGACAGCCCAAAATATGATTATCTTGAAGAATTCAATGATAATGTTATTCTTTACCAGATTGTGCAAGTGTGAATTAATTCCTATGGCGAATTCAAAATACCTTGGAATGTTATTAAATACACATACATGGGTTTGCTGACATTAGGAATTTTCTTTGGATCATTGCAAAATTGATTTTAAAAACAAAAGAAAAATTAAAAGTCTGAAATTAGTAGGTTCATGCATCACAGTAAGCTAATATTAACCCATTATATGGCTTCAGTTCATTGTGTGAAATTAGGATTGCTTAATTTGGGCTTGAAAATTCCAAATAACCACTAGATGGCAGTAAGATGTTAGTTAACCATATTTCTTTGCTGCCATCTGGTGTTCATGTGGGTTGTTGCAGCACGTTTCTGGTAGCTGCAATATAGCTTATTATTTGGCGGGTGGGGAGGGAGAACAAATGCTTATTTTGATACACCTGTCACACCGGACTGCAAACTCTGCCCCCTAGATGGTGGCAAAGGGTTTTCCTATAGCTCTTTGCTACTATGCACTGATCATTCAGATATTTGTCATACAGGTACTCTAGGTGTAGACTGTGATAATAATAATGAAACCTCTATTTAATGGGCCTCCATTTAGCAGACGTTGAATGCAATGAACCTATTTCCATTTCCCCTCTATAACAGACATGGTATCTAAAACAGTTCGATGATGTACTTGGTTTCACATTATATACTGTTGTATTTCCAACATTTGTATAACAACATTTATGCAAGGATGTAAAGTGCATCATTCACATAATTTTATATCATGTGGCACAAATGATATGATTTATATCATTTGCATAATGCCATTACATAAATTCACTGTTCTTATCAATCCTAACCTGCTTAGGCATTACATGCTTAATAACTTCCTTAATCATACTATGACTTCTGAGATTGATTGGGAATGCTCTTCTAAGTTTTTTACTTTTGCCTGCCAGGTCAGGAATTAAAATATGTGCAGAGAAATACTCCGTAGTAGCCTTAACTTTGGGCTTATTTTCCACTCAAAAGTCCTAAAAGCCCAAAGCATTTGCTGTTAAATTTTGAGAAAATGAAGTGATAGGCCTAAGCAAACCAATATGTGGTTAGCCATGTGGTGTTTGAATTTCCACTCCAACTCTCATTCATTTCTGCCATTTGGACTTGATTTGCATTAGAAACTGGTCTATATCAGATCAGCCTATATCAGACCACTATTCCACCCTGGCCTTTATGGTCTATTCTGGCATCAGGTATCCAGGGTCTTAGTCAGAATTCATTCAACGTCTTGTCTGCCACGTATTGATATCAAAGTCTGAACTTTAATGCTTTTGTGTTGAATATCCTGGTCTTATACATGACTCTCATTGCATAGAGTTACACATTTGTATTAAATGCAATTTATGCTTGCAACCTACCAATAACACGAAGGCAATCTGTTTATGTATCAATCATTGCTGGTGATGTGGTGGTTCAGGTGTTGGAATGTTTCTGGGCAGATGCAGATTCAAGTCTACCCTCAGCCATGGAACCACACCGGCTGGCTTTGGGCTGGCCATTTTTCTCCATCCAACCTATCTCATAGGCTTTTTTTGTTGTGGGGAAAAATGGGGGGGGGGGAGAGAGAGTGCTAGAAATGCTGCCTTGAGCTCTTGAATGAAAAATGGGATATAAATCACCATGGGATTATGGGTGAAATAGTCTCTTCCTACACGTAGTTTGTCACCAAGTTTCTTATAGTGGGGAAGACTGGTGAGTATGTTCCATTTCCAATTTTCCAATCAACAGAACTAGCCAAACAACACAGGGTTAGATGTTGAGTAAAGGGTATGATGAAATTTCATCTGGGCCCCAAAAGCATAATTACTCCTGAGCTGCATGAAGATCTGATGTTACGGGGGTGAGTATCTTAGAATGACAAGGGGATACTCGGCATTGATTAAGTGTTTAAGCCTCATTCAAGTCTGCAAGTTTGTTGCCAACTGTCTTTTCAAACAATTCAACTGTTTTTCCATATTAGACATTTCCTGCTTTCCCACACCTTCTGCTACTTTTGAAACCAATCCAAAGTTTTTGTTTATCTCTGAACCCATTCCAAAGGTAGTGAATTGCAATCAGTGGAGAGTGATGGGCAAAAGGAGGGGGAGGCCTTGCCATTTGCTTCCCCCTCGTCCCTTCATTTCAGCCTTCTTTCAAGCAGAAATTACTCACATTAATCAAGAGAGAGAATGTGTTTGCAGCTTGTGAATTTGGTGCTGTGGAATCAAATTCCATCAGCGGCAGCAGAAGACAGGAGCCTCTATCTCTGTCACACATGGCCTAATAGAGCCATTGCCAGAGGAAATTGGATGTGAGAATTCTCCTAAATAAATCTGCCCTTAAAAAAGGCCAGATCTACATGACAAATGGATAGTTCGAACAGAAACCAGTACAGATGTCCAGTAGGGCAAATTAATATGGATCACTTCTGCAGTAAGTGTCAAAGATGGGAAGAGATGCTCTATAGAGAAAGGGTTTTTAGTTGTATTAGTTTGTGGCAGTTTGCAAAAGAAGAAATATACAACAAGTTACTTGAGCATTGCATTGAGAATATGAAGGTAAGAAGGGTACTGCTAAATCAATTGAAAACCCAACTTTATGTGTCCCACAGGGACCAACAGGATGAGTTCAAGCAGCTCATAAACATGGAAAGAAGAATGAACAGCTCTGCAGTACTTTTTAAGATAGGTTGCCTGTGATTTTGAAGCTATTATACAGCCATGAAGATTCAGTAGTAGCCATTGATAGCTAGGACTAGTATTACGGAGGTTTGAAGAACATGAAAAATAAACTAAAAACAGTCCAACCAATTTGTGATTCTGTTTGTTGTGGAAATCCATACATTTTCTTAGCATGTCAATGAGTCCATCGTGCTAAGTCATAATATGGCTAACTAACATATCACTGCATTAATTTAAGTTAACTTAAATTTAGGGATCAGTATGTCATGTAGAACTAGCTTTCTAGATCATCAGCTTTCAGGCCAATGAATCCCTTGGCCTAATTTCAAAAATCATTTGCAAGTGATCAATTTCAGACCACTTGAAAAGACCCTTCTCTATCAGGTTGCTGCGTAAGAGGAAGAGAAGGAGAAAAAATGTTGCTAGTGGGCGTGTTGGGGAAGGCAGATTTCATATTGAACACCTCCAGACTCTCATGCAGACAAGTTCAGATACATCAATATACATTTTGGCTCAAGCATAAGGTTTGACAGATAGGCCAAAATATTTTCTCTTCAGGAGAAACTGAAGGTTGTTGAGGAAGAATTTTGTGCCAGGGTGCAAAAAAAGAGAAAGCTGAGATTATTGTCCTTCAGCTCCAGAATGATTTTTGGGCCTTCAAAGAGAAAGTAAGTCCAAATACATTAAATCAAAAGGAAAATCTGATTCAGGGATCTTTATTTGGGCAGATATAAATACATGTCTACTTAGAATTGCACTGAATTTAATCTTTTTTACAACTATTTTTATTCTCTCTTCATAATTTAAGGGAATCTGTGCAATTGATCTCTTAAAATTTGTTACCTTATTGGTAACAAATCGCTGCTATAATTCTTCTATTTACTTTTATATATTTTACTGGATCCATTCTGTTTCATTCCTTTGCAATTGTTGGATCCCCAGATCTAAAGAGTACTGTAATTTATTTTTCTCAACACTGATTACCTGCATTCTAATAGCTAAGAGTGAAGAAATACTTCCAAGGAAGAACTGAGTAGGTAGTCATAGCCTCAATGCATAGAACACTTTTCATCACCTCCTTCTGATAAAAACGTTTACATTTTTCTCTCCTCTTTGATTTATTGCATTGATCTCACACTTTTTCTCTTAGAACTTTAGACTAAAACTATGTCTGAGTTGAGAGGAGCTTGCCTGCCTTGCATCTGTGTAGCAAATGCCACAGTAGATGAGAACTTGCCTTATCCTTAAAGGGTAGGCTTTAGAACTCTTTCAGAATTCCCAGCCAACATTGGGAATGAATCTGGAGCTTAGTTGCTTACTTGAAGTGGTTACTCACTCATAGTAGCTAGTTGCCTAGTTGCCTCTTCTCATCCTATCACTCACTGGCTCACATGTTGTGTTAAGTCACAACTTATGATTTGTTCAACAAACCATGGTTTAAACAAATTTTACCTTACCATCAGAGGTGGGTTCCTACCGGTTTGGACTGGTTTGCCCGAACTGGTAGCGACCTGCTGGTGATGTCACAATGATGTCACCGATCCGGTTCGGTCGGTGCCGGTCCGTGGGTGCCGCCATCTTTTTTAAATTTTTTTTATTTTTAAAAAATTTTAATTTTATTTTATTTTTCTTCTGTGCATGCGCAGAAGCCGAGTTTCCAGCACTGCGCATGTGTCGCCATCTTGTTTTTGGCTTTTTTTAAAAAAAATTTTTTACTGCGCATGCGCGTACCCCCGAGGTGCGGCCATGCGGCACAGGAGGAAGCAAACTGGCAGCACCCCTGTTTACCATGATGCATGATTCTAAACAATATTTTAATGGCCTGAAATGAGAACAATGGGCAGAGAAGACCCACATCTCTCAGCTGTGCTTCAGGCAGCTAGTCCCTTCAGTCTCTTGAAAGTGTGTGATCCTTTTCAATAGATTAACCTGTCCCTGGGGGCTTTTTGAACTGAGCTGAGCTGACACAAACAAGCAATTTCATTATGCATAAAAGCAAGATGAAAGAGTGGCCAATAATGTATTGTGAAGGTCAGAGCAGCAAATGCCAACAAGAATCCCTCTGCACCTGGAAGACAAGCAGGCTTGTGGGCAAACTTATCTTGACCTGAACATTAAAGGTCAAGTGCCTACTTCCTCAGAACATGAAACTCATTCTGATTTTTCTTTCCAAAAGAAGACCATGCTTGTCCATCATTTGAGAAACAAGACAAATTAATATTCCAATCCTTGTTGTCTAATTAGAAAAAAAAATCACTTCTGACAAGAACAACTACCTTTCAGACTTTCTGGCTTGTGCATGGATCTTGAGACTTGGGTGTTCTGAAGGAATGCTTATCACTCTGTATGACTGCTAATTTATTTTTAGTTATAAGACTGGGAATAACAGGCATGAGGGTGTTTTTGTTCTAGGGTGAGTCTTTTGCCCACTTGAAAAGCAGATCATGTGGACTGGAAGGGATGATCTCACAATCAAAATATTCTCTGTGTACTAGGCAGAGGCAAATTACTGTTCATCCATTCAGATTAACAAAAGGACGGTGATTTATATCCTGCTCAGGAGGTACAATGTTTGAAAGGCAGAAGATATGGTTTTACAGTTATTTTGAGTAATAGTCTAGATTGCCAAGGTCGTAACATTTCCATCCAATCATACTAACATCAAACAACATTCACATGAGCTGCTGTTGTCTCTGTGAGCCAGGTTAATAGCCTTGTTAAACTCCTTCAAATGATTGTCAAAAGATCAAGCAAAGAATTGGAAACATTTATAGGAAAGAAAAGCTAGTATCTTCCTGGTAGTCACATTAATATGCATTCTTTCACTCCTTGGTAGCTGAGTCCTATTCTCTCTTTGTGACAAAGCTGGCAATTGATGTTGTCCTTACAATTTTAATGTGGAACAAATTAAAGATTCACCTGGCTGCTTTTTCAATCCCATCCAGTGTCACTTGCAGGCAGGACAAGCAACCACCCATTGTCGTTTTACCTGTGGTGGGGTAAGCTTGGGAGATTGGGGGAAAGTTACCTCAGATGGAGGCTTTAGCCATCTTATAAACTGTCAAATCCTACTCTGCTGGGAAAACTCAAGAAAGAACTACAGTTTTTCTTATCCTAAGGTATCTTTAATGCTAATCTTGGGATCAACAGAAATGTTGGAAGCTGTAAGAATTCCCAACCTTTTCTATAGTAATATCATTAAGATGGGTTCTCTTTGAATGACTTGAAAAGTTTCTTCCCCTGTTTCTTGCCCCTCAGTCTGGGTCGCCATTTATAAGCGAAATGTGCAACAACTTCTGTCTTCTGATTGTTTATATCTGCATTCCCTTCCTTTATTCTCCAGCCTTTCCACAATTCTTCACCCCAAGTGACAATTCTGCAAGCCTGCTACTTGAACTAATTCTTGAACAGTGCTAAGCTCACAAGCCTCCCCCCCCAAAAAAAACTGGTTGACATGTCCGTTGTGCCAAGGAGGCGTGTGGGGTGAGATAGGATCCTCTTTCATCCCATGTCCCTTGTCTGCTCTGCTGACTTGCCAGGCAGGCTATTTTTCAACATAGATTTATTGCTCTGCTAGAAAACTGGTAGACCCATGTTTGAAATATTTCAAGTGACAGGTCAATAGTGCAGTAGAGAGGTTGTGGGGAACACTGTACATTTCCTTCTCACTTCACCCTGCACCTTTCAAGAGTATCTGTGGCTTGACATTTAGGCTAAAAGGCAAATAGTGAGAATTCTTGTTAATTTTATCCCAACTTTAATCCAAAATAAGCATTTAAGGAAATAGTTGTATTGGCAGTAAGTGGCCATGCCCAAACTGTAGCTTGTAAAATAGCCCAGGAGTAATCTGTAAAATAGACAGAACGGCATTTCCCCCCAAATAATAAGAACAGTAGAACATTTGACCATGTGAAATGACTTCTCCTTTCAGCAGAAGCAGTGGACAATGTCTAGCGCACTGATTTGCAACAGAACCAACAGAACACAGTTGGCAACATTGAGCACTGATTGAGTGTTTTTTTTTTTTAATGCAGATCAAGTGGCTTTTCAAAAGACTGCTAAATCTGTGTTTATCCCATAGATCTAGTACTCTGACCTGACAGGGGCACTGGAATGTGCCAACCAGGCATTACACAGGTAGATCTTTCTGTGGAAGCCAGGTGTCAGGTCTCTCCCAAAGTCTAAACCAATATGGTCATTGAGTGGAAAAGAAGAGATATGCTCACAGCAATCTCAAGTAATGAATAGCACACCAATATTATTAATAAGGCATCATAGATCATTCACATACTGTAGAAACAATTGTGATGGAATAAGGGGAAAACACTGCTTTTAAAATGAAAAAAGCTAAAGACAAAAGTAAGCTTTCTCCATGTTGGGTTGAGGATAAACCAAAAGTAGGTCCATCAGGATATGTCTTTCAGACATTGTTAGCGATGGATTTTCACACCTTTGTTAGCAGAAGATGGGAATGAGACCAAAAGGCATTCTCTTCCACCTTCTATCTGTAACCTCCAATTATTGGTCTTCAAAGTGTTTCTCAGAGAAGGACATATTCTCCAAGAAATTGATTAAAAATAACAATTGAACATCACAAGATTAAAGACGTGATACAGGCTGAAGAGGAAGCTGTACTGTTTTTAGTTAAGAGTATCTTTAAAAATAATCTAGTATAGATATCTCTCACATACAAAGTTGTTATAGCTCTAACCTTTTCTCCAAGATGTTCAGAGTAATATTTAATTATTTCCCTATTTCTTCTATTCTGGGAACAGTCATTGGATGTAGAAGCAGAGAATCATGTTGCTAGTGTTTTGCAGCAGAAACAGCAAAGAAATTTGTGGCATCTTGGCTGCTTACATGGTTATTACAACAGACAGTCTTGTAGACTTTAATCCACTTCATCAGGTGCATGATTGAAGTTTCATGACTGATGGCAGCAAGCAAGTCTGAAATGATGATTAATTGAGCAGGGATCTGATTTTGGCTCTTCTTGTTTAATATTGTTAACTAAACAACAATAAAGCATGATGACAAGAAACATCATTATTGTTACAGATCAGCAATCATGTGCACTGATTGCTTGGGAAGTGCTCTTTCCTTGCAACAGAAATAGACCCTTAAGGGAAAAAGAGTAATTTCTTCTGCAAGAAGCCAGCGGTGTAAAAATCACTTCATCACTGAATTGTTCTGCAAGATTTTAACATTGTCCAGCTTTTTCCTTCTAATCAGTGGCAGCCCCTTTGGATGCATGAATTGCTGCCCATACAAAAAGCTGCTCAAGCTTTAGCAAGAGGGAGAACCACTTTCTCCCACACCAGCTGCACACACTTATGGTCACTCTTCTGAATAACATCTACTGCATCCCCTTATTCTTTTTCAACTGTGTCAATGCCTGCCCTGCGTTGAATGCCTTCAGGGCTGTGCTTCCCACCCAGTAGCCTCAGACAATTAAATCCTGACCTTTATAGCTGTGGTTTATTAACTCTCTGTCTTGCTATGTGAAGGCTGAGCATTTACAGGTGGGAAGGGAGACAAAAGCCATCTGCGCACCTAAAGACTGACAGAAAATGGAGCTGTAATTTATATCACACAAAACAAAAAAGAGCACTTTGGGACAGAAAAGAACAAGAAAGTTCAATTTAACAATTCTCATACTGAAAGAGGGAGGCTATTTTCCAAAGATTTTCTTCAGCAATAATTGGCAATACAATTTGAGGAAATGTCAGCATCTAAAATACAGGAATTGCCATCCACTTAGATCATGGGTGTCAAGCTCACGGCATCACGTTGCCGTCACGTGATGTTTCACGACGTTTTTCCCTTCACGGAGCTGGGGTGGGCGTGGCCTGCATGTGACGCATCCGGCCCGCAGGCCGCCAGTTTGACACCCCTAACTTAGATGATAGGACACCTAGAAGCCCTTGACAGACAACTTGAGATCTGTTCTTCATTTTGAAGCACTCATTAATAATCAATTGAATTGAATTATAGATATATGTATTTATGTAGCATAGTAAATATTATTTGGTGGTACTGCAGGCTACTTCTGCTGACAGCCGGCTGTCAGTAGTTCAGCAATTCAATTCTCACCAGCTCAAGGTTGACTCAGCCTTCCACCCTTCCGAGTTTGGTAAAATGTGGACCCAGATTGTTGGGGGCAATATGCTGACTCTGTTAACTTAGAGAGGGCTGTAAAGCACTGTGAAGCAGTATATACGGTAAGTCTAAGAGCTATTGCAAAGTGCTATTTACCCATGTAGTATGGCTGTGGTAAATCAAATATAATGTGTCCCTCAATAGGAGGAACTAGATGAGTGCAAAGACCCCGTCACTAGTACTGGGGAGCCAAATTCCATCATCTGCTGCTGTGGGATTTGATCCTGATACAGAGAGACAACTGCTCACCAATAACAAGTCAAAACTCAAATATATGAGAGGTGAATTACTTGAAAGAATGTTGTTAAAATATTATTTTAATTAATAATTATTTCCATGTGATGATCTCTGCCATTCTAAGGATTAAAATTGTATTAAAAGAAAAAGCACTTCCTCATGCCAGCATTAACATGCATTCATCCAATCCCTAAACTGTCAGAAAGTATATCAATATAGCTGAATTTTAATATGTCTCAGCAGCATAGTTACAGAAGTAATTTCGGGCAATTTCATGGCAGTGGGCTCCCCAGCTTAATTTACCCTCACACCCAGTGGCCCATATTGGTGGGAAAATCCACCACCAATCATTATCCATAATATATGACAAGGTGAGTTTGAGGGATTTCCTGCTTCATCCTACTGGTAAATTAGGGTTTGTTTGTTTTTGCAATAATAGGTATTCCATTCCAGGAGATCAATACTGTCAGTCACAATGGAACTCACTTGCAGATCAGCAGAGCTCCCTGCTTTATCCCTCACCTCAACTCTATGGTGGTAGAGTTGTAATACAGTAGTATTTTCAGAGCCTAAGAGAGACTCACATCCTGGTTACCTGCATATTCCTCAGCGACAGTATCTGGGAAATGGCTGCTTTACCAAGGAGAGAGAGGTTGTTAGTCAAACCTGAAAAAGCATCTGCTGTAATAAACAGAGAAATTGGATTCTAAAATGAAAACAATTCAGTCATAAGATTTCTGTAACTGATTGTGTTCCATTTCTGTTACCCTTGTTAAAAATCTCTGGGAAAATCTTATTTACAAATGAAGTTGGCCTCCAAGAGCATGACATAGTCCACTGATGGGTCACCCAGCATTTTTTACTTTGATCATGATCCATCAGTCAGAACATTACTTATGCACATATATAAACAGAGTTCCCTTGTGCTTCATCCTGCTCCCTTTGTACACCCCCTACATTTTGGCACAGAATTATAGAATCTAAAGATTCCCAATGAGCAGGTTACTCTAACTTAGCAACTTTAAGATGTGTAGAATTCTGGTAGTGGAAGTCCACATATCTTAAAACTCCTGAGGTTGAGAAATGCCGGTCTACAAAATCAACAGTCCTATGACAATTAACCAAAGCATCAAAACCCAACCAATTCACAGGTCAACTTTGCATAAGCCAAATGTCCTATCTCACTTACAGCTCAAGTAATATTGAAAGTTGTGGACAGTGCTTGGCAAAAGGACAGGAATCAAGATTCAGGTAGATGTAGATATAGACCCAGATTCAGATTTTGTCACGTGAAAACAACCAAACAAAAATGGCTCTTCAAACTAAATGTCTGCTTTCTCTCGAAGCTAAAGCCAAAGTGGCCATAGAGCGTGGCGCCCAGTGTTTGTCAGAGAGAAGTCTTGCCCACAGTAGCCAACAGCAACTGGACAGATCTCTATCCATTATGATCTGCCTGGTCTCTAAGATGTTGTAAGATTGTTTGTATGGCAAACTTGTGTTGGGAGAGGAGGGAATTCACCATTTGAACAGTGGAACAACTGCATTCCAGCTGACTCTGCAGGAACCTGGGAATGAGACAAAGGCAACATCATGAGGAATGCCCCATAAAAATAGTTTATGAGGCGTCTTTGTGCCACAGTTAGATAAATGTAAGTATAAGCCCTAAGTGGTGCCAAATTGGTCCCTAGTGGTGGCTACAGTTGGTCCAGAATGCAGCTGCGCGAGCTGTCGTGGGTGCACCTAGGTACACCCACATTACACCAATCCTCTGCGAGCTGCACTGGCTTCCTATTGGTCTCCGGGCACAATTCAAGGTGTTGGTTATTACCTTTAAAGCACTGCATGGCTCAGGACCAGGTTATCTTCGAGACCGCCTTCTACCACATACCTCCCAGCGACCGGTAAGATCCCACAGAATTGGTCTCCTCCAGGTCCCGTCAGCTAAACAGTGCCGGCTGGCGGGCCCGCGGGGGAGGGCCTTCTCTGTGGTTGCCCCAGCTCTCCTGGAACCAGTACCTCCTGAGATCCGGACTACCCCCACCCTATTAGCCTTCCAGAAAGCTGTGAAGACCTGGCTTTTCCGGCAGGCCTGGGGCCGCTGATCTTAATGTTACAATCTGTGAGATCCGGCCACGAATGGTATGTATGGCTTTTTAAATCGTTTTTTAATATTTATATTGTTTTAATGTTTTTATACTTCTGTTGTAAGCTGCCCAGAGTCCCTTGGGAGTTGGGCGGCATAAAAATGCAACAAACAAATAAATAAATAAATAAAATGAACAAGTGCACACTTCCAATGCCAAATATTTCTTCATGAACAGTCAAAGTCCAGGAACACCGATAGTGAGTGCTGGACTGTGTTATTCTACCTTTAAATCTTTGTCTTCCTGATTCTGACCCCTACATTGACCTGTCTAATCTTGGAATTAAACCTGGAATTAAATTGTCTATTCTTGGAATTCTGCTTTAGCTTTAGTCAATTTCCCCAGCTTCAGACTTGCTTTGTAAATGAGCTATATATATGCAGTCTTGATCCCTCTAATTATGTTGCTGTTTTATAGGTCAAGATCCAGATGGTCTTACATGATTCTCTGATATTTGGCAGAGCCATTTTCCAGGTCCTTGGGTAATTAAGGAGTGAATTTCCTTTTTTAGACCTGGCAGGTATTTATAATGGAATGATTTTCCTTGGGAGACTCTCCTGGCTCCAACGCTGATGTGATTTTAGTGCTAAATCTTAATGCCACTTTCTTTTTCTGGCCTTTCAGATTGTAACATCAGATTGTCTCTTTTATTGTTGTATCTGTTCTGAGGGAGATTTATGAGCTCTTTTTAATGGTTATATTGTGGTTTTGTTTATGAAGTGCTTCAGTGTTTTAAAAACTATTTCACACCTGTCAGTTTTTAGTCAAGATCAATATAGATATTTTCAAAATTAATAAAAGTAGAAGTAAAATAAATCAGTAGAGTAATTGGGATTGACTATACACATCCTTATAAAGTACTGTATAAACCTGGTATTAAATAGTTTTGCTGCTGTTGTATAAGTACAAGGGTAAACCTGCACATTTATATTTTGTGACATATTTTTGTTTTTGTCTGTCACTATTGCCTTTGAGACCTCTGTATTTGGATAATTATGTGGTGAGATTAGTTTAAATAAATCAATAAAGACACAGATTGCTTACTTTAATGATGTTAAAGTAGGAATTGTGCAGAAAAGGAGCCATTTGTTTGTCGGTGGTGGTTTGGCATCAACCATCTTTGGTAAGACGGTATGCAAATGGAGTTAATTATGCAAATTATAATTATATAAAATTAAAATTACATGAAACTAAATTATGCATCTTAACTGCAGCCCTCCAGCTCATAACAGATTTCTGATATAGTTTTCTATGCAGAACAAGCTCTCATTGCTGCACTAAACAATCAGTTTCTATCCGTTATTTTAAAAATCAAGTTTTCCCCTTAGATATTTAGATGTTTCAAACAAGAACATGTGTTAGTCTGCGGGGAGTCCTAATAACTCGAGAGTTCCAAGATTCCAAAATCCGAGCAACGTCAATTTATTAGGCTGCATATTAAATGTGTTATTTATGCAAACCAGACAATACATTAGCATACCTATGTTTCTGTAATTTCCTGTCAGCTGGAGGGGAATCTGCCCTGTTTTTCACTCATGAATGCCCTGGGAATTGCAAGATTTTGATAGGAGAAAATAGGAAGCCCACTCTCGCTCTCAGTTCCTCACCTTCAAAAAGATATATTTGTATCTCTGCCTGTTTTTTCTTAAAGATGGGAGAATGGGAGTTATCTAGGTTCATGTGGTACTTCATAATGATGCACGATGCCTATAGCGGTAACAGCTTCTGTACAAAGACTTCAGAATGAGCCAAGAGCATTTGAACCCATGAAAAGGAGAGAATCATTTTCAAATAATTTGAAAATTGGGCTAATTTGGTATTTCTAATATGCCTATAACCTTGGGTACTTTTTCTTCATTAGGAGAATCAGATGGGAGTGAATTGTGAATTTCATAAGTATAGGAGTGAATGAATATGAGCAGAAATATGTTAGATGTAAATTTTTAAAAACTATTTTGCCAGTTCCTGAAGAAGTAAAAATGGTATAGGCTAAAAAGCACCTTGCATAATTCTACACCATTTGAAGGCAATATTTCAAAATACCCTACCCAGGATAGATCTTTGTTAAACTACAGCCAAAACATATTGCTGTAAGTGAGTGTGTTTGTAAGTATGTAGGGAGAGTTAAGTGCAAATAGGAGCTGAGGCCCCTTCCCTGTGAACAGTTCCAGTCAGGTGGGGGCTACTCACTAAAGCATGACAGGCAGCATGCAGGCCGCAAGGGGATATTGATTACTTTTACAGTGTAAACTGACACAGACTATTTGGATGATGTAATGAAGACAGATGATTCTGGTCTCTTCTCAGCTCAGCCTGGAGGAGGGGATGGAGAAGTGGTGGAGAGAGAGATGCATCATCAATCAGATCCTGAAGATGCACTCCATAGCTTTTCCCACCTTTGATCTTCCACCCAATCTCTTTTTCACATCCCATTTCCTCAGGCTCTTTTGTTCACACATCTTGGCTATTCTGTACACTGCCCTTTCCAACTTCCTTTGCTGCAGTGGCTCATTTTCTCAGAAATAAGCTAGCTCCATATTTGACCTACCTCCACCAATGCAACAGTGCTTGCTCATTTCATTCTCATTACTATTTCCTGCCCCCCCCCCCGCAAGTCAGGGAAAACAATTGGTTTTAAGAAATGAACAACCAAAATAACAACAAGTCTGTGGGATGAATGGATGAGACAACACAGATCTGAATGTAGATTGACTGTCTTGCTCTCTTTGATGATTTCCAATTTTCATGGATTTTTAATTTATTATGAGATTTTTATCCTGCCTTTATTTTTGGTCAACTCCATGTGGTATAGAAGCTTCTATTTTCCCTACAACAACAACCCTGTGAGGTGGGTTGGGTAAGAGAAAGAGTGATTGGCCCAAAGTCACTCAGCCTACCTAGGAGAAGACTAGACCTCATAGTCTCCTGTTTTCTAGCCAGCACCTTAGTCACTACTCCAACTGGCTCTTTTTACTTTTGCTTTGTTCTTTACTTCTTTATCCATTACTAGAATTGTATTTTGAAAGCCTCATTTGGGAATTTGTGTGTACTGTATACATATAAATAGAGCAACCCATTTCAAAGTAATGAATGCTGAATAGATTGTAATGACTGGAGATTGGGATTCAGGAATGCCAGATATGTTTTTTCCCCCAATACACCCTTCAGTCTGCCTTTTTTCCATGCACAGGAAGAAAATGTATGATCCCAACATGGTTGTTTTGAATCTGCAGGTGTATTTCTCCATGCAAGGAAAAAGTGGCTGCTATTTTCTCAGAGTACCATTTCTCAGAGATGACCATGTTTGGCTTCCCTAAGATTGTTGTATGTATATCTTTACATGTGGTTTGTTTGTTTATTTTTGTCAGAAACATCACAATTAAAATAATGCATACTATATTACATAACATTTAAAATATAAAATACAAGACTAAAATATGTACACATGTGGTAGCAATATGTAAGGGAGTATTTAACATCTGGATAGTCCTGACATGTGCCCCCCCAAGGTTTTCCTCCAGTGTCAGTATGGTCCCTCAGGACACACTATTCCCTATCCCTGATGCAAACTGAAGATCTGTCTGAGGAGAAAATTCTTGCCTACAGTAGTCATATATGAGAGAGAGGTCTAGACAGATCTGTTTTGAAGGGTAGCCACCAAGAAGGCCTCTTCTACAACCCCTCCAGAGGGATGTTAGATATTTGGAGGACATACATGGGAGCCCTTCCCCAATTAATGAGGTTCATACTGTAGAAGAAATAGCTGAAGTAAAAGAAAAATTCAGGAAAGAAGTGAGAACGTCTCCCCAGGGATTACTGTATGGAGTGGTGTTCTGAACTTCTCTGCCACTTAGATGCAGAATCATTATACTTAAATGGCCTTATATATTTAATCAATGAAGACAGTTTCCTACATGTTGTTGAAAATTATCCTATAGTTCTCTTTTAGCCAGGGTTAGGTGTGGAAGAGAGACTCGAAGCTCTGCTTTTTACCAGTTGGGTCACTATTTCTGGGCCATCTGTGGGTTTGAGTCCTAATTCTCTGTTCAGATTGTTGTAGATTGGAGTTTATCAGGTCTTTTAATGCACTGAAATAGAATTTGCAACACTTGTTGTTGTTGTTGTTGTTGTTGTTGTTGTAATGTATTATAAAACTTGCTTGGATAGAGATCCTAGCAGGACAAGATAACTACTCCATCCCACTCCACACAGAGGCCAGCAACTTTAAGAATCATGACCACATTGATAGCCGTGATGGCTCGGAACTCTGGATGGGGTTGGGATATGTTTGAGGAAGGATTGGGAAGTAATACCCTTGGCAATACTGTTTTAATTTCTCTTAAATCAATGTAGGGATTGAAAGAACTGAAGCAAGGGGATGGCAGTTCTGTGGCCAACATAATGTAGAAGAGACAAAACATCCTGAAATTAGATTTCAGGAGCTGTAATTAAATTAATATTTAGGCTAGCCATTGGAGGCTTGCACATTCCTAATAGCAGTTCTATGGCAGTCATCTCATTAGGAAATCCACAACTATTTTTGGAAAGAAAAGGCAGAACAGAAAGATTCTTTCCTGATTGAGACATTGCCCTAACATCATATTATGCAGGTAGGTGGATGAATGTTTTTGAGGTCAGGTACTGGTGTTCCAGTCCTGTAATATGATACATGTTGTAACCATATTGACTTATGTATGTATTTATTGGATTTATATCATGCCTTGTGTCGTCTTTAAAGGTTGAGAAAGACCTAGATAAATTCTGATTTATCTGCTGCTGATCCTTGATATAGGGTGAAGTGGCCAAAGGGCATTGTATTCATGTGATGAATTAAATTAATAAGAAAAAAGGGTTCTAAAAGGAAGGAAACATAATATTTTCCTAGAATGCAGTTACTATATGAAGGTTTTCTTAGAAGCCTATTTTCTGTACTACAAGCAGGATGGTCCCATAACTGCGATGGTCATTTTAGTACTAGAGATCTGAAATCAAATGGTTGGACATTTCTCCAAAGTAAACTTGCTTCAGCTAGAGTGCTCTATATTCATAGATTGCTTCCAATCTGATTGCTCATTCTGAATTTTCACAGTATTTCCATCTAAATGATGAATTTAAATTTACCTCACGTACGCTTGTGAATGATGCTTTTGAAAATACCATCATGTTGTAAGTGTTGCCTTTGAAGTTCACAGAGATGGAGGTTTTTTTGGCTCATTAGTCTTTACAGCATTTGTGAATCTCTAATCTGGCATACCTGAATAGTTAATCCTTGCATGTAGAATTGGGAACATGAAGGATGCTTTCGGATAGGTAGCTTCTAGTGCTACCAATCAAAAGACATTGTGCATTGTGCATCTTTGCTTCCTTAACTAGGGTTTTTTTTTGTAGCACAGAAAGAAAAAAGATGGAAAAAACTGAAGAAAAAACCCACTGGAAGGTCAGAAGTGACCTCTGATCTTCTCATAAAATTTTGTGAATGTAAGTCTGGTGGCCCAGCTATTGATGGGAACTTTATGGCTGAAGAACAGGTCAAAGTGCTTCAAACAATTATGACAAATTAAATACTGAGGATACAGGATGTTTCAGTCTGTTTGATTAAATTCAGGCTCTATTTAGTACTTGCTTTGTGAAGTAATTATTCAGCTCTACCCTTACCCTAATTATATTCTACCAGGGGTGGGTTCCTCCTGGTTTGGACCAGTTCTCCCGAACCGGTAGCGGCCCGCTGGTGATGTCACGATGATGTCACCGAACCGGATCGGTCAGTGCCAGTCCATGGGGGCCGCCATATTTTTTTTAAATTTTTTTAATTTTTTTTTAATTTTTTTAAAAAATTTCCCTTCTGAGCATGCGCAGAAGCTGACTTCCGGCACTGTGCATGCGGTCACCATCTTTTTTTTGGCTTCCCCCCCCTGGATTTTTTGTTGCTGCGCATGCGCGCGTGCACAAAGCGTGCCCACACGGCACGGGAGGGAGCGAACTGGCAGCGAGGCAAGTTGGAACCCACCCCTGTACTCTACTCATATGTCTAACTAAGCAGACAGGTGTAGGTGCATACAAAATGATAACTTTTGATGTATACCAAGAAATATATAACAAAAGGAAATTTAGTTGCAGGGCACCTAATAGAAAACATAAAGTATGTCAATAATAGAGTACCAACATTGGGGTAAAAGTACAAATAACATCCCTTTTTTGCTAACCATGCATTATTTTGATGTTACCTGTAATTCAGATCACAATACATTATAACACTTTCTACTTTTTTCTTTTGATTTGTGGACTCAGAGAAATTTGGGGGGATGCAGTGTGCTGAGAGAGAGAGAGAAAGAAAGAAAGAGAGAGAGAGAGAAAGAGAGAGAGAGAGAAAGAGAGAGAGAGAGAGAGAGAGAGAGAGAGAGAGAGAGAGAGAGAGAGAGAGAGAGAGAGAGAGAGAGAGAGAAGAGAGAAGAGAAATAGCACCTAGACTTATATATTGCTTCACAGTGCTTTACAGCCCTCTCTAAGTGGTTTACATATTGCCCCCCCCCAACAATCTGGGTCCTCAGTTTACAGACCTCAGAAGGATGGAAGGCTGTGTCAACCTTAAGCCAAGAGAGGGAGGGAGGGAGGGAGGGAGGGAGGGAGGGAGAGAGAGAGAGAGAGAGAGAGAGAGAGAGAGAGAGAGAGAGAGAGAGAGAGAGAGAGAGAGAGAGAGAGAGAGAGAGAGAAAACACCCCAGGAAAAAGTTGTGAAGTAGCCTGCTACAGAATTGCAATAGAGTTATGTTAATCACCGGGTGAGTGAAGAGAAATGTAATAGGAACTAGAAACGTGTCACTGCTAAAAAGCTATACTGTACGGTATGTCATGAATGTAAATCCAGCTAGAATGATCCAAAGGATGCTTTGGACCATGATGTTAATGAAGAACTAGAGAAGGGAACTATGCATAGACATTTATTCCAATAATGATCATCCTCTTATATATCTCTGGGAAGCTCATAAGCAAAACTTCAGAGCAACCATCTTCCTTTATTCTTCTTGTTATAGCTTATCTAGGCACCAAGAATCCATAGAGCCACAATGTTAGAGGTTTTTTTTGTATCTCTTGGCTGTCATTTAGCGGTTGTCTGGATTATTACAGGTAGATCTGGTACCCCTGAGCAATATCAAACTTCCTAGTATTAACTGAAGAAATCTGGATTCCCTAGACTGATATTGTCCTGAATTTTACAAAGCAATAATGCTTCTGGAACATCTGGCAATATAAAACCATTGATTTTGTAACAGCTCTTCTTTCAGTGGGCTTATTTTCTATTTGTAATGGAATATTGTTACATTAGTTCCTTTCCAAGGGGTGCTAAAACTCTCTTCATTCTCTATGAACTGAGTACTGTTACAATATAATTTTATGGTGAGTTCCATTAACATTAAATCTATGAAAAATACAACATACATTGACAATAGGTAGTGACAGAAATGTTTCCTTACAGTTTCTATTTTATTTTCTAGCCAATTAACATAGTTAAGCAGTAATTTTGTGCTCACTTGTGTGGGAGCAAGCCTCAGTGAGACATAGTTTTGAATAATTCTATGTATATGAAAAAATATGGATGTGAATGGAATGTTTTGATCCTTTTCACTCTTGGACTTAATCATGCAGACCTGACAACTTTCCTCCAAACTGGTAGCCCATGAAGTAGATGTAACAATGATGCTTGGCTCCTACTCTGTAAAAGCTAGCCAACAAAAAAAAGCCTCCATTAAAACCAATGCAAGCCTTTCCCTCCTCCCTCAAACATAATTAGCTGCAAAAAAGAGTAATTTAGGGATGGGGTTGGGGAAGAAGTCCCAGTAGGGAAAAGAATGGTTAAACCTTACTTTCACAGGTGCTGTGATTCTCCTCCACAAATCCAATTAAGCCAGAAAAAACATCTCTAAATACCACAGAGGAGATGGGGTGTCAACTCCAGAATGATGACCCTATAACCATTCCCTTTGCATAGTGATAAGGGTGAAGAAATGCACTGCTTGTATTGGGCTCACTTTACTGTGTGTGTGTGTGGGGGGGTCCCTCATGCTTGCACATGAGTGTAGCCCTCCCTGGGCAATATTCTGTGAAAGTTGGCAGTTGATAAGGTGATGCCCTGTTACTATTATCTACTCAGCCACTGTCTTACACATCAGAGCAGGTGATGGTCTGGGCATACTGGTCCTGCAGTCCTCTGGGAATTTCTTCTGTGTACATTCTGCCCCTTAGATTATGCTCAGAGTCCCAGAAAGGTAGATTGCCAGAATATATGACTGTGCACTTGTACCTGGGTTCAAATAAATACTTTATTTATAAATAAATACAAATACAGCTTCCCGTTGGGTCTCCTGACCTAAGAAGCAAGGACATGAAGATGACATCCTGGTGGCTCCATTACTATATATAATAATCCTCATATATTATTTGAAAACTGAGGAAACTGAAAACCGAGTAGGCTTGTGTGTATGCAATGAATGTGTAAATGGATCTGTACAATTGGAAAGTGAGAGGATGGAGATTTCTGTAGAGAAGAGGTCATGTGGTTTTCAATTCTTGGAGGGGGAGTTTTGACCCCGCCCAGTGTCAGGCATGCAGATCCTATAAAGTTATTTCAAAGGATCTTATCCTTGATTGGAGCTTCTATAGAATTTTAGTAGCCTCTATTGCAAGGCATACATTTAATCATTATGGACAGGGCATCTTTTAGAGAGAGCTAGAACTAGTTTGACTACAGTTATCCATACATTGATAACAACTAGGTTTGTCTACTATAATATGTTGCACACTGGGCAGCCCAGAAACACAGTGGGAAAGCTTCTACTAGTTTAAAATTTAGTTGCAAGAAAGTTGTTCATTGGGATTAGCCAGAAGGGAGTTATCTAATAAATGCATTATCTTATGGTTCATTTCTGAACATAAAAAACACAGGTGCATTCTTAATTTGAGCCATCAGAACAATACTTGAGGTCACTTTGAAAATCGTTTTCTAGGACCTCCCCTCCCCATTTGAGGTAGGGCATGTAGCAGGGGTGGGTTCTACTTACCTTCCCTACCGATTCTGATCGCGACGGAAGTGCGCGTTTTGCGTCCGTCGCGTCGCATCACGAAAAACACCCGGAAATGACCCTCTGCACAGTAGGGGGAGGCCTCTGCACATGCGCAGAAGCCTTTGTGCATGCACAGAGGGTTATTTTTCAAGCTGCGGTGACCAGAGGACCTTTTCGGGAGCATGGACCGCCAGTCTTTGCTGCCGGTTCGGCGAGCGGCGGTAAATTTCTGCTACCGGTTCTAAAGAACCGGTCTGAACCGGCAGCAACCCACCTCTGGCATGTAGTGAGCATCCTTTTAGAGCAGTGGTTCTCAACCATCCTAATGCCGTGACCCCCCCACGACCCCCACGACCCCCCCCCCTCCCCGCGTGTTCGCGTTGCCAGGCGAG
>QLTV01000419.1:1919586-1939051 GCA_003457575.1 Thermophis baileyi
CCGCCCACCCACCCGGACGCCGCCATTTGGGTTCTTTTACCCTCTGCACCTGCGCAACGCGTTCTGTGCATTCGCAGAGAGTAAAAGAACCCAAATGGCGGTGTCCGGGCGGGTGGGCGAAGTCTCCCGCTTCCGTCACTACCGGCTGTCCAGCGACCCACAGGCACGGCCAAACCAGGAGCATTTCACCCCTGCTGACGGTGGCACCAAGATGGCGGGCTAGTGTGCGCGGCAACTCCTGTGAAAGGGTCGTTCAACCCCCAAAGGGGTTGCGACCCACAGGTTGAGAACCGCTGTTTTAGAGGAAGGAATTAAAATAGCGAAATGTTTCTTAGTGACAATTTATTTCACTGGAAAAATGTAAATCAGGCATTGGGATTTGCTCACAAAGGCAACTCTATGACAATGTTCATGTTTCTAAAATGGATCCCTGAAAAAGATCCTAAATAGGATTCCCCTTTTAAATTCACCTCTAAAAAAAAATTGGAGGACCAAGTGTTGCATAAAGCTTCCACATATAAGCAGGCTTCCAATGCCTTTTAAATGGCAGCCTGTAAATGCAATTGTTATCTAAGAAAAAGCCCTCACAGGGACAATGCAAAAGCATAAAAATACAGAGGGAGGGACTCTGATGAACAATGGGTGGCTAAATATATACAGGAATTGCCTGTCTTTGAGAGACAGAATTATTATTTGTGATGTCTTTGCTTGGAATCCAAAAATGGAGAATTGCAACATAAAAACACCCTTAAAACAATATTTCCTCTTTTAAAACCTGGTCTCAGTCAGAGAGACAGACACCCAAAGAATACAGCCTATTCACCGGAGGGGGAGAGACTGCAAATTAATTTGAAGCTTTTTTTTTTCACTTTAGAATTAATTAGGTTCTTAATTGAGGCTTCTCACTGGGTAATAATGCCCAAATCTCTGAGCCTGCCTAAGCAGAAGGTAACAGTGTGGGCCTGTGTGGTGAATGTAAAAATCTCATCATCATAACACCATTGATGCAGAAGTCTTTGCTGGGCCAATGAGAAGAGAGCAACGGATGGAGAATAATTTATTCAGTAACCTCACTTTCAGGTTGCAAAGCTCTCCTCCATTGCTTATGTAGTAGGGGGAGGCCTCTTCTTATACACCCATCCTGCCACTTCCCTCCTCCTTTCTTGTTACCACTCTCTCTCTCTCTCTCTCTCTCTCTCTCTCTCTCTCTCTCTCTCTCTCTCTCTCTCTCTCTCTTTTTCCTGCCACACACACACATACACACACACACTACACAATTAGGAATATATCTATTCAGCACTGCTATTATTTGCAGCCTTTCTGTCCCCTGGTCCTCTTTCTTTGCTAGCAAGCTATTTCCTGTGTGAAGCTGGGCTCTTTTGCACTCAGCCGTTTGTTTAGTTGCTTTTGTGTAATTGTTGTCCAAAAACCCAGATCTGCTGAAGTCTTGAAATTAAAGCACCAGGGAAGAAGTCATGTAAAGGAGGAGGAAAAGTAAGACAGCATTCTTCTTATTCTTTGTTTAAAGTCTTGGAGGATGAATGAGAGCGTGAGTGGCATTTTTTTTAATGCAGATCTGTGAGGGTGCACTGTGGATATGTGTTACATACCTATCCTCTTTTGTTTGTACATGTGTATACATTCCTCTTTATTCCCCTTTTCAGTAATTAATCAAATGTTTATTGGCAGGTGACATTTACAGACCTCTGTATGTTAGAAATGCTGTGTTTCTTTATGCTTGGCAAGCAATGTTTTCATATAAGTAGATCCCCATAGCCACTGCTTTGATAGAAAGGTGAGATTTATTGTCTAAGAAAAGTCATGTAAGTGCCTGTGATGACAAAGTAGCTGCATATGGATAGCGTTTTAAACACACCCCTATGTACAGGATAGAGTCAGCAGCAAAAAGAGGAATATTTGCACACTCAATTCTACTTCATTTTTACCCTTTAGGCTTTATTTAGGTTTGATTTCATTATAAGATAAGAGTTTGCTGATATATGGAAATATCTGATATATGGAGAGATCTTTTTCTGTCTCCCATGATATGTTACTATTGTTCATTGTGATCTGCATCCTAATTAGGAGTTTATTAGATATGTCAATAGAGGTATACATATGAATGGATGGACTACTGAAATTAACACAAGCCCTTTGTTTGAATAAACTTTCAATTGTTTTTGCACTCTTCCCATATTTTTATATGTGTGTGTGTAGGTGTGGGTGTGTTGTTGATATATATCTTACAGTTCTACTGCATAATAATGTTACATGATTTTATACTAATTTCTTAGAAGTTCTTAAGAAATCAATGCGTTTACTTCAGACTGAGGTGTGACCATGGAAGCAGTCCAATCAGACTTAAGTCCTCAGTTATTCTCAACTGCCATCTGTGTGTATCAGTATGAGCCTTTGTGTTTTCTAATGCCATATGCTGTATGCAACACACAAGTGATACTTATGGCTGTCTATATATTTGTGATCAGATAAAAAGTTCCTTAATCTGGTGCAGTCAAGTACTTCTCATTGACTGCTGACAAGAGAAAAACACACTGTTCATGATTAAATCTCTTCTCAGGATTGTGAACAGCAGGATAAAGGTGGTAGGTGCTTTGTTTTTATTTTTTAAAAATGAGTATTGCTGGATTTGCAATCAATGGGTCAGACAGAGTGATGGCTAGCTCACAGATTTGACACTGTTGCATTGTTACTTTCATTAGAACAAACTGTAATCTTAAAGTTATTTTGACAAAACCTAATTAATAGAGATACCTTGGAAATGTTAGTCATTTTTCAAAAGGGTAAACCATGATTTATATCATTTGCTTAGTGCCATATCTTTAAGAATCGTATATAACATACACCCTAGTGTTTCCAGTAATTGACCCAGAGTCATCAGTCTGGGACAAAGAGAACAGATGAAAGAGTTTCATTAAGTCCCAGTGTTAAGGAAAAAGACACAATGAGATGAATAATAATTTTTCTCTTCCACTGGGAAGGTCTCAAAAAGAAAGAATGAGAGAAAGGAGAGAGAAAATAAGATAGAGAATCCATAGTCATAATGACATCTCCATAGTGCAGCTGTTAAGGACTTGAGGAACACAACTCCAAATTTGGAAATACATTACTATTAATTTAAATGATTGGGAATAAAAAAAACCCAAGGATATACTAAGATACTGTCTTTTGCTTTAATTTAGGTTCATGTTGCCAAACCATCTGCAAAATTTCCATTAAGGATATACCATTCTAGTTTATAGTCTTGCCCCCGTTAGCTGTTCTGGAACTAACGTGGAAAAACCCCACCCCTCCTCCTCTGCAGTGTATGTCACCATGTAAAAACTTAGTTGGGGAGATCCTAACATCTTGATGAAGATAATATCATTAGTGCACTTCCTTTGTTTCTGCCTTAATTTTTTTTCAATAAGGAAAAGCTTTTGGTTGCTATAAAGTGAAGATAGTTTTGGTGGATCTGGATGAGGAGAATTGTATTACTCCATCAGAGCATTTTCTTTCTGGTCATTGCTGGGGTAAAAGTATCTAATGTGATTTTCTCACCACATCCAACTTATGATACAGATGACCTTAAATGATTTGTTCTTATGCTCTGAACCTAAGGTTAGCTGTATAGATCAGCAGAATGAGCCTAACCATAATATGGAACCAAATGTTCAGAAATGAAAAGGTAGCTTTGCTGATGCTAAAATTGTCTCATTCGTACAAAAGTGAAATAGAAAATGATCTCTGATGCTTCTTTTCTAAAGCTTCTTTCTGTCGAGCAATCATTTCAGATCCTTTGGGATTCACTTCCCATAATCCCCTAGCCAGTTATGAAAGTTGAGAGTTAAGTCCAATTCATCTGCAGCACACCAGATTAAGAAAGGCTGGTTTGGAACAAAGAAGTTTCTTGGTGATCAGCCAGCAACACCAAATGAGTCTAGAATTAGCATGTTCAAAATATTTCCTGTTTTTATAATGAAGAAATACAATATGTTTAAAGCAGTTTCTGTATCATATTATAATAATCTTTCTTACTGGTACTAAGGTATAGATAAAGTCTCTGAACATGTTCTATGTAAGGGTAAATTAGCCTGACTCATCCAGACAGCTTTGAGCTGAGATGTATGGGTATATTTTTCTACCAGCAGCATAAATTGAAGTCATCTACTGAAGTAAATAAGCAGTGGCATAGTTGCCTGCAGCAATTTTACTGAAGACAGTGTATTAGAGAAGTAGAATCCCCCACTCTGTAATGGAAGGTCTTTGGTTTTAGGGGCATTATTATAAAACTGAGTCCTGTAGAGGAAGAAGAAAGAGTATTAGGAAATTTCAATCATTTCAGTAAATGTAATTATTTTCCTTAATGACTTGTGAAAGTTTAACACAGCATACAACCTTATTAAAAGCAATCCAGTGGATAATAGCACTAGTTTTTGTAACACACACACACACACACACACACTTTTGGTGTGACAGGGAAGATAGCATCTCTTTTTATCTAATGAAGTACAGTACAATTCTCATCAGCCCCTGGTTGTAAAATGAGGGAACATAAGGCAACTATGCTGTGAGATTCAGAAAGGCAAAATATAGAATTTGATTTTCCACTCAGTCCACTCCTCAGTGAAACAAGTGCCCACTTGTTACCTTTCTGTTGCATACAGTCCAGAAATATTCTCTTAAGAGCCACCTTCTGTACTTGCAACATTGATTGCATTTTATTTTCTATATCAGGAGACACAGTGATTGTCTCAAATGGATCATTTGTTATTGTGATTGTCATGTGCAATGCCTCATAGCCATCAATCTATTCTTGTTTACAAGGTGAATCAGCCCAGTTCTCTGCACTGGCCCAATCTACCCATTCATATTTGAGATAATTTAATTTAATTTAATTTATTTATTTGTCAAGCATATATGATTACAAGCATAGACCAAGTATAAACATGATTGTATATATATATAATAGTACAAGCATGATTATGAGTACAAGAAGTATGAATATATGGGTACATTAGGACAGGGACGGTAGGCACGATTGTGCGCTTATGCACGCCCCTTACAGACCTCTTAGGAATGGGGTGAGGTCGATGGTAGATAATCTAAGGTTAAAGTTTTTGGGGTTTACTATGTGATCCTATAACATTGTAAATTGCAGACACAATGTTTATTTATTGTGGTTCATAAAAAAAAAAACCCTCTGAGAAGCAGCAAGAAGAATGGCCATGTGCCTTATTTTATAGATAGCAACACTGTGTTTGAAAGCACCCATTTGAGAGCTGGCTTCAATAATAAAGACCCCTTGGAAGGGGAGGGAGGGTTGAAGTTACTTATCAACAGCTAGTAGCTAACAGCTGATTGAATAAAAACACAAGTTGCACTAGATCATAATTTTCTCCTCAGTGCATATATTTATATAAATCTGCATCAATAGATAGAAATTAAGATAAGTAAATATTAGCAAATATTAACATATATTAGCCTTTATTTTTAGCTTGCAGTCAGAATTTAAAACAGGGACAGGAATTGGCTAAAGATAGAAGAATCTATTTAGGAGATGAAAGGATGCAAAACCCGACTACTAATCACATACTAATCAACTTGGTTTGAGATTAGCATAATCTATGGACCAGAGATTTTTTTATTTGTAAACCATTGTTTTGCATGTACACTGAGAGTTTCTGCACTGGAGACAATTTCCTTGTGTGTCTAATCACACTTGGCCAAATAAAATTCAATTCAATTCAATTCAATTCAATTCAACTCTACTCTACACTCTACTCTACTCTACTCTACTCTACTCTACTCTACTCTACTCTATTCTATTCTATTCTATTCTATTCTATTCTATTCTATTCTATTCTATTCTATTCTATTCTATTCTATTCTATTCTATTCTATTCTATTCTATTCTATTCTTTAGTGTGATTTGGAAACCTAGTTGCAGAATAATCTCCTGGAGCAAACTAAATTAATACCTGAACTTTTTGAACTCCTGGGCCATTTATGTAGCACTTTAGATCAAACAAGTGATATGTTAGGACACTTCCTTACCTACAGACTAGTTTCTTCTGCAATTTTTGAGGTTCTTTCTTAGATATAAAAATAGTAAAAGACTCATGTTGAGCTGGAACTTCTGCTGATTACATAGGCATGGCCCTGTTTTTTTTGAAAAAAATACAGAAGAGATTTGCCACTATTTTCTTCTATATATTTTTTCAGTTTTTCCAGTAAAAATGTCCTGGGTTTTTTTTTGATGATTTTCTATCCAAATATTAATGAAGACTTAGCTTTTGAAAGATCAGCCAAGGATGGGCATTTGCAGGAAAAGAAAAGGGGAGCAATGTGATGATGCAATTAACATCAGTTAAAGAATCCTCATTACTTGTGTTATGATGCCATGATAAACACAACTTCCTTGTGCCTTTTTATGGATATCCATGAAGCCAAAGTCTCTGTTACCATTGGAGTTGAGCATCTTTTAGATACATTCTCAGTTTATATTCTCAATCCACTAGCTTGATTATGTGAATTGTTCTCTAATCTATCTCTTATATCTTTCTGAGCACTTCATAGATGTACAGTAGTAGGATTAAAAACAGTATAGAGTAGATGTGTCAAACACGTGGTCCATGGGCCGAATCTGGCCCACGATAGGCCACGGAGTTGGCCCGTGGGGCCATCCCGGAGACAGTGAGGGACCAGCCCCTGCTGCACAGAGCCTGGTCATGCCCACCCAGTCAGCCCCAACGCCCAGGCCACGCTCACCGTGGCCCCCAAGGGCAAACAAACTCCTGATGAGGCCTGTGACGGGATCGAGTTTGACGCCCCTGGTATAGAGCAACAATATCAAATTATACTGCTGCAAATGTTCAGGTTCAGTTTTTGGAACAAAGAGGGAGGATAATCCTGAATTTTAGAAAATTTTCCTCATTCAGATTTAGTTGTTATAACAATTGCACTTTGCATTTCCCATTGGTTTCAACAATGATCTTTGGAGGCTTTTGGAACATGTGTGGTCTTTTCCTCTTCCTCAGACAATTACACAAATTTCCACCTGCTCGAGTATGTATAGAGATTGAGTTATATTGAGTTTTCTTGGACTGAAAACAAAAACAATTTAAAATGTTTAAAAAATATTTTTCAAGTTCTGTTATTTAAAACAATTACATAAACTGTTGAAGCCAATCGTATTTTATGGTTTACAATATCAAGGACCAAACAGAACAATATGTTCTAAGAGGTTAGTTTCTGTTTAAAACAACACCCAAACTGTGAAACTCCTTTCCAGTAGAAATTGATGTGTCTCCAAAGTATAAGCATTTTGTTATACTAGTAAAACTATTGTTTCATTGAAGACTTTCAACATATTTGATATAATCAGGTACTTATGCTTTGTAGTATTTTTGAGGGTTCATACAATGCTAACACTAAAGCTGCAGATTTTGCATGCAGTTATTTGAGAAAAAGCCTTAGTGACTCTGCTGGAATGTAATGGACAGGTACATGATTGCATTGTAGGGCTTCCAAAAGAGGATGGAGAAGCATGTGGTCATCTAGATCTTTTGGATTCTAACATCTATTAGCTCCAGTTATCATAGCCAATTTTCAAGGATGATAGACGCTGACAAAACCTGGAGGGTCATAGATATTCCTCTACTTATATTCCTTTGTTGCAAAGCTTTGTTGTCTGACTTTAAAGCAAACCAAGATGGAATTTGAGGACTTTACTGCTGAATAAAATATACCTAGGCTTCTGCTACCCATGGCTTTTAGCCTTATTTTTTACATGACTACTATCTCTATAATTATTTCCCATCTATTGGGGCAATAGGGATTGATGGTAGGTAAATGTTTCTCTTTTTTTTCCTCTGCCACCAGGCACACATAGCATCTCTGCTTCTTAGAGGAATTGCTACAGGAGTATTTTAAACAGCAGTAATTGAAAAGGACAGGGAAGCTAAGAAGCCCAGCAAATGTTGAAGTCAAGTGAAATGGAGCCAAATGGAACCAATCTAGTGTCATTTGGGTCCTGCATTCCAGCAGCTGCCTTGAGTAATTATTCTCTAACTAGTGTCAACGAAATGCCAGCAAGCAGATGGAATACTCAGGGAATTTCGTAGGAGATTCTACTATCCACCCCCTTTTCTTGCCTTTAATTTCTTTTCCTTCTTCTTAAAAATTCATTTTAAAGGATGAATAGTCTTGATGCAGAGAACATTTATTGATATGGATATGATGGTGATGGAAGTTCATATATTTCCCTATTTAGATGAGTTTTGCTGTAGAGTGGGAGGATTTTCCTTTGACTTACTCAATGTGGTTTTGAAATAATTCTAGCTGGACCAATATCTTCTAACATTCACGGTCCATCTACTGTTAGCATCTTAGGCCAAGCCAAACCAAAAATGCTAGGGAGTTTCTAGAAGCTTGGCATTCAGACAAATCAGTCATCAATAGACACATAAAGATAAACCATATTTATACACCATTCAAAAGAGACGATAAAAAGCTAAGAAAGAAACAAGAAGACCAGAACACATCCTCTTCAGCAACCAGCAACCAGATTAGCCAGGATTAACACTAGAAGAACTATCAAGCAATAAACAATATTCTAATCAAGGAACTACCAAGAAGAAAAGCAAACCCCCACCCAAACTGGAAGGGCTACTGTATATAAACAGGGAGCAAACCCCACCCTCACTCACTCTGATGATGTTACCTAGTTGGGTAATGAAATACCGGCAAGCAAATAACCAAACTCAGAAAACACCAAAGATTCCACAGTTCAATCCTGAGTTATATATATATTTTCTTCTATTGGAACTATCTACTTAAATTGATTAAATTCTGACGCAACATCTTCTTTGTAACAAACAGCCTACCTTTCCAACATGCAGTATGAGCTAATTGAAGCACCCAAAGACATCTGCAACAGTTGGTCTTCATAACTTACTGACATTAAGAATTTAAGTATGCTACACATACAACAACGTAGCAGTGTTTCCATCTTTTGTACTTAATAGATATTAAATTAATTGTAAGTATTGTTTCAACCAATTATTTTATTACAGATATATCCAGACAATGTAAAAATAGTAGTGCAATTGCTGCCCTCTTTTTACATTTCTGACATGTATAACTTTTTTTGTTAGACTCAGGAGGAATCTTCCCCTCTTCCTTTTGCATGATCTTGATTAACACCACAACAATTGTGGTTGTTCATGAAATCAGTCATGAAATCATTTCTTGAAATTGTGGGTGGGAGAAATGTGAAAACATTTGATCAAATAAATTCAGCTACCTGGAAGAGGTAATGGAAAACCCCTCCTATAGACTAAGAGAAAGTTGCCATTCTTTAATTTGTGTATCACTCAACACAATGGATGAGGACGCAGAATAGTTCTTGTTCCAGCCTTGCAGATAAATGTAAATGTTAATAGGCTACTTCCTAGTTCTGCTTGTTTGTTTCTTGCCAGCTAAAATACCCTAAGCAGGTTAGTAAAAATATCTTCTATCAGGAAGAAGAGTTCCTAGAATCACAAGAATTGGAGAGCACTTTTGAGGCCACCCATTCCAACTACTGCTTAACCCTTAAATGAGTATGGGTGGGTCAAACTGTTCTTTGCCAATGTCTTGCATTTCTACACTAAATATAACCTGAGGGGTTTTCCTCTTGACTCTAGTATGAAAAGTCAACAAGCTGGAGGAAAGAGAGCAATCTGTTTTCCCATGTTGTTTGTGCTTACTCACTTGCATGGAATCTGATGTGTGCTGTGTCTTGAATTTATGGTTGCCTTTTAATCAGGAAAATATAGAGTTGATGTAACTTGTAGCCAAGCATCCTGGACAGCTCATGTTACTTGCTATTTATGGCTTTATGACTTTACATTAATACACTGTCCATTTTAAAAAAGAGAATGGTCCAAGCTGTCCTATCAACCTCTGGATCTCAACACTCGATACTGAAAGAATAAAAAGCTGTATGTTTCCAACTCCTTTCATTATTTTTAATAGTAATATTCTATCAAGAAAGATAACAATGGATGGTCTACTGGAGAAGTGTAAAGGGCAATTAACCTGAGAGGGTGGAAAAAAGCAATGCAAGATTTAGAAAAGTCTATGAAAGATAAATAAGAGCAAAGGTCAGATTAGTCAAACAATAGCCTTTCTAGTAGGACCATATATGGCTGAGAAATGTAGACAAAGTGAAAGTGACATTTTGACCAAGAGGAAGAGAAGGTAGTCTACTTCAAATTATGAATTTTGAGACAGTGGTAAGGGTATCATGGGCTGCGAGTAGAACCAATTAATCAATCTTGCTTCCTCCTTGAGGCATTTCTAGGCAAGCAAAAACTCACATTTTTAGATATGTGATAGAGTGGAAAAAATGTTTAGGTTTGACAAAATTGTAGAAATAGAAGAAGGGGAAGACAATGGATTAAGTAGACGGATAAGATCAAAGACAGTAACATAAATATAGTAAAGGCAGGAGAGGCAGTCACCTTGCAGCCTGCATAGACAGGAGTGTTGCCGGATCCCCATTACCACTCATTTTTTTTTAATAAGACCTCACTGTGTGGGTTAGGTCTGCCATATTTGAATGCAAAAATTGTGATGATTATTGAAGAGCAGCAAATAGCTAATGTGTTTTGCACAGCTAAAAAGTGGCATGGAAGGAGGCAGGAAGTGAGCAAGGGAAGAGTTATCTTCTACCATCTCGTGTGCTGGTCTTCTTCAGCCATCGATCACTTAGCAGTAAAAAAGATGGTCATAAGATAGAGGTACAGAGATATTTATTTATAGCATCTAGTGATGGTCTGTATTTTTCAACCCAGCTCTGGCATGCCATAAAAGACTGTTCTGCATTTCAGCAACCATATTTAGAGAACATAAGTGGATGATGTTGCTTTCAACTGGGTCCAACTCATTGTGAAGGCAGCCTGTCATTGAATTTGTCTGTTCCACTTCTAAAGTGGTGTTTTCCTGGCACCATCAGCAGCATCTCACCTAGAAGAAACCAGGTGCTCTGCTCCTATTGGACATCTGAGGTTGCTGCAAGTCACAGGCTAATGATTTTCAGAGGCATTTGAGATCTCCCAGGAAACCAAAGAGCCATTTCTCCCTCTTCAATTGCCAACCCTTCTAATGGACTCTTGAGCTGCAGACCTTACAAGAATGATAGAAGGAGGGTGCATGTCATTAAGTGTATATGTACATGTATATGCAGTGGCATTTATCTGCCCAGTCCCACAGACATGTCCTATGGGATCAGAGAACTGTTGGGGGAAGAGAAGGAGCCGAGGTGGCGCAGTGGTTAGAGTGCAGCACCGCAGGCTACTTCAGCTGACTGCTAGCTGCAGTTTGGCGGTTCAAATCTCACTGGCTCAAGGTTGACTCAGCCTTCCATCCTTCTGAGGTGGGTAAAATGAGGACCCAGATTGTTGGGGGCAATATGCTGACTCTGTGAACCGCTTAGAGAGGGCTGTAAAGCACTATGAAGCGGTATATAAGTCTAACTGCTAAGAGAAATTGGGGGGGGGAAGTGACTCCCACATCATGAGTTAAAGCTCCTTAACCAACCCAGGAGAGAAGGCATAACAATACCCCGTCAGCAGTTTTTGACATATGTCCAATGATCTTCCAAAAAAAATGAATAGATATGTAAGAAACACATCCATCCATAGATTAGATGCTGCTGTTACCTTTACAGGAGGGAAGAATGGAGTAGCTGGACTTCAGCTGTCAGTTCTCTGATTCCATGATGTAATCTTCCTCATGGTCAAGCTGCCGTTCCCTGTGGAATAGGTAGTGTAGGACCAATTCGGGGGCCTGGGGATCTTTTTCACACATGTGCCATGATCCTCTGCACACATGTGAAATAGTAGCCCCTCCCCCCAATTAGGTCCTACATCAGGGTAGGATGGAATGGCAGCTTTTCCTTGGGGGGGGGGAGTCACCATGAATTGAACCTAACCTAATGGCAATTAACTAACTTTCTTACCCTGTATGGCATGCATGGCTTTTTTTCAGCCAACAATTTCATCTTTAGTACAATTGTGTGAGTCAGTTTAGGCTCGTGATGGCGAACCTATGGCACGTGTGCCACAAGTGGCACACGGAGCCATATCGGTGGGCACGCGAGCTCAGGTCCGGCGTGCATGTGCGCACCGGCCAGCTGATTTTCGGGCCTTCTAGGCCCACTGGGAGTCGGGAAACAGGCTGTTTCCAGCCTCCGGAGGGGGTGTGGAAGGCCCATTTTTTGCTCTCCCCAAGCTCCAGAGCCTTTCTAGGAGCCTGGGGAGGGCAAAAATGGCCTCCCCCCCGGAGGTCCTCCGGAGACCGGAAACGTTCCGTTTGCCCACTTCCGGTTGGACTGGAAGTCCCTTTTTTTGCCCTCCCCAGGCTTCAGAGCCTTTCTAGGAGCCTGGGGAGGGCGAAAACAGCCTTCCCCACCCCCCCGGAGGCCCTCCGGAGGCCAGAAATGGCCCGTTTCCCAACTTGAAATGGGCCCTTTCTGGCCTCCAGAGGGCCTCCAGGGGGGGGGGGGAAGGCCGTTTTCGCCCTCCCCAGGCTCCTAGAAAGGCTCTGAAGCCTGGTGAGAGCGAAAAACGGGCGTGCCATCACGTGCCGGGAGTGGGGGGGGGGTTACGCGCACATGCACGGGGGGGCCCCGCATGGAATTATGGGTGTGGGCACGCACACGTGCAACCCCCCCCACGCTCCCCCCCTTTTGGCACACGAACCAAAAAAGGTTCACCATCACTGGTTTAGGCTGACTCACTTAGTCAAAGTTTATCCAGAATTGTTCTATAGCAAAAATCAGGACTCTGATAGCACCTTTTCAGACTTATAAATTTTATTAAAGGCATAAGCTTTCATCAGCTTGGATTTCCATAGTCATAGCTGATTAATCAAGGGCTCTTATGAAGTGGATATGCAGTCCTTTGCTAGAAATGGAATATATGGATATCTGGAGCATTTGTGGGATAGACTGACAATGGAATTTCTGCAGATCAAGTGAACTAATTTGTTTCAATACCTTCCTGCTTTTCCTGTCTTTTTCCTCTATGGCTTATTTCTTAATATATTCCCATATTAATAGTCATAATATAATACCAGTTCTAATGTGTTATAATTTGCTTTGCCTGAATTGCAGGCTGTCCCCATTTCTGGAAAAGCTCTCACCTAACAATTGGTCTAGACAATTAGATTCCCAAATACTGTATATGTAGACACATTTGAATATACTGTATTTTAGAAAAATCTGGTTAAGGAGTTTCCCTATACTCAGGAATTCGGGCTGTGTAGAAACTGCTACTGCTCACAGCAAAAAGGAATAGGGATACAAAAATTTTCTTCATCTTTACATGAAGATATGAATTTGAGGGACATGGTAAGAGTGTATTGACATGAGTGTAAGATAAACCTCAATGACTTCCGCTTCTTATTATTGCATTCAATGAATTAAGAATTACTTTGTTTGAAAAGAGCTACAATTTCTTATATCCCTCTCTCTTATTTTTATGCGACCTAGAGGGTGGAGAAGAAATATGGTGTAGATTCCTTAGAGGACATGAATAAGAAATCTAGAAAAATTATGTAAGTGAAAATTTTGGATCCAGTGTTATGATGCAAGACTTAGTATTCCCCCCCCTTGCTTTTACCCATGTGACACCCCCCCAAAATCACTAGACATTGCTTGAAAAATTCTCATTAGTTTCTCTTATCAGGCACTCTGGAGTTTACAAAAATTATTCTTTCCCAATGTAATGTAAGAATGAAGGCCGCATTGACCTCCCCACCACAGCTGAAATAAAAAAAATTCCCAAGGTCTGAAATAATGTATTGTCTCTCTATCTTCCTAAGATCTTGCTTAGATATAAAAAAGTGGTCTCAGATTTTTTTTAAAATCTTTCTGAATGATACATGTATATGCGTGTGCATTTCTATACACAAGGAAAAGTTAGAGATACCCAATTTATTCCTTGTGCGTTAAAGATAAAGACGCCCTCAAGTCAGTCTCACTTCTTGATAATTCCATCTGTGAAAACATCTTGGCCAGGGGTATGTGGCAGGTTTGCTACTGTTTCCTTCTGAGATGTTTTTTCCACACTTACGTGCAGTTATGTGCAGTATAACAGCTGTAAGGAGGCAGTGTGGTATAGTTGCTGAGATGTGTTTATTGTTTGTTTAGAGTTGCTTTGACAGTTTCTCTAGTGAGCTCTTATCCCACCACCCACATCCTGAACTTCAACAGAATGAGATGATGTGGTCCTTTAGATCAGGGGTCCCCAACCTTGGCAACTTTAAGACTTGTGGAATCTGGGAGCTGAAGTCCACAAGTCTTAAAGTTGCCAAGATTGGAGACCCCTGCAAATTTAGATCATCTACCAGGGGTGTCAAACTAGCGGCCCGCGGGCCGGATGCATCACATGCAGACCACGCCCACCCGAGTTCCATGAAGGGAAAAAACGTCATGAAAGATCACGTGACGGCAATGTGACACCGTGAGTTTGATACCCGTGATCTACCCTAATTTCATGCGTCAATCTTTCTGACTGGGAATTTGGAGAACTGTAGTCCTAAAACACCAGATTGGTTGATTTAAATGAAAGCCCAAAATCTGGACTCTTGCTTTAAATTCACATCCTAATCTCAGTGGTCTCAGAAAATCAATCCAAACCTATTCTTGAAGATAAAACAAGTTGACAGGCTTTAAAAGTTAATGTATTGATGCTTCACGGTTAGCAATAAGCAACCCTGCTCCAGAGAGAGAAGGAAGTAGGCATAGGGAGCCTTTAATCTTGAAGGTAAACAGCATGGTGTAAGGGATGAAGTGTCAATCCTTGTAGATTACTAAATCACAGAATCTACTAAATAAATTAATATAGTCAGCCTGAGAAAGTTCATATTTCCACACCAAAAGGCTGAATTATCCTGGACCAGCTTTAATCTAATCCATTTATCACTATTCATAAGGATAAAGAGTGGGACTGAAGATAAAGAGGCCGCCTGAAACCTTTAGAAAAAAGTGAGAGATAACAGATCTGCAAAATAAATAGCCTTTCTCTCCTCAGATGCAACTTTGGGACTAATGTGGGTAACCACCTCCTTTTTTCCGGATCTCAAATAGGTATTGAGTTGCAAGTCACCCCTGATAATGCCAGCATCATGTATATTGTTTGTGTGAGTTGCACAGCCAGTATTTCCATTCAATGACAATTGGCCTACTCTTTTGTGTAGATCATCTGCTCTTAGATGACCCACTAGTTGATTGCAGAGAGCACTAATCAAAAGGGGGATGCTTTTCTTGAACAAATAATGTATGAGGCAGCCTTCTGACTTCCTACTCCTCTCTACTTTGGAGGAGCTCAAAATCTTTAATAGCTCACTGTTGTCATTCTGGGCATTTGAATCCATTACTCATCAGGGCTCTTTTGTGCCGTTCCTGCAGATCTAGGTGAATTCCCCAAAGGTATTGCATTTCCTAACTCGCAGCCTAGATTTAATTACAGCCAGTGCTGCAGGAGATGAAATGTCTAAGAGACAAAGCAGTGCTAAAAGACACAGGCACATTCTGATAGGCTGGATCTGTTCCTCCTCCTTCTGCTTTCAACCAGCAAGAAACATGACAGTTCACTTTGTGTCTTGAAGCCAAAGATGGCATAGATTGAGCAAAATAAGCTGGCTGTCGTGCCAGTTTGGGGGAGATGTGGATCAGTAACAACAAATGTACACTAATAATTTTCATAGCTATATTAATCCCTTGTAAAAGGAAGTTAAACAAACAACAAGCAAGCAAGCAAGCAAGCAAGCAAGCCAGGAAGTCTTTTGTTGCTGCCTATTGGACTAAATGGGCAGGAATACATATCTAAGCAGTGCTGACCATTTAACTTCAGAGAAAAAAATGGCTTTTTAATACTTTTCCAAGGAAAATAACACTGGGTAAAATTCTGGAGTGGGGATTGGGAATCTCTGGCATTTGCGTTTAGGTAAGAAGAACCAAAAAGTCCTTGAGCAGGTTCCTATTTTCTGAAGCATAATTCATTGTCAATTTAGCTTCTTATACTTCAGTTAAACCCCAAGGACCTGTGTGTGCATGTGAGGGTCAAAAAACGAAGACGATGGCCACAATGGTGCAATTGAAGTTCTGTCTCTTAGGTAAAACAATCAAAGCTCTGACTGTACCATCGGGCCACCATTTTGACTTTTGAAGTTACCATCTATAGACACCCCCATCAAAAGGCATCATAATGGACTTCATTGCCTCTTGGGCTTTTTCAGATCAAAATGAGTGATTAGCCAGGGAGGATTCAGGTATCAGGACAGCTGTGCCATGAAAACTCCTACATCAGTCTTTGTGCCACTTCAAATAATGATGGAAGCTGAAAGATGCCACCCAAGTAAGTGAAATGCAAAGGGATTTCTAAAGCTCACTGTGCATGAGATAGAAAAGCAGTTACCTTTTTTGAAGAGAAAAGGTTTGAAGAAATTGGAATGTAGTTTTTGGCATAGGATTGGTGTATATAGATGAGAAAAAGAATAGAGGATTGTAAACATCATTGAATTTTTTCATTATCATTGCCAAAAACTGACAGCATCATGTCCTACTATTTTGTTTATAAATCTTAAAATACATTATAATAGGGGTTTTTTGGGGGGGGACCCAAAGCCCCCTGCCTCACCCACATTTGCAACACAGCTCCATTTATTTGATTGCCTCCACTTTCCAAGGATGTGTTAACTGTGCTCACTAATGTTGACTTGTCACGACAGAAGCACAGCTTCATTGCAAGGCTTCTATGCTGGAGAGGGGGGGGGGGTTCTGTGTTTCATACAGCTGGGATGCTGAGCCTTTGTTTGGCCACTTGCCTGAACCTGCCTTGTAGCAAATAGTTAAACACTGTGGGGCAAACACATGCCCCCCATCCTTTATCAAAGGGTGTGATATTGTGGTCCGAAAGCGCTGAAATAGTAACACCTTCAGCGAGCATTCCAAGTTTAGAAACACATCTTTGAGGTGTGCCTAATTAAAATTAGAATAAATTAACACAGAGTGGCCCAGGTCCCCAGATGCAATACATTAGGTGAGATGCATCTAATTTACACTGGGTTGTTTGTGCCCGGTTTCAGATGGATTGAATTCTCTTTTATCTGAGACTATGAATTATAATTTTGCGCTGGTTATCAGGATTCACATGAACTTCCTTTACTTGGTCAACAAATCCCAGGTGATTCGGCATATGTTATTTTGTCAGTTGTTTGTACAAGGCTTTTGAAGAGCCAGAGGATTTGGGAGGGAAAGTCTCATGGCAAGAGATAAGAAGAGTCCATCTACTCAATCAAAGACCGAGTCCAGCATTCTGTCCCTGGAGGCGCTGAAGGCAGACTTGAGAGCAACAGCCCTGTCCTGTTTGTATTCCCCAGCAGCTGGCAGGGATACTGCCTCTGTACTTGGGGTAATCCATAGCCATCCTAACATTGGATACCCTTACCAGCACTGCATCATGATGTCTATAACCTTCAGTGAAGAAGACTGCAAATTTGGTGTTATAGTAATAATAAAGAAAATGTGGATAATTGATGTGGAAATTCCAGGAGGTAGAGTATAAGACAAAGGATTGGAGATCACAAAATATCAAAATCTGAAAATCAAAATTGAAAGATTATGCCTTAAACTGGCCATGGTGGTCCTTGTGGTTATTGGCACACTGGGTACCATACCAAAAAATCTTGGGTGGCACTTAGAAAATCTGCACATTGACAAAATTTATATCTGTCAGTTATATTCGCAGTTACTTCTCATTTTTGTGTACATAATAATAATACAAATAATGTATTAAATGTACCTGAAATCTAGATATAATTCTTTATGAGCTTTTGTCATAATACAAGTTTTCATTTTTTGGTGCACATGACTTTGAACTTTAAATCTAAGCCTTGCATTGGCAAACTCATGGAATCAAATATGCCTGTGACAAAATGTGGAAACAGAATGCGATGGATTCATGAATGCAAAATGACTACAGAGTGAAAACAAACAATTATGGAAAGGTATGTTTGAGCAGGAAGACCTTGGATAAAGGCAGCTCTGTAGGGATATGGCTCAGATTTAGTTTAACCCTTTAGTCAGTTGAACACCAATTGGACCAGTCACATTCTCCATGCATCGTCTCCCCTCAGTTATTGCAAGGATAAAACAAATAATTGCATTTTTGTTAAACCTAATACGTTTGTTTTATAACAGCAGCCACTTTGTTTTATTGTTGCTATCATTAATGTGTCACCTTTCTAGGTGATTATTTTAGATACCATAGCATGAATATTCTACAGAAATACCTAACACCTGTTTATTCTCTATCTTCATTAATAAAAGGCTTTAAAAGATGTCTTCTACATAATCTTTATTTCCAGGAATATTCTCTGGACCCCTAAATGAAACCTAAACATTTTCTTAGAAAGTAAATGAGTATCTGCAGCCTGATGTGCCTACCAACCTGGAAAAAGACAAAGCTAAACAGGATAACAGGAAGTATCTTGGGGAAATGAGGCTAGATGCTGTGGCAGGAAGCATTTTGGTAAATTTCTCTAGTTATTTAACCATTTGGTGACAGCATTCCCAATATATTACCCAAATTCCAAATATTGGGGACCCAATTTTAAAGATACATATCTCCCAAGGAGGGTACAGTAGTACATATTTAATGTAAATACTATTCAGTGACACATTTTGTAGGCTAAGTTTATTTTTATTCATGCTTGGAGATTCAGAGAGATGTCTAGGGTAATCTGTAGTCAATTTCTGGAATAAAATATCAAGGCCGAGTTCTCACTAGATCCACCAATGACCAGGCCCAAAATACTTTGAACACAAAGTAAATAAATATCTAGCTCTCCGGAGAAGAGAAGAGAATGTTGGGGGAAAATGAAAGGAAAGAGAAGAGGATGACCAATAGCAAGATGGATGGACTCAACATCACTACAGTGGTGATAGAATTTTTTATTGGCCAAGTGTGATTGGACACACAAAGAATTTGTCTTTGGTGCATATGCTCTCAGTGTACGTAAAGAAAAATAAAATACATTCATCAAGAATCATAAAATACAACACTTAGTGATAGTCATAGGTTACTAAATAAGCAATCAAATCACACTAGGAAACAAATAAAACAATATAAATTGTAGAGATACAAGCAACAAGGTTATAGTCATAAGTGGGAGGAGATAGGTAATAGGAAGAATGAGAAGAATAATAGTAATACAGTCTTAGTAAATAGTTTGACAGTGTTGTGGGAATTAGTTGTTTAGCAGAGTGATGGCATTCGGGGAAAAACTGTCCTTGTGTCTAGTTGTTCTGGTATGCAGTGCCCTATAGCATCGTTTTGAGAGTAGAAGTTGAAACAATTTATGTTCAGGATGTGAGGGGTCTGTAGATATTTGCTCAGCCCTCTTTTTGCCTTAG
>QLTV01000419.1:1939411-1965780 GCA_003457575.1 Thermophis baileyi
TCCTGTGCTAATTGTACAGGTATCTGATGTGATTTTGCCTAGCTTCACCTGTAGGAACCTGTCTGTTAGGAAGCTTATGATCCATTTACAAGTGTGCTGATTTGGGTTAGTTAGAAGAATATCTGGAATGATGGTATTGAATGCTGAGCTGAAGTCTATAAAGAGGACCCTTGCATAGGTCTTTGGAGATTCAAGATGTTGTAGGATGTAGTGCAGAGTCATATTAACAGCATCATCTATCAATCTATTTGCTCGGTAGGCAAATTGCAAGGGGTCTAACAGCGGATCCATGATGGTTTTCAGGTGGGCCAGCACTAGCCTTTCAAAGGTTTTCATAACTACAGATGTTAGAACAACCGGTCTGAATTCGTTCAGTTCCTTGATGGAGGGTGATGAGCACATTGTTAGGAAACCTGAAAGACCAGGTTAGGGACAGATTGCCATGGAGAAAATCTATGTAGATGCCTATAGTTAACAATGAGTTGATGGCATACAATCAATCAATCAATCAATCAATCAATCAATCAATGTAAGAGAAAGAGAGAGAGAGGGAGGGAGGGAGGGAGGGAGGGAGGGAGGGAGGAAAGAATTTAATGGCAAATCTTTCATATTTTTGCTAAGAAAGCTACATGGACAAGTCTACATTGTCATAAGAAGTCAAGCTTACCCAAGGGAGATGTTACCTTTTAAAAGTTTTTACTAGAGGAAAGGTTGCAGCAGATTGAATAGAGTACAGGCTTCAAATGCAGAAGGTCTTTATGTTTCATATTCCGAATCTCCAGGCAGACTAGGAAAGTTTAAAACTTGAAGAATTGCTGCCTGTAAAGTAAATCATGATGACTAGGAAGGGCCGATGATCTGACTTGGTATAAAGCAGATTTTGTTTTGTATAGACATTTAGCTTACTGAGGCTGATATTTTACATCCACTTTCCCAGCTAGGGTGAATGCCATAGAAATAGAAGCATCCCATGAAGCTAAAAAAATCCTAGTTATTGAGCAAGCCTCATAGAACTTTCTAGATTCCCTTGCCTGTCTATATTTTTGGGGAATTAATGATTATATGAATTGGAACCAGTTTGGTATAGTGGTTAAGTCACCAGACTAAAAAAAGAGGGACCATGAGTTTTAGTCCTGCCTTAAGCATAAAGCCAACAGGATGACCTTGAGCCAGTCACTCTCTTTCAGCCCTAGGAAGGAGGCAATGGAAAACCATTCGTGAAATCTTGCCACAAAAATGGCAGGTGCTTGTCCAAGCGTTCTCCAGGAGTCATTACCGATTCAAAGACACACATACACAAATGAATTAGACTGTGATTCTGATAATGATGAGAGACTTTAATGCCTAATTAGTGTCTAATTTCTGAGATACCAGGACCGGAACCATATCAGAAGCTATATCCTTCAGTGCAGCACCGTCTCTCCCTACTAGCAGAAAATGGGCTGCTTGCATGGAAGGATTTTTTGAGGAGAGGAATGTAGAGAGCAATTGGCTTTGGTACTTTCAGGCACTGGAAAACAAGTCACGCGGCTAAACAATAGTTAGTATCAAAATGTTCTTCTGTTGGAATACCAGAAAGGTGGTGGTGGGAATAAGAGAGGGAGCCTCTGATTATGGTATGAACTGAACATAGCTTCACGTTGGTCATATTGCCAAGAGTTACCTTCCCTCATCCGTGATGTTCCACTCCCCCACCCACCCCATGGAAACTGTAACAAGCATCTCATCAGAAAGTCAAGAATGTGTGTAGTCATGGGAAACAATGAGCTCTCAGAGGGGACAAAGCTAAGCAAAGAATAGCCCGTCTGTCCCATCGGAGGGCCTGCTCTGCCATCTCTCAGCTCCTTGGAGACCAGACATAACTGTGGTATGAAAGCACCTGAGAGGGCAGTTAATGACAGAAAAGCTGAGCTGGGGGAAGAGAGCGGCAGCTGTGGACTGAATTAACTGACACCTAACAAATATTTGGGGTGTCCAAGATGTTATCTTCTCCTCCCAGCTCTTGATTTTTAGAAAGTGGAAGTCCACAGTTCCAGCTGTTACCGAGAAGAATTGCTGGAAGATCTCTGCATTTATGGCATGTCTTTGAGATGAAAGGCATTTTGAAACCTAAAATAATCTAGAAATGTGCCATTCCAGTTTCAAAGCTTCCTTTATCATTTCTATCCATTGGTCTTTTAAGGGAGGAGGGGAAAAGGTTAGCTGGTAGATATCATTACAAAACACCCTAAAAGCTCCAAAATCTCCCAATAATGTTTTTAAAATATTATTTGTTCTATATTGCAATCCCACAAGAATTTCTGATAATTTTAAAAATCTGAATATAAACCGCACACCACTTATTTAAAATTGATAAACATCTACCAGCACAAACCCTGGCATCAATATTAGAGTAACTATATAAAATGCTCATTACAATTCATTGAAATTATTTAAAAGCTCTGTAGGGAAAGCTTTACTTTGACAGCTTTCCTAAATGTCATCTGAGAAAGACCATGTAGATCTTTGGGAGTAAATATTTTTAAAGCAGAAATACTTTAATCCTATACATGTAAGCTCAAAAAAATTTGCAATGTATAAAACAAGATAAATGATATGCTACATACTTTTCTAAAAGTGAAAATAATTTGGGAGTGGGGAATCTCATAAAAGGTGACATATTTGATTCATCCTGATAGCAAAGTACAATCCCAGAATCGAAACAATCAAAATAGTAAATTATATTAAATTATAATAGCAAATTGTAAAATTGCAGAGTTGTCAGTTCTCTTATATTTTTATGTTACTCTCAGTGGTGGGTTGCTCCCAGTTCGGCCCGGTTCTGCGAACCGGTAGCGGTGGCAGGAGGCTCCGCCAGGGGTGAAATGCTCCCGGTTCGGGCATGCCTTCGGGTCGCCGGACAGCTGGTAGCGACGGAACGCTTTGTGCATACGCAGAGGGTAAAAGAACCCAAATGGCAGCGTCTGGGCGGGTGGGTGAAGTCTCCCGCTTCCGTCGCTACCGGCTGTCCGGCGACCCGCAGGCACGCCCGAACCGGGAGCATTTCACCCATGGGCTCCGCCCAGCCGCCCAGGATGCTTCTGCACATGCGCAGAAGCATTGCGTGCGTGCGCATGCTCACGAGCAAACCGGTAGCGGCAGGGTTTAGAACCCACTACTGGTTACTCTTACATTATTGAAACAATTTTACCAAGAGTCGTCAAAGAAAAATTGATCTAACATAATTATAATCTCCTGTGGTGACCCAGCAAGACTTTTGAGTACGCTTTGGGGTGGATATTCAGAACATTCATAAGGACTTTTCTGCTCCTTTTATTTCATATACACACTTGTTAGGAGGAAAGAATGGAAATCACATTTTAAAAAAGAAAATGCTATAGCTGAAATTGTTTTGGTTTTTTAAAAAATTGGACAACACACTTTTTCCATCAGGTCCAATGCCATTCATTTCATTTTCTGCCAAATAGTTCTGCTTGAGTTTTTGTGCTGATATTTTGATTAGGGATATACAGGCTCTCTGATTCATCCTGAAAATGAATCAAGCTTTTTAAATGCTCGCGATGAATGCTTGCAGAAAAGCCTTGAAGTGTTTTAAGCATTCAGCTAAAACACACATCAAAAGCCTAATTTTCCCCAGTCTACTTTAGTTAAAGGGAAATAGTAATAACTATTTTCTTCAACATAAAAGTCCACGAGGGTGGTCCTCAGTTACTAATGGCACTTACTGACCAAAGGATCATAGGGTTTGGAGTAGAACAATGCTTCGACAAGAGTTCCACCATAGTGATGAGAGGCTTCAGCCAGTTATTACTAGCTATTCCTTCCCTAAAGTATTTTTTTTTCTGGATAGATGTGGCAGAAATGGCAGAATAAAGATATAAAAGTCTAAGTTAGACTAAATTCTATGGAAGCTTGATTATGGGATAGGATCAGATGGAGTTCCTTCTTGAGTTATCATATTCTGAAGTTCTGGCCTTCTTTTGGTTCTATTTCAAGGAAGGGGGTATACCTTTTATGGCTGAGTGCTATGAGTTACTTTTGTGGAAAGATCCATATGAGAGGAAAGAAGGGAGAAGTAGATGTTAAATATCTCACTATACGGAGCCCCTAAGTATGTTCCGTAAGTTAGCATCTTCTCCAGTTTTCCAACTTTTCCAAATATAAAATAATGTGTAGAAGTATCCATTGTTTAGGGCTGTCACCAGAGACGTCTGTATCTGATACCCTGTAATAGTCATTTGCTGCTGGTCAAGAATGAATCAGGTCCAGTCCATTAAAAAAAGCTAATTCCACTCTTGTTCAATGACCATTGCCTATTAGCCAGTCCACTTGCAGTTATGCATTAGCTATCATTCCCAGTGATGGGAAGATAGCCTTTTAAAATTGAAAACAGCATTTTACAGAGCTATTAACACTTGACTGGCTTTACTACCCACTTTCTCTTTTTCAAACAACCTCAGTATTTTCTTCCCTCTGAGCAGCAAGACTGGAGAAGCCCAATGAAGCTAAAAAACTCTGTCGATTTTAGCAGGCTTCCTTTGATTTATAGTAGAGGTGGATGGAAAGATTGGTCAATGATACCATTTTAAGATAAATAAATGAATATCATAGGTTGATAGACAGATATGCTGAATTTGACAATTGTTCTTCCATAGCAAGTTTGGCATAGAGAAAATGATTTCTTTTTAATGCCTATGGGAGGGAATAGAGAGACGGAATTTTATACAAATGCCAACAATTTAGCTGACCTTTCTTCTTTTTCTAGTTTTGAAAAAAGTGCTGAAATTATTTTTGCATCTTTAAAAAGTAGTGCTGTAATTCAAGGATAATGCTTTTTTAAAAAAGCGATTAATCTACACCTAAAACAAATGGTTCATTGGTTTCTTGTAAATCCAGGCAAGGTTGAAGAAAATGGTAGGCAAGAAAATTCCTTGAGTAGGTTTCACTGTAAGGCCTTTGCAGTTAAATATCCCGGTTATTGCTACGTTCAGGTTTCTGCATTAATTAAAACCAGAGGATTCTGGGTGCAACTTGACAGCATGCCTCACTGAACTTAATAGGGCCTGCTTCTGAGAAAGTATCTGGGGGTTACACTACATGTGTTGTTAGCATTGCTGTCCTGGAGGTTCTGCATTTCACATTTATTTAAGAGTCTGTTTTACCCTACTGAACCATGAAGCACTACCCAGGCAGGCAGGCAGGCAGGCAGGCAGTGAAATGGTGAAAGCTAACTTTGATCTATGATCTTCATGGAAAACAGTTTGATTGAGCTATTCACAGAATTTGGTATTAATGATATAACCCAGATACATGCCCTGCATTTTTTAAAACAGTAGTGCCTTAAAAAGAGGTTAGATTTATTAATGCTACACATTGCAGCAGCTGTTCTTGACCTCATCAAATAACCTGTTATTTCCTGTCTCCTGTTATTACTCCTCTTCTACTCTACTGTATTCTACAAAAGAAGGCTTGAGCACATTCATTGTATCCAGTAGGATATAGTAATACATTACAGAGCAATTCTGCACAGGATCACTTTGAAGTAAGTCACCAATGAGTGGGATTTATATCCATGTAAGTCTCCATAGGATTGGAGTGTTGGTCCCTTATCACAGAAGTAGGGAAATTACAGCCATGCAGATTCTTTGGAATTATGCCTTTAACTGTTTTGATAATAAATTCTACTGATAAGTTATAACTAAGGAAATCCATAGTTTTTATTTTAAGAGTAATTTATTAATTATGTCTACTTTGAAAGTGCCCTAATTCATTTTAGTACAACTGTTTTATTTTTGGTAAGGTGGTGAGCTTTGAAATATTCTGACTTTTTAACATAATTCAGTTGGAATAGGAATCACATTTGTGCAAATATTATCTTATGAATATACCTTATATGAATATCAGATCTATTGAGCTCAGCATTGGTTACTATAAGAGTGAACAGATTTTTAGAAGCAATGTTGCAAGGCCTGATGCCCTCCATATGCACTGCACTATAACTGTTCCTATTCCAACAATAAGTTTTACTGCTGTATGTTTTAATATGAATGTTTATATATTTCTGAATTTGAATTATATTGCAAATCATTTATTTTACTTCTGATGTTTGACCCTTTCATCCTATTAGATAGGAAGTGAGGATGTTGTGGGACTAATTATTGGTGTATATAAAGTGGAGTTTTGTATTATGTTTTACTAATCTGGAAACCATTGATTGACTTCAGAATGGGAGAATTATTATTATTATTATTTTTTAAAAAACACACACTTTATCATATATAAAACCAGAGACAGAAATTCATATTTTACAATTGATATTTTAATATGTCATCCTGAGTATGTGGATTTGTCTTTTATTTTAGTAATTCTCATTTAAACGGAGTTTGGAGAAATTTGCAGGTTGCCAAATGATGAGTGGAAGGAACCACGGTGAAAATACAAGAACATGATTTCTGTATATCAAGGGAATTTAGGTATTGAAAAAAATAGGCGTGTCTCTGTGTGGATGTTATATATTTTTAGAGAGGAAAAGAAGCTAGACTATGTGCAATTGAAATTACCTGCTCTAATAAAAGATCAAACATAATTCATTTCCAGACTGCACACAGATAACTGGAAAGTTATCTTCTAGTCTCCCAGTTAAGTCCATCTTCTCTTTTCACCATGCTGTTTGGGAGTTACAGCCTTTGCAATTTCAAGACATCTGGTGGGCATCAGATATTACGGCTAAATTTAAAAAATCAGTAAGGCTAATCCTAGCCCATCAAGCTCTGGCAGCAGTGATGGGGAGATGAAGGGAGGCTTAGTAGTTATTAGACATCCCAAAGATGCAACTATTTCATTTGACCGTTGAGTTCAAGGTAGTCAAATAGGAAACACAGTCTTGAGAATGTAGATGGGGAGATGGAGGGAGGCTTAGTAGTTATTAGACATCCCAAAGATGCGACTATTTCATTTGACCGTTGAGTTCAAGGTAGTCAAATAGGAAACACAGTCTTGAGAATGTAGATGGGGAGATGGAGGGAGGCTTAGTAGTTATTAGACATCCCAAAGATGCGACTATTTCATTTGACCGTTGAGTTCAAGGTAGTCAAATAGGAAAAGCAGTCTTGAGAATGTAGTTTACAATTTTTAAGAGCTGTAGATTTTCAGTTTTCATAGCTACTTTATTCTAACTTTCAGTTCTTGTTTTGCACCCTGTAAAGGGTGGTACAAAAAGATAAATGTCCTTAAAATTATGATCCATCAATAGAAAGTACAAATGTATTTTAGATTAGAGATGAACTTACTTTGGTCACTCTGCAGATCAAAGCTTCTATGGTATTTATTACTAGAAATTTCTGCTGGCTTTAGTAGCTGGTTCTCCATTTGCGAAGTGGACCCTAGGACTCTTCATAAGCCTGTTGTCCAGAGAGCTCATCCACACAGCACATAATATGCCCCTCCTAGCTTCTTGAGATAAAGGAAACCATAGTAGAGGAGCTGCACAAGGCAAGAGTTAAAAAGCACATTCAGTACCAGAAGATCTAGGCATCCAGTCAAATATTTCTTTTGTTTGCCCCTTGTCCAGCTGCCAGTAAAGCCCTTTTGGAGAAAAAGAAAAGCATCTACTGACTTCAATGTTCTCAGGATGCTAAGCCTGGACTGAATGGATTTTGTAAGGTGCTTAGTCACAGCAAGAGAGGGGAAAAGCTCATAATAGAAGAGGGCTCTAAGGCATAGCAGAATATTGATGCTGTCACTTCAATGGTTGGACAACTGATAAAAGGCAGGGATAAGTGTCTGAATCTCATCCCTGAGAATATCAAGGCTGGGAAGGCGCTGGGTTTGGGGCAAGGGGGAGCTAAGTGCAATCAGAGGCTCAAATGCAGAGAAGGAAGCAGCTGTGACAAGACAGGGATGGGTGAGCCCTTTCTGCTGTGTCTTAGCTTAGGGAAAACTTTCCAAAACGGGAGGAGGAGATTTCTCCCCAGGTTCTTGGCTTCAAGAGCTTAGCAGGAGGGACATGACTAATACACATCCCACTGGGGGAGTTAGATCAAAGGTACTGAAGTAGATACAAGGGGTTTCTGCTTCACAGGATCTGGTTAAATACAGCCTTTGTTACTCAGGCCCTCCAGAGTCAGGAATGGAGAAATACCTGATCTCTTCCTGCTTCTTTCTCTCCCCACTCTACTGCTCCAACCAAGGGCTTTGATGCAGAATCAGCTCAAGTATGAAACACAACAGTAGCTGCTTGGCTACTTCTGGAAGGGAGGGGCAGGGGGATGGCAGGAAAGGGAGGGGTCAGGGGCTTCAAAAATGAGCCAAGTTGGGTTAGATACTACTCACATTTCTAAAGCTAGGAGTGGTAGAGTGGGAAGCAGCATCATACACAGGGCTTGCCACCAGCTGGATTCCTTTGGTGTTTACCAGGCAAGCAAAAGAATCTTTACTCTTTGATAGAAGCCGGTGTGCACAGCTGCAGTGGTGCTTGCAGCTGTGGTTCTTAAGGCCTGCATTCAAGCCACTCATCGTGGCATACAGTAGTCTCTGAGGCCAGGAGGTTTACCTGCTGAAGGTGAGATCATCTGTCTTGGGTGGGTTGACCTAGAGTTTTAGTGTTAAACCTAGCTTCCACCTGTTTGCAGCTCTTATTAAGAATATTGTACAGTGTGCTAAGAATGAATTAGTAATGATAGCAGGCGGAGAAGGGGTTCGAATTGTCACCTTAGAGGGAGCATGTTTGAGATTACTCAGATAATTGGACTTTGATTTGATGAAGCCACACTTACTTGTGTTCCAAATTGCTTTGTAATATTTTTGTGCGTCCTGCTATATTCTCTCTGCATGTGGTGCATAAAAAGCTGATTGCAGTTATTTTGTGCTAATTCACCTGGAATAAAATATTATAGCATTCCATAAATCATTTTAAGAAAGACTTTTTTTTTAAAAAAAAATGAACTTATATTGTAGCTTAAGATTGTAATCATTATATAGTATTTACTTGAGAGTGAGACATTCTGAACTTGGTGAAACTTGCATTTTGGTAAACTATACACAAGATTGTACTCTATGACTGGATGTATTTATTCTAATGTGCTAATGATAAGAAAGACAAAAATTTAATATATGCTCTAAGCCAATGTGGCATTTTTGTTTGAGTCAGAGGTGTAGGAAATAGAAAAACTTCTAAGCCTTGTAGATAACTAAGTAGCAAAAATAAATATGTACATATCTCACTTTGGAATTCTTTGGTTAGTATTTAATGTTACTGTTAAATACTAACTAAAGAATTCCAAACTGAGATATGTACATATTTACTTTGCTACTTAGTTATTTATAAGTCTAGATCAGTGAGTCTCAAACTGTGATCCACCAACCATTGAAGTTGACTAGAACTGACCTTACATGCATTGCCAATCAGTTGGGCAGTCAGTCAGCCGGCCAGGCCACGGCTTGCTCATCACCCCATCCATGGTCACTGCCACTCAGCTGGTTTGCAAAGAAGGATCGGTGGTGAAAAATTGAAGTGTATAAGGCAGTGGTCCCCAAACTTGGCAACTTTAAGACTTGTGGACTTCAACTCCCAGAATTCTCCAGCCAGCTCACTATGATCTTGCCTAGCTACTCCAAAAATGAAAACCTGAATAGGAAATATGATAATGGATTTATTAAAAAATGGATTTCAGTCAGCTGGAAAGCCACTTGCATGTAATCATGTAATACGGAGAGGTTTCTTTTGGACAAGATTTTGAGTATTTTTATTTATTTATTAAACTTCTATGCTGCCCATCTTGCCAAGGTGACTCTAGGCGGCTTACAATCATTTAATAAAAAATACCATATAAAACACTAAACAATAGATAAAGACTATAAATTTAAATTTTAGTTAAAATTCAATTGATCATGATGGAGAGGAAAGAAGCAAAGTGTGTCTGGGGAGATGGGGAAGTTTGTCTAAATAGCAAGTTTGTATGAAGAATGATTTGAATTATGGCATGGCGGATATAACATAATTCAGCTGGTAAATGTTTATGTTTGGATTCATTTTTTTATAATTTTTAATATTAAAAGGTCTTTTAAAATGGAAAAAAGGCATATATAAATGTAACTATAGTCATATTATTTGCCAAAAAAGAAAAAGAACTCCCATGCTCTTAAAAACAAGTTTACAGAGAGGAGATATTTGGGGTAGTTTGTGACATTTTCTGAATGTTTATCCAGAATGTTTGAGGCATGCAATTCTAGATTTTTGCTATGTAGAAGTACAGCTTGCATGTTTCAGAATAAGGTTCCTTAAGGAGCAGCTGGACATGAAATGCTGTCAAATATCACCATGGATAAAGTTTTTATCACTGGAGAGGCATGGCAGCTTTTATGATTTACGTTGTACAGTTCTTGATACAAGTCTTAGATTTTTGTGACACACCATTTCATTTTTTCTTCCTTTTTGTCCAATCATAATTCAGAATCCTATCATCTTAGAATGAATAGGCCATTAGGAAAAAAAGAGAAAACAGCACTTATTCTTTATAACTTTATGGTTATAAAGTTCTTCCATGTATACAGTAGTAAAACTCTGGAGGAAAGAAGTTTGGGCTAGAATTCTTGGTCTCTGCTCAAGACAAAGGGAGAAAGAAGTCTCAAATGTAGTGTAGATATATTATTTATTCATTGCAGTACTTCAATATACAAAGTATATAGCGGATTATCTCGAATACATTACTCTGGGCAGCTTACAACTGCTAAAAACCAAACTAACCCAACCCAAACCAAACCTAAAAGAATGCAATATAAAAATATGTTAAATCATATTAAAAATTGATACGCCTCATTCAGAAGTAAAAGAAGTAATGTATCTTCCAAAGTCTTCAGCTATAAAACTGCATTACTAACAAGGAAATTCATGTTGAAGAAAGTCGTCTTATATTAAGCATATGTGTCTCCTTCAAAACAAAACAAAAAAAAGAAAAAAGATTCAGCAAGTAATATTAGTAAAAAAAAAATGATAAACTTGCATATTGCAATTTAGACAGAGGCCAAATTTAGAAATACTCATATTACATAAAAGCATGGTATATCTCATTATGTATAACCTATTTGTGAGCAATTTCAAGATCTCCACTATTCCTTCTTTTAAAGTAGACAGCCTTCCAAAACAAAGAGGCCTTCAGTTATTTTTCTTGGACAGTCTTTTAAATGGAGGACTTCTGTTCTCTGTAAAATAAAATATGTTTTATATGCATATCCTTGTATCCTACAAAGCACATATAAAATTGTTTATGTCACCTAAATAGAGCATAGCTCAATTTTTTAGCAATATGGAAGTAGCCATCTTAATATGAAATATTTTGCTTATTTACTGAATTTATATCTTTTTTTTCTTGGAAAGTTTAAAATGGAGTGCAGCAGAATCTCTCTAATTTGGTAGGTTGGATTGAAAGAGGGGCACTTCCCCAAAGTCCTTCAGTGAGTTTTGTGACCACCTGGAAATTTGTACCTGGCTCTTCCTCTTCAATACTTTAAACTCTACTTTGCAATGTTACAGCAACACAGCTGTAGTACATACCTTTTACTGTACTTGTACAGCAAAACATATATTTTTCTGATCTTTGTAAATGTAGACAATAGTAGCAACAAAAATGAAGTAAGTATACAATAAAGTTGGCCAAGAGATTTTAATCCCATTTATGGCTGAATCCTTGGCTTGGAAAATAGCTTACCCTATTTTTATGTTGCTTTGTGGATTGTAGCTCTAATATTGAAAATATTAGAGCACAATTTATGCTAATGGGAGCTCTACCTTTCTATCATCTAGTGCAGGAACAGTGAAAACATGTAACACACAACAAGTTGTGGTTACTTTTCAAGATTCCTTTGAATTAAGCTTGATTTCTGGTGACTATATAAAAGTGCTCATGTTGTTTTCTTGGCAGCAGAATGGAAGAGAATTGCTATTGATTACTTTCAGAACATCTTTCTGACTTATCAAAATAGCTAACTTTTTTTTTTTTTTGCTTTGGCAGACAATTAGATAATTATGTGGGGATGAAATCCTTTCAAGTTCATAGAAATCAGTGCAAGGATCTTCCTCTTTATACTCCTTCACAATCTTGAAATTAATGGCCACAAACATTTTGCTTTGTGAATAAAACTTACAACAAAACGAGGGTATTATAATGGGATGAAGCATGCTACATTTATAGACATCAACCTGGAGTGGGTTTTAGGTCAGACGGACCTTTGACCGTAGAAACTGCTTACTCAGTTCTAGGAGCTGAGGGGAACACTGCCCAGAAGGTCAAAAGGCAAGAAGATAAGACCATACACATGACAATGCTTTTAATTATTTACACAGCTCAAAAAAGAAACTCACAATAAGTAATGAATTATTTGCAGGAGGGATAAATGAACAAGGAAAGAAGCCTAAAGTTAAAAAAAAAAACATGCAAACCCTATTATATTTAAACAAAATATTAGGAAAGAAAGAGAAAGAAAGAAACAATCAGAAAGTTCATAAAATTATCTGCCACAATGTCCTACCTGTCAATGACTACTTCAGCTTCAACCACAACAATACACGAGCACACAATAGATACAAACTTAATGTAAACCGCTCCAAACTCGACTGCAGAAAATACGACTTCAGCAACAGAGTGATCAATGCCTGGAATTCACTACCTGACTCTGTGGTTTCTTCCCCAAACCCAAAATACTTTAACCTTAGACTGTCTACTGTCGACCTCACCCCATTCCTAAGAGGTCTGTAAGGGGCGTGCATAAGCGCACCAGCGTGCCTACCGTCCCTGTCCTACTGTCCTATTGTCCTCATCTATCTGTATTCACCTTGATTATGTTTATGTTTATACCTATACCTGCTATCTTGTACATGTTTGACAAACAAACAAATAAATAAAAATAAAATAATGAAGAAAGGAACATTGAATAAACAAACTAAACTGTAGAATAATCAATGGACTGTGGGGATGAAAATGATGAAAGAAAGAAAATCAGGTGGTTGCTCGCAAAAGCAGAACACCCAGCATACATACACGCACCTGCACTAGAGATTATCTTGGATGATATTGAGACATGGTTGCAAGCATGGGCATCTCTGTGGTGGGTGTGGGAAAGAAGAGAATGTCATGGCATGTATGTCACACGCTCACATTTTCGGTGCTGGGTGAACCGGTAGGTAAATTGTGTGAATCCCACCTCTGAAGGGAATAAATGCTTAGATTTCTAGAAACCACATATTAGGCTAGTAGTCCCATAGATCCAAGTCAGGCCTCTGAATCCATACTCTAGGATGCTGCTTTCACTGCTTGAAAAGCACACGTCTCTGCGGTTTTAATACCACATTTTCAAAAGGCTAATCCAAAAAGTGGTGAATATACTGTAGGGAAGATGCCTCCCATGTCATCTGTTCACCTCCTGTCTTGATAAGTTAGTAAATAAACACGGTTGTTGAGCAAGCATGAGTCAGAGCAATATTTGCAGAGAGAGAGAGAAGGAAAGGCAGAGGGCCAACTCTTCAGCTGCGCAAACTGATGTAAATTCATTGATTTTCACTGGCGCTGGGCAGATTTAGTCCACAAATTCCATCTTGAGCACAAGATGCAGACACATTCATTAAAGAGCAGGAAGTGTTCCCATCTGTAGGAAGGAGCACTGGGGAGATTTTGTTCTTCTCTAATTAAAGCATTTTCCTTATTCCAAAAGCCCTTATTTCTTTTTGAATTCCCCCTGAGAAGCTTGTTTGAAAAGGCAGCTGAGAAGAGAGACCATCCACCTGAAATGCAGGAGGGAGAGCTATACACTCAATACAATTCTCTTTATCCCTTTTGTATGGGAGTTACAAAAAAAGTTTTGTTTTGCACACCTTTTAGAGCTCTGCATGCCCGCATTCATTCGTTTCAGACTATTTTCATGAGTAATGCTTTAATCAGGTCTCACATTTCTTGCATTTGTGAATGGAATGAAAACCTACATTGACCAGAAATGTACAGTTAAGGTTTTTTTTCCCCCTCCTTTCTGTCTTGCATTACATTCACAGATGACACACATCAGAAGAAAAGGTACTGTAACGTATTTGTGGAAACAGTTCTTAATTGTGTGTGTCTAGTATTCAAAACTTTTTAAATGGGCATGACGCACAGTGCCAAGAGATGTTTCAAATCCATGCTTCTCAGGAAGGACTGGAAAATAATACATTATAGAAAGAGAATCAAATGGCTTCTCTTTGACAGGCAATTACCTTTCCGCTTTGTGCAGGAAATTGCCAGATGCATGCTTTCAACTATGCCTCAGCATGCATGACCTGAGTGTTGTGCAAAAGAAAACCTATGGCTTGGGGTATAATTGCTATATGTGTGGAAATGTCCTAGGTCTTGTTTGATTCACCATGTAATGTGAATGTAGATCAGTTTGTAAATATTCAAACTGAATTGGGCCCTAACACCTAATATCTGCAGTGCTATGTAGACAATTGCCCCTGGCTTTTGGCAACTTGTCATTCAATACTTCAATATTTGGCTTTTCCAGATTCCCAGTATATAGCTTTTTCAGGTTCACAATCATTTGTTTTCATTTCATGACAAGAGTTTTCAAGCAATGTTTATGGGCATTGAAATGGCTGTGTTCAATAAACAATGTATTTTCTTTATCTGCAGATGCATCAGATAGAAATTTTTAAATTCATAGAGTACGTTATGCTTTGAAGGTACCATTTTTACAGGGATGACTTCAGTGGATTCCAGCGGCAGTCTGACAGTGAAATAGGATTTCAGGGTTCTGCCCTGGACATTTGCACAACATGATCTTGGTCAAGTTTCAGATGGCAGTCAGAAGAGCAGGAAATGCGTCTTTATTTTTGGAACTTCTCAAAATTATATTTTGCCCTGTGTATTGCTGCCAGCCTGTTATGCTGAGCCCTTTAATTTAAGCCACAAGGACTAAAGGTTTTTGCGCGGCCTGTGGATTATGCAGTATATGACTCCATTTGCTCAGTCCAAAGTAGCACAATTGTGAACTGTATGGCATTTATCTGTCCTTGTTCCAAGACATGCCTTCCTGTAGGAAACAGGATGGGGCCACTAAAAGCTTATTTCCCAGCGAGTACAAACAGGCGCAAAGTAAATTTCATTAGATATGAGCCCAGACACTGCTGGAAACAATCAAAGTAGGTGAATTACTAATGAGATGACCAGTCAAGAGAAAATTTCCAGGAAAACCTCTATGGCACAGATTTGGTTAAGGTGGCTGCACTTTGGAAGATTTATTTTCATTCCTTTTCTATTTTCCAGAGGCTTTCAGCTTATCTTTCTTAAGTCCTCTGCTGTGGTCTATGGCTTTTTATTCCTATGTGATTGCTTTTTATAATTCATGTAGGGCTAAAAGCCATGGGTTACACAAAGGAATAATCCACTCTCTTGGGTACCTCCAGCAAAGCTGTGTGAAATACAGATTCCTGAACTCTTTCCTCCTCCTTTTAAAAAAGAAACCATCCACATTTATTTTGGATGAATGTGACAGACCCACTCAGCAAGAGAATGTGCAGAAGACTAGAGCTCATTTTTTTTCCTTTTTCTGAGCTGCTTCTCTCCATTTAGAGATGAAAGGAAGACTACTTCAAAGGTGCAAGGTGCAGTTTAATACATGTGAGATGTTTCCAAAAAAAAAAAAAAGAAAGAAAGAAAAAAGCACTGCCTTTCAAATATAGGTTCCAAACCTTCCTTTACCTGGTAGATCCCCATAATAAATGCTTTAAACAGAATGCAGTGCCATTTCCATAAAAGACCCAGTGAAATAGCTAATGAACCGTGGAGAGAACAGCTAGCCACAATTCTAAGCTCTTCCTCATAGGTTTAGATGTGTTGAGATATTTATTTGGGAACATAATGTGCAAAACCTGAGGAGGTTGGTGCAGAATAAGATTACCTATCTGTTTTTGTAGCCGTTTCTTTGAAATTCAAGAGTAAGCAGGTGATAATGTTTATCTCTGCATTGCACAAAAAATATCACCGTGGCTCTGCCTACACAACATACGGTTATCCATAGTTAGTGTATTCATAACCTACTCAACTCAATTTTCTGGATTTATATCATACCCTGCCTGAAGCATAAGCTATCCACAAAACGGAGTTTGCAGAACATTTTTGCTAAAATGTTACCGTCTGGTATGTAGCTATATTTGTTGAGTGAACACAGCCACGAGAGCCATAATGTTTAGCTGCTTCATGCCATAACAAATTAATAGTCATCATATTTCTGGGTAGGATATCTGAGATTTCCTTCTATCAACAGTGCCCCAGAAAGGCTGTCTGAGTTCCTTCAGCAGACGCTGTCTTTCTGAGAGACATTGCCAACTGCAAAGGTCATACCACACACCTGCTTTTCTGATTGTACTTGCTTGTAGTGGTGAATGAGTGGGACTTGGATGGCCAGTGCATAATTAACTAGCAATAATAGGAATGGGGTGGAGGGGATAAAGAACCCATTTAACCAGCTTCTTTATTGCAAACCAAAATGTTTTCTTCTGCTGGGAAAGTAATGAGCAAAATCCCATTTGCCTTTAGCCCAGTCTGAATTGGAACAAAACCCCTATGGAATGTGCAGTCCTGTTTTCACTCTTCCATCATACCATCAATTGTATCCCTTAATGATCAGGGCAGCTGCACTGGGGGCCCAGGAGTCTTTGAAGGCCAGACTTTTAAATGGTCAGCATTGCTAATAAGGATTGAGGAACCTTTCTTCTCAAACACTGGTCTTTCCTGTATGGTACCTGCTCAGATTTGTTTCTCTCTGATTTCTGAGTACCTCTGAAAGAGCCACCGGTGGTTGTCTGCTGATTTATTTTATTTTTTTAAAGAAAAGAACCATAGGGACAGCTGTGTAATACCTCTTAGGATCAACCAAGTGTTCACAAAACTCACTGAACAAGCTTTTGAATTATATAGAATTCCTTTGTTGGCTAGAGTTTTACCCCCCCACCACCACCAAAAAAAAAAAAAAATCAAGAGAAAGAGAGAAAAGAAAAAGAAGAATATGGTGATATATAGGAATATACATATTGAGCTTGCTGTATAAGTTATAAGTCTCCAGATTGCTAAGTGGGTCTTGCAGGCTAATTAAAGAACTGTGCTGGAGGTCGGATGGAATTCTTAGGTCACAACAGGAGTATGTATCCTTTTTAGGTAAGCCCTTTTTATTTTTGAATGGCTTCAATGGTTTCAATCATATAAGTGAGAGCAGGACAAAAAATTGGGAAGCAAGCCAGAATAAAAATGTAATGTCAGTTAATTTTGAATTCTATTAATATAAAATATATAGTTAATAAAATTAGTGTCCACCCGCGCTGTGCAATGCTTTGGATGTGATTTGAAAGAGGTTCTTCAGGATATATAAGAGCATAGAAGCTGCTCATATGTCTGACACATTAGAGCAGCTACATCTGCTGAGGAGCTGTATTCACGTCCCTACACACGCTTCCATACTAAATCCAAAGGCCTGCATGGCCCTACGGTTTGTGTGTTTAATAATGTCCTCTTGCTATTTGTTTAAAATGTGCAGCCTAAAATGTGACTATGTATGAAAGAGCTATGTGTGTGTGTGTGCGCGCGCGCGCGTGACTCTGGGTAGCTGAATGCTGCTCAAGGTTTCAGATTGTGTTCTCTAAAGTTATATAGAAGGGTGCTGAGATTAAAGTTACCAGGAAAAATTCAGCCGCTTGTGCCCCGGTGGTTATAACAGCAGCACAGATTAGCAGATAAAGTCTCTCATACAATCAAGATAAGAATTGCCAGCTATTAATAATACTCAAAAAATATCAGTGGTAAATAAAGAAGAACCTGAGGATCTCCTTTTCACAGATACAAATTCTAGCAGCTGAATGTAGTCTTAAGCAGGACTGAAGATGTCTTATAAAACAGAAAATAGAAGAAATAATCTGGCAATCTTTTTATTAGTAAAATCAAAATATACATTGTAGTAGGGACTGAATACTGAGGCAATAGAAGTCAAATTGAACAGATTTAATTAGTGGATAGAGGACTAGAATGCTTTTCCGCCTTACGGAGACAATTCCATCTTTGAGATCACATAGATGGTAAAAAGTCTGGATAGCATATTTTTAATTCCACATAATTGTAATGGTTCCTCAGGTAATCTAATAGACAGGGACAATTTGTCTCTTTATTTAATTAAATATTGAGCATCCAACATCCTTTATTTATATTCCAGACACAGGAGACTGGCTTAGTCTGTCTTCAGAAACTAGATACGATTGGACCTGGTTAATCCATCAATGGGAAACTAATAGGGCATACTGGGGCTAGACTAGGAAGTTGAACAGCAATCTCTGTTGACAAGAATACTGCAAAAATATTTCATACTAATTACGTATAACTAAAGGTGTACCCATTAATTGGTTTATAAAACTTCAATATGTTTTTGAAATATATGTTAGATTCTTGTCCCTTTCAATTTGTTATACTATTGATCTGTTGTTGTTTTTTAGCAACACAGGTAAAAAAAGAAACTTTCAGCCATCTATGTTTCCGCAAATCATTTGACTGCAAGAGAGATGCTGTAAGAGAATGTTCATTTTCTAGGACACTAACAGAATGTTGGATAAATTAGCACTGGAGTGGCTGATAGGGAGAAAAATATGGGGCCCTGAATGGATCCCACCTATGAGTCTGTTAAATTCTAGCCAACTGAATTTCTCTAGATTCCCAGGTTTCTCTGCTTTCTACCTTCTGTAATTTGAGTACTGGTTTAGCATTCTTGCACATTCTCATTCATTTGCCTCCCTCTGTTCTTGGCAATCAAATGAAATCCAAGTCCTTTTACAGCAGAGGTTTATACCTGATCATTTAGAACTGAATTCCATAATGTTCTGAATGGACTATATTTTTAGTAAGAGGACTGCAATCTTTATCTGTGCTGCTGCTCTTCTAACAAGCAGATATCCTCAATTTTTATATGGACATGTCTTTGTATATTTTTACTACACTGATTATGGATTTATTACAAAATATCACTAGCACAATACATCCAAGTATTGTAAAATACATCTTTATATTTCGACAAACCATGATTCTTTAAGAGTTAAAGGTTCATCAGGAGACATCTAACTTTGAGTAACTAATCCATTGAGGCACTGAGAATATCATTAGGCTGATAGTTTGAGGGAGAACATCTGAGCCGCCTTTGTGCTAATTGCAAATTTTACAAAGCAAATTATTAATGAAAGATAGAATGCAGAAGAGAAAGGCAAAGAGCTTTCACAATATAGGTTGCATGAAAGAATGAGATGAATAAAATCTCATATAAATATTAGATACTTATAATAAAGTTTTCTGGAGGAAGGTATGTCTATTTGGGAAGAATTGGTAAATAGGAACATATTGCAAAATTCTGTCACAATTTGGTGCAGCTTTTTATTTGCTGTTAAAGGTACAAGTGTCCTGTTTTCCTTGCTATTTAATCACTGCAGTGAAATACTTCTGAGCTTGCAGGATAAGTTGGATGACAAAATAGCCAGCCATATTTTAGCCTCACATATTGTGCAAATCCAGCTCATGGGTTACTTTATTTCTTGTTGGACAAGCTGAGAGATTTTATGAAATTTATTTGCTACCCATCTCATATCCAATTAGGTTTTGAAAAACCTAACCTACCCATGCAAATACTGAACTTAGCATCAATGTAGTCTTCTGTTTGGAAAAAAAAGTACCTTTTTTTTGCATAATATCAGTCAGGACTACTAGAGTAAACTGATGTGTAAGTTTTTATTATTTACTGTGTCAACCCACAGAAGAATCTGCATATCATGTTGAGTCACATATTGGCCAACCTCATCTTACCATAGTTGTATGAAGCCAACTGATCTGAGAGGCACATCAAGGTTTGTCTCCATTGGGCTGACATCTAATAATGGTGCTGGCTATTCACTAAGTTATTCACTAATGATAGAAATTCTCTAGATAGATATTAAAAGCTATCTGCCCGTTACAAATTTGTCAGAATTGCTTGTGTGCTAGCCTTCATTTGGAAAGCCCTGACATTTCTTTTTACACATTTGGCAAACAGGTGTGTATAAAGCTAGAGTGTTCATTACAAATTATTTATTTGTCTCTGCCTCTTTTTGGCAAGAAAGCTCTGATGGTGTTGAACCATAGAAAAACCCTCTTTCTTTCTGATAGAAAATGGCTTATTAAGTAACAGGCTACCCCACTGGTGCTGACTCAGGCAGAAACTAATGAACACCCTGGCTGGTCATTTGAAATTTATTGCACCTATTAATTACAACCATTAGATGCAGCCAGTGAAATTTTTATAATGAGGACCCTTGCGACTTTGCTTTCCTAGCAGCAAATTAACTGTGTATATGAAGGCTGAGGAGGGGAGAGAGGGTTAGAATCAATGGCATCAGCATACTTTACAGAAGCAATGTTTTAATTAGTGGTTCTCTGCAAACACTGCAGCCTGAAACTCCAGCTGAATATGCATCATTATTTCCCATTAAAGAGACAATGCTTCCCTTTACTAATTGACTTTATTTCCTTTTAAGGTTTTTTTTTTTAAAAAAGCAGAAGTTGAATACTTTATGTCTGGGGTTGAATATATTGGGTGAGGGGATTGTTGTTCAGAGTTAATAATTAAAATAGAAGTTAAAAATAGGGATAAAACAAAAGGTGAAGTATCTCTATTTGTCTCACATTAGCACTCCACCTTTATTTGGAGGTGCTCAATGTAGTATCATATGTTGCAATGATCTCATACTTAGTACAACCCTGTGGGGTAAACTTCAATTGAGTGAAAATATATCTTTATTGGTCGTGGAATATAAATTGAATCCTAAATAATGTTTAATGCCCTAGTTACCAATTATTTTCATGGTAATTCTAGAACCAATTAGAGGTAAATCTGATCTCTAATTCAATACTGGATAGCCATGACCTACCAGCTGGATGCTAAAGTCTCAGAGATTCTCATTCCGGCTGCAAAGTTCCCTAAAGATGTCCAGCAAGCTACCGGTAAAAGAGTATGGGTGTGACAATATTTTCAGCAAAATTATACAAATCCCACTTCTGCTCTAAGAACACATTTTAGCAATAGCAATAGCAATTAGACTTATATACCGCTTCATAGTGCTTTACAGCCCTCTCTAAGCGGTTTACAGAGTTAGCATATTGCCCCCAACAATCTGGGTCCTCATTTTACCCACCTCAGAAGGATGGAAGGCTGAGTCAACCTTGAGCCGGTGAGATTTGAACTGCTGAAGTAGCCTGCAGTGCTGCACTCTAACCACTGCGCCACCTCGGCTCTGATTTTGCCACATCATTGTCCATTTCTACTTATCAGCAGTCCATGATTATTTGTCTTTTCCCCTGCCTTTGCTCCTTGTTGCACTGCCCAACTGCAGATTGTGGCAGCATCTAAACCATCTTGACTGAGTTTAAAAAGATAAATGGTATCGCACGTGGTTAGTATTTGAATGGCAAACCAGGGCTGTAGGCTAACATCCTGGAAGTAGGCAGTGGTAAAACCACTTTGATATTTAAAGCCAAGAAATCTAAATGGGCATGTCTATGAAGTTGCTAAGTGTCAGGTTTGGTTTGAAGGAAACTTTACCTGCCACAGTAGAAGAAAAGTGTATAGTTATCTAGTTACTTATATTTACAAGTTACACCTTTGCAATTTGTTTCTTTTTCATCAAGTCACCCTAAGTTGATGGACTATTTTATTTTATTTATTTAATTTCTATGCTGCCTATCTCACTGTTACAGCAACTCTGGACAGCTTACAATGTTAAAAAAATGGTAAAAAGATACTAGAATATAATTAAAATTAGTAAAATTTAATAGAAAGGATTGAACAGAGAAGCTAAAAAACAAGATGGGCAACCTGGTCAGCCACTACCACCATAGGAGCCCCCTGTCAGGACTCCAGGCCAAGTGACAGAGCCAAGTTTTTAGGCTCTTCTGGGAGACCAGGAGTGTGGAGGCAGACCTCACCTCAGGTGGAAAAATATTCCAGAGGGCGGGACACAGCAGAAAATAAATTTTTAATTAACTATTGACTATGACTATGTTATGTGTTATAGGGACGCGGTGGCTCAGTGGCTAAGATGCTGAGCTTGTCGATCAAAAAGGTGGGCAGTTCGGCGGTTCGAATCCCTAGCGCCGCATAACGGAGTGAGCTCCCGTTACTTGTCCCAGCTTCTGCCTAGCAGTTTGAAAGCATGTAAAAATGCAAGTAGAAAAATAGGGACCACCTTTGGTGGGAAGGTAACAGCGTTCCGTGCGCCTTCAGCGTTTAGTCATGCTGGCCACATGACCACGGAGACATCTTCGGACAGCGCTGGCTCTTCGGCTTTGAAACGGAGATGAGCACCGCCCCCTAGAGTCGGGAACGACTAGCACATATGTGCGAGGGGAACCTTTACCTTTACCTTTTATGTTATGTGTAACTTACCTTTGCAGTACCTTTTCCAGAAACTCTAGTCATGATGCACCTTTATTAATAAACACCATCTTAACACTTAGAAAGGGCTGTACTTCTGTACTGCATTGCTTACTGAAGACTCCAGTTTCAATTTTTCCATCTCCAAGTAATATTGGAAAAGTCTCCAGTCTGAAATCCTGGATTGTTGCTACCAGTCAGTGCAGACAATCCCGAACTAGATAGATCAATGGTCTGATCTGCTGTAAGGCTTTTCTTATATTTCTGTTTAATGCACCGAGACCATTTCATAATTTTCTTTGTTTTATGATTATGTAAACATACATTAAAATATCTTTGTTATGTTAAATGGCATCCAGACATACGGATATACCTGTACATTGTACAGGACATAAATGTGGGATACCTTTGTGGTAAAATAGAAAATTCAATCATTTCAGTGAGGGATGGATTTCATCTGATTTGATGGAAGGACTAGCCAATCTCAATCTTGTATTACAAGAGTTAGAGAGATGCATATCATCCCAAGATCAAGATTTTTCATGATAGCAGCAACAAAATGCTTACATATGTGATGACTTTATGATGCCTGTATGATCACTACTTATTATTTAGAACAAGACATAGGTTGGAATGATGATGTCAATTGTTTGCAGAAAGATAATGGCTATCAAAACCATATTCCAGGACCAGAGTTCACCCACAATATTTTGCAAATATTGGTTAATCATCTGCATTCATGGATACTATTAAATAGTAGAAATAAGTCCTTTAGTAATGATGGCTGTGCTTGACAGGAGGGCTGAGGGCCACATTACTCATGATGGCAGGACTGATTTTAGTGGGGATTTGAAGGGAGTTGTTAAGATGACCAGTATAGTTTTCACACGTTTCCTGTTAAAAATGGGGAAAGATTCCATTCGTTTTCAGCCATGATACTGCATATAGCTACAATCATTCCAATTCTAGTTTAGCACAGTCTACATATCCAACTTTTGTGGCAGAAGTCAAAATAAGAATGCAAAAACTGCCCATCCTTTGTCCCTGGCTTAATGTGTTCTTTTTGCTCCAGTTTCTCACAAAGGGTTTTAACAAATTGGATCCCTTCCTTTCCTCATTGCTGAGTGAATGTGTGAAAAGAGTAAAGATTTCCAATTTCAGCAGCAGGGGCTTAACTGTTAGGAAGAGCAAAAACCTGGCGAAATCGGTAATTGTTGGTCTAAGGAATTGGTCTGTCCAGCTGGTTCAGAAAGACATTTATTAGGGCTCAGGAAAAGTGACATTATTAAAGTGAGCATGCTGATTTCAGACAGCTTCCAATTCATCACTCTGACAGTGACAAACACAGCCTGAGGTTAAGCAAATGACTACAGAGAATTCTTTGGCTTTACATTTTTAATATTCACTCTGTTTTCTTGGCTGCAGAGAGTCCTATTCAAAGGATCTTCTTCCTTGAATAGAAAGGGCAAAGCAGGGCCATGAAACATGCTTGGATTTTGCAAATCAAGTAGGGCCTCTGTCATTCCCCTCACTCTAGTTCATTTATCTTGCACCTGAATGGAAAGTGGAGGGTCAATTTTTAAAGGCTCCATGTTACAAGCTTTCCTAAATACACTAATAACTCCCTAATGGAATTGGGACTTCTGTCACTCAGACCACCCAGGTCTCCAGTCAAACAAATGGTTTCTGGTGCTTTTGAATTCTCCTCAATTCTTCCCTCCCCCATTTCTATTCCCAGAGAATCTAATACTGCAGTACACAAAGTGCCTTGTCTCTGCTACCATCCTCCTCTCACCGGTAACATGAAATACTGTCAATGGAACTATTCTTGAAAACAGTTGAGAAGCAAAATTGATAACACAATTTTGGCAATACACATAGAGGCTATAGTATCATTATGACTTTGTAGCAACTGTGGAGGTTGTGATGCTTTATGAGTTTGCCTGTTTATTTGCAGATGTTTCATTACCTGATTATGTAATATCATCAGTACTAGCTCTGATAAATTTAGCACTGATGGTACCGAGTCTGTTAATTAAAGCAAGCAAACAGACAAGCTCTGAGAATACCACGGATACCACAGTTCAACTCTGAGCTACATTTATTCTCTTCTGTTCTACCAACTATACTCATTATAATTAGACATCCAAATGTAATTCTAAATACATGTTTCTTTTGAATTTATATGCTTTAAATGTCCTACAGCCACTGGCTTGAAAGATTGGCTTAGTTCCTTCATTGCATTATATCCTGCTTCTTCCCAGAGCTTTGGTAGATATCCATGGCTTTCCTCAATCATTTTTGCCCTGAGTTATCAGTGAATAGCTGAAGAGAGGTCAAAGGGACTATTTAGGTCAGGGGTCTGCAACCTGTGGCTCCGGAGCCACATGCAGCTCTTTGGGCCCTCTGCTGCAGCTCCCTGTGGCCCTGTTGTGGCAGAGGGATGAAAGAGCTGTCGCCCTGTCACGGCAGTGGCATGGCCGGAGCCTTAGTGCGGGAGCAAAGAGCCCCTGCATTTGTCTTTGCATGGCAACAGCATTCCGCCTTCATTGCGGTACATTTGCTGTTGCTGCCAGCAAAGAGGGCTGGGAGAGAATGGCGGGAGCAGATCTTGCAGGGTGGAGGCCATCCCCCAAGCCTGGCTTTCCTCCTCCCTTGTCGGCAGGGCCAAGAGAAAGGGGGTGGCGTGGGAAAGCGTTCCCCTCCCCTGCCGAACACTGAGCACAACAGCCCAGCAGGAGGGAGAGATGGCCCAGCAGAAGCACCCCCATTGGCCAGTTGGACAGCGGAGAGGCGTGGCCCAGCTCTCGCAGCAGGACGCTGTTTGCCACATTCAGACACGAGCTGCCGCCTTTGAAACGTGCCGCTTTCTGTTGCCTGTGCCTTCCCCGATCTCAGCTCCTGAGAGCTATGTTTTTACTCACTTTCTGTTGCCTGTACCTTCCCCGGGCAGCAATGGCTGGGGCCAGGGGGTGGGCAGCAGAGGCGTCAGGGCTGCTCCCCCCCTCAGCAAGCTGGGCCTCGAGCATGGAGAGTTGAAGGTGAGTGCCGGAGGGTCAGAAGACGCACTCCGACATTGCCCCAACACGCGTTTCCAGCACGCGCTCCCCTGTCCTGAAGTAGGATTGAGTGGGGGGAAGGGAGCAAGGGGAAGGAGGAAGGGTAGGAGGGAAGGAGAAGCCCGGCTGGCTTTCCTTTGGCGTGGGGTGGGGGAAAGACCCAATACCAGTGGTGGGTTGCTGCCAGTTCGGACCGGTTTGCCCGTACCGGTGGCAGAAATTTGCACCCACTCGCCGAACCAGCAGTGATGGCCGGCTGTCCACGCCCCTGAACCGGTCCTCCAGTCGCCGCAGCTGGCAAAGAACACTCTGCGCATGCGCAGAGGCTTCTGCGCATGCGCAGAGGGTCTTTTCCCCGATGTGACATATGCGAACCAGTAGGGAAGGTAAGTGGAACCCACCCCTGCCCAATACCCCCTCCATGGCCTGCCCGCTGCTCTTGCAGCGCCTTGCGCAGCACAGCAAAAGCATGCTTTACAATGGGGGAGACTGCATCCTCTCCTCCCCCTGGAGCCCATTTAACTGCTGTGCAAGGCGCTGTGTGCAGCAGTTAGATTTAGCACGCTCTTCACAATGGGGGAGACAGCATCTCCTCCTCCTTCTGGAGCCCATTACAATACAGAGCATCTGCTGCAGCCGGGCTGGGCCAGTGTCTCGGGGAGGAGAGGTGCAGACAAGACTAAGAAGCGCCAAAAGAAGCCTCCGCAAGATGAGAGGCAGGTACAGGGGCACTTCCCTCTTGTTCGGAGTGAGTCTCCATCCCCGCCGTCGCCCTTGCCTTCTAGCTTCATTTATCTGGGAACCTGAAATTACTCTTGATTTTAAATCATATGGTAAAAAGCACCCAAAGAAGAAGAA
>QLTV01000419.1:1976565-2007973 GCA_003457575.1 Thermophis baileyi
GTCCCCTGCGTGGGCGGGGGGGTGGGTTGGACTAGATGCCCTACAATGTCCCTTCCAACTCTGTTACTCTGTTACTCTCATTCACTTTGTATAAACATAAGAATTGCTGTGCTGGATCTGATCAAAGACCACTAGTAATTCTATCACTAAATATAATTTTATTCTTTTTTGCTTTTTACTTCATAAAAGGCTTCTGCTTGAAAAGTGATATGAAAATATTTTAAGTAAAATATTGCACTGCTAATCATCACAATGGATAATTAACTACAGAATCCTTTAATACGAATATTCAGCACAGTGTACTATCTTTCAGATCCTTGAGGGGTTTTTTAATATTATACTATTATTCTAGTTTCTGGAGAGGTGCTGACTGTACTCACTCTGCTTGCACTAATTGAGATTAAGTTTGGGGCAATATTGTATAAGTAGTCACATGGTGATGCAGGATTCTATATTCAGAACATCATAGCCAAAATTGCTTGGATGTCTGCAAAATAAAGATAATCACTGTATTACGGAGAAAATAGTCCTCATAAGGAAGATTCAAAAGTATGACATGAGTATTACCATTAGCCTATTATCTTCTACAATCCCTTAATCAGAATTTATTGAATAGAGAAGATTGCTTATTAAAGGTTTCTTTCCAAAATACTGCTTAATTGAAGGGGAGAGCCCCCCCCTCAAATCACAGATACTAATGCACTAAGTTTTTGTGCTCATGTTTAATCTTATAATATTTCAAAGGTAATAAAACATATAGGCTGTCCTTAGTCCTTACTGAGTTATTGGTAGACGATCTTGGAATGTTCCACCAGCCACCAGCACATTGATTTTATGTTTTTATATTTTTAATGCTAACAATGTGTTAGCATTGAACACAATTCTTTGTGTTCACAGTGAGACTCAAGTGTACAACTCTAAGGATTTAACTACAACAAATTACATTATGGCTTAGTGTATTGAGTAAATATATCAAGTGTGGCTTGTAAAATGTGATTTATAGTATATTTTATTGTACAAATCCAGCCAACAAATTATGGTTAAACAAGATATGGGTGAGCATAATGTGTAATCTCAGCTAGCCAGGCTAATAATATAAGGGAAATGGATACTTACTGTACAGAAGTGATATTGAGAACCAGAAATATGTAAAAACAAGACAAAGAAGTAGTAGAAAAGTTTAAGATGACAATTACTGAATAGAAAAAAGGATGGAAATCACAATTATATATTCTTTTTTTAAAAAAAATTCTTGCTTCTCTATTATTTTCTATGTTTGCTCTTATTTGTTTTGTATATTTTATTACATTAAAATTCTAATAAAAGAGAGTGTCAGAAATTTATGAGGGCTTTTATAGCAGCCACAAGAAGATAATATATCAGCCACTGGACATTGACTCATTGATAACATAGCATGATAGAGATGGGACTAAATAATAGAGCTTCTAATTCAGTGGTTCTCAACCTTTCTAATGCCACGACCCCCCCGCGACCCCTCCCTGCGCGGGATGAGGTGACAAAGGGGGCGTGGCACCAGGGGCGAAATGCTCCGGGTTCGGGCTTGCCTGCGGGTTGCCGGACAGCTGATAGCGTGGAAGCAGGAGACTTCGCCTGGACGCCGCCATTTGGGTTCTTTTACCCTCTGCGCATGCGCAAAGCATTCTGCGCATGCGCAGAGGGTAGAAGAACCCAAATGGCGGCGTCTGGGCTACCAGCTGTCCGGCGACCCGCAGCACGGCCAAACCGGGACCTTTTAACCCCTGCAGTGACGGTGGCACCAAGATGGCGGGCTAACGCGCGCGGCGACCCCTGTGAAATGGTCGTTCGACCCCCAAAGGGGTCGCGACCCACAGGTTGAGAACCGCTGTTCTAATTCCTAGTATGAAATACAGAATAGAATGAACTGGTTTTTTTTTTTAAGCTACATTTTTACAATAATATTATACTTTTGAAATTAAGTTGCTGGTTGATTGGGGGGGCGAATAAATCAAAAAGAGAGGAAAATGTTTGAGCACCAACTGAGTGATGTAACAGCAGCTTCTCATGTTTCAGAACATATTCTTGTCATTATTAGTTTGTTTTTGTCTCCTGTGGGGACAAAATTGTTTTTCCCATCCCATTTTTGGTTATATAAAATTCAAAGAAAGGAGTACAACAGCCAATGAACCCTGAAAACAGATTTAGTGATGATTCATATAATAGTGATTTCTCTTAAAATGTAATTTGCAAATTAATTACCTTTTAAAAAGTTAATGCAAGGGTATAAGATCCTTCATAGCTATATAAGGAGTAAATTATATTTAAGAAATACCTATTTTCAAATCTCATCTCACCTAATCAATATTACTGGAAATTTCAGGGAATGAATCTGGGATTCTCTCTGTGTAAAACATATTCTGCCCATAAGGTCTCACTCTAGATGCAAAAATGTTAGATGCAAATAAATAAATAAATAAATAAAATAAAAAATCCATGTTAAGATAGAATGTTTGTAGTTTCCTATCTGACTAGCAACCAGAAATATTGATCCAAATTTACAGCAGGAGATGTCTTGTTTGATAGAGGGGAAACATCCCAATCCTTTCTCTCTTTTATCTTACTCGGTATAGATTTCCTTTGGATGCTCCTGTCCCTTGCCTCTCCTAGGGGATGCCCCAATTCACCTTTGCTTGCTTCTGTGGACTTCATGGCTTCTGCAAGATGAAGAGGAGACACGAAGAGTCCAGTTCTGAGCAAGAAACTGCTGTTTGAAAAGAGAAGGCTTTTCTTTTCGGGGTTCACTTAAATGTGAATTGGAAAAGCATGCTTACTGCAATAACTTGGTATGATGTTATTGCCCCCTTTTTTGAGGCTTTCTTTCATGGCTTTTCTTTTCCAGAAAATCCTCTTGTTCACCCATTGCTTGTGTCAATGGGTTGCATAGGCAGAAAAAACATTAGTGTGACTGCATAATTTTTTAAAGTGTATCACCTTATAGATTTAGAAATGTCAATGAACTGATAAGGAGCCAAAGAAATAATATGTATCCTACAACATGACTCTCTGTGTGAGTGTGAGTGTGTGCGCATAAGTGTAATTGGGCTTCACATTCTCTACAGAAAAGCTGCCCTCCCTCTTTTGGGTCTCCCATGGAGTTTGATGGATTAGCTTAGGAAGGTACACTGATAGGAAGAGATGAACCCGCTATGAATGATAGCCTTTTTTATCAGCATCAGGAATGGGAAGAAAAGAATGTGTGTGAAAGACATTAATCTGCTTTATTACATTTATTTTTCTCTCCTCGTTTTTCTTCTCTACAGATTATGGAGGTGGAGGAGAAATGACTCAATACAAAGGACAAACATTACAAAGGAACATCCAAAATCTGTCTGGGGAAATGACCATTCTACAGTTTCCTAGTTTGAATTACATTGACCTTTAGAGACTCTAGATATTGATGATTTTTAAAAAAATTCAATTTATCAAGATACATCAGCCATCTCCAAACTGAAATGCGTTATAAGTATTGGACAATAAGCCGGCTGGGTAACTTTGGGCCAAACTACCTCATAGGGTTGTTGTTGTTGTTATGGGGAAAATAGGAGGAGGAAAGAGTATTTCAATATGTCCACTGCCTTGGGTTATTTACAAAGTAGTAAAGGCGGGATAAAAGTTAAATAAACAAACAAGCAAGCAAACTCGCTTTCTGGCTGGGACTCTGGAATGAAGCTGGTTAAGGAAAACTACTATATAGATTAGTTTAGCTCTTTTGCTAGAGAAGAACCTTTGACAAAATCAGGCTGTCTTCTTGGTTTGGTTTAAACCAAACACACAATATTGCTCAATATTATTTAGAATAATAAAGATGGAATAGACCATTTAGGCCATCTAGTCTGCCTTCTCTGATATAATCAAGTATATTTGAGGTATGGTTAAGAAGAAAGGACTGCATTAGATTATAAGCGAATCCATTTAAGGCTTGTTTGACAACACAGCAGAACATTCATATGTTTGTACTGGGTTATTTTAATGACAGCTTTGACAAACACTTTGATATATAAAATCTGGTAGATGTTCCTCTCATGATCGAAACGTGTTCAGCCCATTTCAGTCACTGAATGCAAACAAGAAAGATAAAGTGGTAGTTTTCATTAAAATTAAAATACTACCCAATTCCTCTTATGTGTAAACTATAAATACACTGAACTTCAGCCGATGATTACGTAACTGTAGGTTTGGGTTCATATTTCTCTTTAAAAATGCTGCTTTTGTATTAAATAAAGCATTTTTCTCGAATCACAGAACAACAGTTTGGATAAAAAGGAAGCAAAAAACCCCTCTATTTTTATAAAGTAAGAAAGGAAAGAGTAGAAATCAGTCCATTTTTTTTTAAGCAGAAATGAACGAAGAAACATACAGTTAAGGCACTATGGGAACAGTTGTCTGTGGGGAGTAGAACAATATATATGGCATAGTCCTATTTTCTCCATTGCTTGCCATGCATTTCTTGTTGCAGAATCATTTTCTGTCAGTAAAGTAAGCACCTTTTCTTAGGACTTTTTGAACTTTACAAAGCAGGTAGAAATCCCACTGAATAGAGCTACATAATATGTATTTCTATATATTTAAGTTTGGGGCTATATAGTTGCAAACCTCTTACTGGTATTCATAAATATAACCTGAAATTTTATTTTGTTGAGATACTCCAAAATAGTTTCCTAGGAGGCAAAACTTAGGTAAAATTTATATTACTTGAATCTATATATAACTTCAACTGGTGCAAAATGCGCCGGCATGAAGAGTTATGTGTTCAGGTAGAATACATGCTCCAACTCTGCTTTGTCAGTTCCATTAGTTACCAGTCTTGTTCCAGGTCCAATTCAAGATGCTGGTGTAGCCCTTCATGGCAATATGATCAGGATTTTGGAGGTACTGCCTCTCCTGGATTTCATTTGCCTGCCCCAACAGATCCAGCAGGGAGGGTCTCATACGGGTTCCATCGACTAAAGAGCTACGTTTGGCAGGTCCTGGCCGTGAGCCTTTTCTGAGGTGGTACCCACATTATGGAATCTTCTCCCTCCTGAGGTAAGTTTGGCTTCATCATTTCTGAGCTTCCAATGATCCCTTAAAACCTGGTTATGCCAGAAACCCTGGGAACTCCAAAGGATGGGTGGACTTGTGAGGTGGCTTTATTATTAACACCGCTTTGTCTGTTGTTTCCTTGTACATTTGTTTTTATAGTTTTTAATTTTTATAAGTGGTTTTAAGTATTTATTCATTATCTTTTACCTTTATTGTACACTGCCCAAAGTCACTTTTGATGAGATGTGCAGCTATAAAAATTGGATAAAAAGATATACTATATAAATGTAGGTCTGCTTTGGAGTAAGAATGCGATCAAATATTTAATTTGCAGGACACTAGTTAGCTACAAGACAGGAATATTTATGATGGAGCTATCTCTGAACTGTGTTTCTAATTTTTTGTTTGCTTGTTTGTTTTGACAGAGTTGTTTCTGCCAAGAAAATGAATTGGACTCTTTTAACAAGTTTGTGTGGCTTAATGGAAGTATAGAAGACATGCACGAAGTATGGAAATTAAGACAGGAAAGAAAAGCCATTCAAATTCCTTGTTGTAAACTCTTCTTGAAGATTACACAATGATAACTATATGAAATTAGATGTGACCTTCTCCCTAGTATTCAATATTCTGTTTGCATGACTAATGCAGGAATTTTAAGCTGTGAGCAGGAATGAAGTTAATCCAATTATTCTAGTATTGCCAATTTTGTAATTTAAAAATTAATATATATCACATTTATTATAACTTGTACAATTACTGAATTCCAGGATTATTCTAGGTAGAAAAGATCATTTAACAAAATAATTACCACGGATACATTTGGGGTTTTATTTTTAGGAAGGTTTTTTGCTATGAAGGTGATATATTACTATAAGAAAAAATATTTCTGCTTAGTAATTATTTCTGGGTTAGTAATGATTTTTGGGGAGAAATGAGTTAAACTAGAATTTAAATGTTTTAATTATATGACTACTCAGGATGTTGCTCTCAAAACACAAAAATCAAGGAATCGTATATTTCTTGCTCTAATTGTACTGACAAACAACACTGTTTAAAATGAAGTGCCTGGGTGATCAGTTACTATATAAAATTATTAAAAATTCAAGCTTTCAAAAAAAGATTGACATTTACCTGAACATTCAAACTGTAACAAATTTTCAATTCTCAAACATTGAAAATTATAAGTTTTTGCTAATACATTGATTAAAATTACATTATCAGGTTGTTGTTTTTGTTAATACAAAATAAGACAGAGCCAAATCTTGCAATACTATAGAAGCCAATAGACCTTATATATGCAGTATGCAAAATTATATGCTGTAATGTTTTTAGATTTCTGGTTTATGAAATTATTGATAATATAAATCTATTGAATGTATATGCAGTTAGTTTGCACAATCAAATGTATGGGTAACTAAATGATACACTTATATAGAGACATTACTAATAATTTAATCCATTAACTATTGGTAAATTTTCTAGTTATTTACATATAGATATAGTCTAAATTTCACCTGAATTAATTATGCTAGTGGTTAGGAATTTACCATTTCATGTTGATTTCAAGATCTGCTATGTCTCCAGAAATAAATAAATGTAACTTAGAAATCAGCCTGAATCAAACCAAAGGGGTGTCTGTGTGTCTCTGTGCATGTGTGTGTGTGTGTGTGTGTGTGTGTGTGTGTATACATACACACACACATACAGTGTGTGTGTGTGTATATATATATATATATACACACACAAAAATACATACAGTATACACACACACCCACACACACACAAACATGCACACACATACATACATACATATCCATGCACATATAGAGCATGCATGACAAGGTAGCTGTTCTCAGGGAAAGAAATGAGACACATGTTGAAATGTTTTTTGTCAACCACATGAAAGCAAGCTCTTTCTCTCTCCTGCCTCCCCTTTGAAAAGCTGCTCAGTATGTATATACATTCTATATAACTTCTATACCTCTAACCACATCTTTCTTGTGGGAACAATAATATTGGCAGCTTTGAAGATAACAGTGATATTGTGTGTATTTGGGACTGAAGATAATACACAAAAGGTAAATGTCACTAAGCACAATTTTAAATCCATTCTTTTTCAAAAAATAAGTTAAATACATATTTTGTGTCTAGTTTTCATCATTGACCTTTCCAGAGGTGTGCCTCCTAGCATTTGCTAGATGAGGGGCTAATTATAATGGTCCATATTTTCTGCTATTGGAATTTAAGAATGCTGTAACTAATTGTCAAATTTAAAGTTGTGTCACATGGGTGTTGCTATTCACTCTGTTGTAGACTACATACCAATATTCCATATGTAAACATTTTCAGGCGGCTTTTGCATTAATTGACTACACTGAGCAATTGACACACCCAATATGTGTTAGAATTCTTGGAACATTTCACAGTGGTTATTTATTTATTTGTTCAACTTATGCGCCATGCTTCTTGCCTGGAGGCGACTCTAGATGGCCTAAAGTCATTAAAAATCAATGAAAACATTAAAACAATAAATAACCTTAAATTAGTTTAAAATTGACAAAGATGAGGAAGGGAGCAAGATGCACATAGGGCTGGGGGTAGATTCTTATCAAGTCCATTAATTACTACCAGAATAATATGTCCCCATTGGGGCCCCAGGCCAGTTGACAGAACCAGGTCTTCAGGTCCTTTCGGAAGGCCAATTTGCCTTCTAAATCTGCCGGCATAGGTGAGGCAGGCCAATCCCATTGGGGTGAGATGATTCCTCAGATAGCTTGGACTTGTGCTATGAATGGCTTTAAAGTGATAACCAACACCTTGAATGGGGCCTGGAAGCAAACTGGCAATCAATGTAGTTGTGAAACAGCGGTGTAACATAGGCCATCCTATGTCCGCTGTCAGCACAGATGTGCCAATCTGTGCCAGCTGAAGCTTCTGAATACTCTTCAAGGGTAACTCCATGTAGACTGTGTTGCAATAGTCCAAGCATGAGATGACTAGGGCTTGAGTGACTGAGTTCAGGGACTCCCAATCCAGGAAGAGCACACAAACTGCAAAGACTCTCCTAGCCATGACTTCCACCTGCTCTTCGAGTAGTAGTCAGAGGTTCAGAAGAACACCCAAGTGGTGCACTGGGTCTGTCTGAGGTAGGGCAACCCCATCCAGAATTAAAGATGTTAAAGTCCTGACTCCCAAAGCTCCATGCAGTCAAAGCCACTAGATCTTACCAGGATTCAGCTGAAGCCTGTTGTCCCCCATCCAGAGGCCCACAGCCTCCAGATACCAAGAGAGGGCAGTGACAGCAGCCCTTGGAACATCAGGGTTAGAGATGAAAGTTGAGTTTCATCAGTACACTGATAGTACCTCATCCTGTGGTGGTGAATTATCTCATCCAGCAGTTTCATGTAGGTGTTAAAAGGAGTGGAGAGAGTAGTGAGCCCTGTGGCACACTATAAGTGAGTGGCCATGGATTGGACCTTTCACTCCCCACCAATACTGATCCAGACCTTCCTTGGAGTAAGGAGCCAAATAGTGCCACCGGGGCCCAAATCCTGCAACCAGCCCAAAAGGATACCATGGTCATTGGTACTGAAGGTCTCTGAGAGGTCAAGGAGAGCAAGGATGGATGCACTACTCCCCTCTTGCTTTCACCAAAGATCATTAACAAGGGCGACCAATGCTGTTTCTTCAGTGCTATATTTCCTAGATATAAAACAAAATCTTAGATGTTAGTAAGGGTAATGAATATCTAATATATATAAATATAGAGATACTGTGTAAATAGCAAAAATAGGCAAATTAAACCTATGCAGGGCATCAGAAAGAGAAAAGAAGGCAGTTACATGGCATAGAATTTGGTATTTTTGCTAGCAACTCATCTGTTTCTGAAATCTGTTTTCTGACAATCAATGAGGATTGCCTAAAGCTCTGCATTAATATATCAGCTGCCTCAATCAATCAATAGTAACTGTCTTTCATTGTTATCTGCTCAGTCCTGTTATGCCTCTTTTTAAACAAATTTTGAAACCACTGGGATCAAATTATAGCAACTAGCAAGAAAGGAGTCATTAGCTTATGTCAGGATACATTTCTACATCAGGGAGAAAGAAGCTTTAGCATAGCTTCCTCCAATAGATGTCAAGATCTTGCAAATCCCAAACCAAATCTTATGAAACCATCCAGATTTGGTTTCATAAGAAAATCTAAGATGCAATGGCACATGAAAACAGTTGGCAAGTATACTCATTATTCAAAATGTTCCTGGCATCTCATCTTGTTTAATCTAATCTGAATTTCTAGCTCGTAACAATAAAAGCAAAGCAACAGCCTCATTGGATCCGAAGGCTGAGAGAGAATAATATGTCTCTGATAAAAGTTCCACTTTTTCCCCTTCTTCCTTTTTGCTCTCTAGATTCCATCATGGATTTAGAAGTGGGAAAATTCCTCAGGAATCTTCTGGTCTCATTAGCCATAGAAACCAGCAGTTTTACATATTTGCATGATAAATCACTTTTTTTACAATGGATTATCAGGACAATTTAATTTTAAACCATCTATATAAATTGTATATTATATTTCTAACAAGACAAGAGTATATATGATCTTGAAGACAGAACATCTATATAGATTATTCTCATGCTATTAAATACTCTTTCAGAGAAATAAGTAGGATAATTTTTAGTACAGAGTCTTTGTAGTTTTGGAATATGTTTTCAGGTATAGTAGTGGTGGCCATGTTTTCTTAATATACAAAATTTATACTTTCTTTTAAAATCAGCTGTACAAAAAGGATGAAGTGTTATGATAAATGAATGCCATTGCGAATATACAGTAACTGTAAACAATAAAGAAAACAGTTAATAGCATATTTATTTTATGGAATTCTGATTTTATCTCCTAAGGTTTTTATAAAATAAAATACATTCACAAATGTATATGGGTAATAATCACTTTATATTTCTCTCTCTCTTTATCAAGTGACTTGATAAAGAGAGAGAAATATAGCTGTAATGCAGAATTCTTCTTCAAACATTTTTCAAAATTCTTCTAATTGGAGATTTTGATACATTTAGCAATGGATGTAACAAATTTTTATTAGAGTCTTATACAATAGAGCCTCAGGATAAAATCATTATAACATGTGATATATATATATTAGTGATAGTTATTTCAATTCTATCTGGAACGCTTGATTATTTAAATTCACTACACTGAGGAGCCAGGATTTCGAATTTCTCTATAAATAATTCTTCTATTTATGTAATACCCATTTCAGTAATGGGTTTCACTTACCTTTGCTACTGGTTTGGAGATGTGCGCCCGCATCCTGAGGATTTCTTTCCCCAAAACCGTGAGGTTGGTGCAGGAGGAGTTGGTACATTCCAATGACTCTCTCTGCATAACAAACTTGCTCAGACTGTGGAAGCTGTATGAATGAGCAGCGAAACATCTCAAACCAACAAGAAAATAAGTTCAGTTGCCATGCTGCAATTTTCCAGACAACTCTACCTGGATTGAGAATCTTCATCAACATAATAGCAATAGCAATAGCAGTTAGACTTATATACCACTTCATAGTGCTTTATAGCCCTCTCTAAGCGGTTTACAGAGTTAGCATATTGCCCCCAACAATCTGGGTCCTCATTTTACCCACCTCGGAAGGATGGAAGGCTGAGTCAACCTTGAGCCGGTGAGATTTGAACTGCCGAACTGCAGCTAGCAGTCAGCTGAAGTAGCCTGCAGTGCTGCACTCTAACCACTGCGCCACCTCGGCTCATAAACAAGCTGTACTTCATGAATTATGGGTAAAACTATGCATATACAAAATGAGAGTCTTGGTGGGTATTATAATTACTTTGTCAAATTACTAACTGCATGTGGCAGACAGCTTAGTTGAGATAAATCCAAGAAATGCCATTTATTGTTATTTTGATATTCACTTGCTGAATATGTTCTACACAGCCTAGCATTCCGTAACACAAGTATAGCAAACCATCTTACCATCAGATCAGTAAAACCCTTAGTGTCAGCTGACGGTTATTTTGGAGTTATAAACTTGTAAGGACATGGAGCCTAAAGATTTTTGCTGTAACAAGTTGTCTTACAAGGTTGCATTATAAATTATAGATGCTTATCATGTTTGCATCTTTCACTGAAATGGTTGCCTATTGATTGGTCTTCTTGCTGATTAATTCCCTTATCTCCCTGGTGCTTGTTTTGGGACCAGCTAAATTGCTTGACTTGACTTTTTTTCTCTGTATGTTCTAAAATCTATGCTCTTGAAATAAACACTTTCTTGCTCTAACTGTGAAAGCATGCTTAGGAGAGCAGATATGGTAATTGCTGTAATAAACAAACTTTATTATTAAATCTCTTCTCAGTTCACAAATTATATCTGCCTCCTTGGTGCTGTTCTTTTCCCCCCTTTTTATTGCTGAAACTGGTGAACTGAAATATTGGCCACACTCCTAAGCTTGAACAATGGCATAAAGAAGTGATAGGAACATGAAGATAATGCTTGCTGGGTACAATCAGAAATAGAATGTAGAAGGATAATTAAAATGAAAGGCAAATTAGATCACTGTGGGATAACTCAGTTGTTCACTTTCTTTAATACTATTCTATGTAAAGAAAACAACACAGCACTAGTAAGATCATGGTCATGCTTTTGAATAAAATTTTGGACCTGTTTGCACAACATTAAAAGCAGAAATGACTTAAAAATCCAAAGAATGTTATTCATGGTAACTAGCTACATAGACAAGTGTGCTGTCTATGTGATAGTAATTGTAAAAGATTAAATGGATTATATTCTTACCACAAATTATTTATATTTACAGTTTCAGTAAGTTGCTAGTCTTAGCTCTAAATATAAATATTCAGGTAACAGAGACAGCCAGAAATGCTTTTGCAGAGTTACAAATAGTATACAGATTATGCCCATTCTTAGAGATGATTATGCATACTTCATGACTTGAATATTTAATATCTCCCCTTAGCCATCAAATTGTGTGTATGTGTCTTATGTATGTATGTCATTATATAAATTTATTTAATCACGTAGAACTCTCTCTGAGGTATTCTAAAGCCATAGCAATCTAGATAAATGTTTGTCAGCCTCAGCAGCTTTACAATGTGTGAACTTTAACTCCCAGAATTCCCCAGCATTATGAGAGTTGAAATCCACCCATCTTAAATTGCTGAGGCTGAGAAACAGTAGGCTAGATTACTTCAGCTAACCTGGGCTGGTCGTAGGGAAGATATTGCTCTTATTAAAATTCTACACTATTTGTACTATTTTACTATTTAAACATCTTTCTTAAGCTACTTATCACTGAAATAATTCCTACAGATAAAAAAAAGAAAATAGTAATTATTAATACTAAATTTTAAATTAATACTAATTAAAAAAGCACCCGCTCTTTATGCAAGGAAAAAAACCCTGAGAAAAGAGATAGATATTAAACAAATACTGGAAACAGCACATTAGGGATTCATGCATAGTAAAGAGAAAAATGAAAAAAGCCTGTGATTTACGGTCATGTGATGATTTGTAGAAAATCTCCCCTAATAATCTTAATGGTCTAATAAGTTTGTATAGGGGTCTATTAACCACCAAACCTGTCAGGATGTATCCGAGTGGTTTGAAATTCTCTCAGAAATCTGGTGGTTTAGTGATTGTCAACATGACATAAAATCTCTTCATAATAACAGTGAGAAATAAACTGGAAAATGAACTTTTATAATGGCAATAGTTAAATGCAGACTTGAATGTGAAATTCACTGAAAGTCATTTCAGAGGTATTAGGGTCTACAACAAGCTGTAGACAAACACTTGTAGGCCCAAACACCGTTCCATTGATGCCTAACAGTTTCTGCTCCACCTGACCTCTTTTTGAAAACATCTAATTAAAACAAACAAACAAATAAACAAATAAATAGGAAGCCAACATGTTGCAAAGAAAAGCTCTAGCGTCTAGTATGATCTTAATTTCTAAGAAAATCTCTGGGCTATAAAAAACATTCAAGCATAGTTGGAAATTAAAATATTTTAATTTCAACCCAATGTTTCTTTGGTGGAGGGTCCCCACCTGCACCTGTATCCCCTTCAAAGGCAAAGGGAGGCTAGGATGATAGAGAATTTACCTTGCAGAAACAGTGAGAAGGGCAGAAAATATTCTTATCAAGTTGCCTTTTAGTGTATATTCATGATCACCAGCAGGAAGTCAGTCTGTGAATGAGCAAGTCCTCTTTGGCAAACTTCTAAAGGTATCGCACAATAAGGTTAAAAACATCGTGCATTTTCATACACTTCTCCCTTCCAAAATCTCAAGACTTTTTTTAAAAAAAGTTGAAAAAAGATTAATCATTGATGTTTCTTTTTCTTTCAATGTCAGGAGCAATCCTGGGTACCATCTAATAGAAGCACACAACTAGGTAGAGCACAATCAAATTATGTGGAGTTCACTCCCACCTTAAAACTCAGGCTATGAAAACCTCATGATTTAAATATTTAATCAGTGTATTATGTGCGATATTGCTTTCATGTGTGCTGTAATTAATCTATTCTTTTAACAGTCAACAAGTGTTAATAGTCAAGTCAACCAGGCTTTGCTTGTTGTAAAACATTATCTCCACTGTATCTGTCAGAAAGACTTATCATTAGCTGCCAAGAAAAACACCTTTTCCAGTGCTCATAGGAGCATCCAAAATATAGTCATATCATAGGATCGTCCAAAATATAGTCATATCATAGGATTGTCCAAAATATAGTCATATCATAGGATTGTCCAAAAGAAATTGAATTCATTTTAAATATTTAAAAATGCAAGATGCTTACAGTACCTGAATGCCAAATATAGGGATATGCCAATAGAAACAATGTGAACAGCTTTATGCTGATATAAATGATGTGAAGAGTTTTACGAAGCCCTTTACACACTGTATGGAGTTTGGTCTCTTGGGAATTCCCCCCTCCTGAGTAAAGATGATATAATTCTCATCATATAGAAAGCTCAATCCTGCAGAGATCAGTGGTACACTTGGAAGCTGTCCTCAGCCAACCCTCAGCTATTAATGATGCAGTTGGTCAACAGGATTTCTCAGGTCAACATAAACACCATGGATAACCTTCAGTAGCAGCTGAAGTCATGGAAGCTGTCAGCCAGTCCCCAATGGCAAAGCCCCAGGGCAGGCACCTTACCACAAAAGATATACAAAGTCAGTGCCATGTATTTATAGAGTGTTATATACAAAGTCAGTACACATGTATTTATAGAGAAACCCACCAGGTTAAGCAAGGATCCATCCTCAGGAAATTAAAGATGCATCCATAATATACGTCTACCAGAGGAAGGGCAATTGTCAAGTATGTGACAACCACTGAGGAATCTCACTGCTCTCCATCACAGAAAAAAACCTTGCAAGAGTTCTAGTAAACCATCTGGTCACTCATCTGGAGCTGGGCCTGTCTCTACAGGGCTGTGGTACTTAGTACCCTTCTGTATGCCTGTGAAACGTGGACTGTGTGTCAAAGACATGCAAGACAGCCTAACCATTTCCATCCTGGTTTTCAAAGAATGCTAGGCATCAGATCACTAGATAAAATACCCAAATACCAAAGTTCTCTCTAGACCAAATGTACAACCAGTCGAAACACTGCTAATGAGAGCACAGACAGGTTGGGCATCTGTATACTGGACAAGCATAGACTTAAGCAGCTCCTTTTAACACCTACACTAGACGGAAGAATAAATGTTACAAAGATACATTAAAGGCTTCACTGAAGTTACTTGACATAGAGACTATGTTAATATGAGACTGGAGGCTAACTTGTACAATGAACAGTTGCAGGAACTGGGAATGTCTAGTCTAACAAAGAAAAGGACTAGGAGTGACATGATAAGAGTCTTCCAATTTGAGGGGTTGTCACAGAGAGGAAGGGGTCAACCTATTCTCCAGAGCACCTGAGGGCAAGACAAGTAACATAGGGAAGCTTATCGAAGAGAGATCCAACCTAGAATTAAGGAAAAATTTCCTGTCAGTGAGAACAATTAATCGCTGGAACAGCTTGCCTGCAGAAATTGTGGGTGCTCCATCACTGGAGGTTTTTCAGAAGTGATTGGACAGCCATTTGTCCAGAATGGTATAAAGTCTCCTGGTTGAGAAGAACATTGGACTAGAAAACCTCCAAAGTCCCTTCCAACTCTGTTATTCTCTATGGAAATATTTATATTTAACTTTTAAAGTTGTAAGCTGCCCAGAGTTGTCCCAAGGAGAGTTGGGCGGCAATATAACAAATAAAATTTGTTAAATAAAATTATGTATTTTATAAGATACAACCAACTGAGAAATCCTGGTGCAAAATCACTCTACCAGGTGGGGCCTCATCCATAAGGGATGTCAAGTTGATAAAGTAAGCTGCACTGTGGAAGCACAACGTAAGCATGAGTTCCACAAGTCTAGAGCTATCAGTGCAACAACCACAGTGTCTACACGTTTGCCCAAAATGTGCCAGGACATTCCCTGCCCAAAATGGCTGACCAGTCATCTTCAGACATATCCCATTTAGTTTTAATATAACTAGAGGTGTTGAAGTCTTTATTAACCACAATGGACAAAGAACAACACAACAATTTATCTAATCTTTTAATAGTCAAAATAGCTCTATTTATTCTGGGATCAGCAAACCGCCCTCAATTTAAAAATAACTATTTTCGCAGGCTTAGTGCAGACATATGAAAGACATGATTAGCTAGTCTCTTTTTGCATTCCCCACTGCCTGGAATAGCTTGGAGACAGATCCGGCAAGGAAAAAAGGACCAGACAGTGCCATCTGCAGGGCTTTTCTTCTTTGCAAGGAAATCAGCTGGGGAGGGGAGGGCATCATTTGGAAACTTGTTACATTCCCTGAATGAAATTCTCTGTGGCATTTCTTGATCCATGTTAGAGATGACCAACACACAGGCAAAAGTAAAAGTGGCAGGATTTCAAGTTTCTCTGAAATTAAGAAGGTGTGAGCTTTGCTGAGAAAGAAATATAGCAGACATTTCGTTTGGCACATACTCAGGGCTCTTACAACAATGCTCCAAGGACTGAAGTACAGATTGAGTTCTCTCTCTGAGTTTGGGGACTGGTGATAATGATGAAGAAGTGAAGATGTTGTAGCAGAGTGTGATCCTCGATGCCTCTCAAATACACACACTCATCCACCTACCCTCTGAAGATGGCATTGCTATTCATTTTGTTCAGAGGCACAATGCTTCCAATGGAGTAAGGTATATGTAATATAATACTGCACAATTTCCACTAATACATATGGATAAGATTCCTATGACTACAGTATTACAGGTAGTCCTGCTTAACGACTGGTCATTGAGCACTTTCAACATTAACATTTCAAGTTTACAACAGCCTCTGAAAAAGCTCTTCTGGCCATTGTACAACATTGGGCTGCCTCCCACTGTCATGGGACTGTGATTTGTGTTGTGTTTTGCTATTTTCCATTTTCTGTTGGATATGCTGAATTCGTTTATTGACCATGGGATTTGCTTAACATCTGCCATTTGTTTTAAGGATTGCAGTGACTCACTTTATGACCCTTATAAAATGGCCATAAAACTGAGTCGAGTCATGTGGTGACCTGCTTAATAATCAAACTTCCAGTTGTGGTTAAATGTGTATATAGTTTCTTCAGTAGCTCATATCTGATAACATTAACTTTAGTTCCTGAAATGTTCCACTGCAAGAACTATTAATCTTTAAGATGACAGATGCTTTATTGCTTCAATGCAATCTCTACTTAAATCAGCAGAATTTATTTGAAGCCCAATTAAATGTGCATGTGCCTTGGCTCATGTTCCAAGTTTTACCTATGCTACTGGCTGCTGCATTTCAAGAGTAGCAATTTGGTAAGTGGGTGATCCTTTTATACCCATCTTTATTTTATTCCATCATTTTCTCCTGGTGCCTTCTACATGCCATGGTGTTGCATGTGTTCTATTGATCATTAAGCGAGTCCCTTCTTGACCACATCAGCAATGACATAAGTCTGGCAGCAGATGGCCATTACACCAATAACAGAGTAAAAGCTGGAAGAATGCACTCAGTGGTATTGTCCCATCCTACAAGCAGCTGCACACACTATTGTTTGCATCGCCTACTGTTTTAACACTGGTGGCAAATGCCTGCATAGAAGACCGAGGCGAAGGTGGTAGAATACAACTGACATGGGCATGAAGATCATCCTGTTGGACCTGGTTGCTATATTCGATTGTGTGAAATGGCATTTGTTGATCCAAAAAGCAGACCCTACATCTATGGGAAAATGCTAGGAAGAAGCAGCCTCTTTGCTGGTTTAGAAATTAATCCAGAATAACTGGAAGCAGCAGACAGGACAAGGCTGCATCCTTTTGTCTTATTACATTTATATCTTTCTGTTAAGTATCCAGACTGTATAGTCTACAGTCAGGTCCTCCATTCCGGCGGGAGAATGGAGAGCCCTGATTGGCTAGTTCCACTGACAGCTCTCTATATAAGGCTGGCTGTCAGATTGGAGTGCTGCTGGTGTCTGTACATAGTTAAATAAAGAGCTGTTGCATTAGAACGTGTCTGAAGCCTCTTCTGTCCCAGAACTTAACACTTTCTTTTCAAAATGGCAATCCTCCCAAAGGACCCATCATATCAAAACAAACAACCAAACAAAAATATATTATTCTTTTAATAGGGTCATTGAGGGTAACAATCCTATGGTATGGAAAGGAAGGAGCACAAATTACAAGATTTACTTGTCATCTTTCTTCCCCTCTCTTCAATATGCTCTTGCCTAATGAAGGTTATAAAACTGGAGGGAAGCATCTAGTCTGCATTTATTGAACTGTAATAAACCAAAGTAGGCTCATGTAGCATTGCCATTATTCTATAGGATCTTTTACAGCTTTTGAGCTTAGACCTTCCTTACATTAAAATGATGTGCTTAATACGGAGAGGTACCTTGAGTATAATAGCATTTTGCATGTACCTCCTAGTTGGTGGAATGTGGACAAGAGCAAAGACTAGCAATGCAATTTTCAGATTAATGATTCTATCATGCATAGAACAGTATGCGTGTGCTCAGAATAAACTTGGGCTGACAAATGGCATGTTTGGCTGTGCTAGTGGCATATCACCCCAAATATTTCAAAACTGACAACTATTATGTTCTTACCATCAGGTGGGAATGGTGCAGGTAGTACAGATTCAACTAAGGCTGTTAACGTAACTCCCCTTTCTTGTTAATAAAAAAAACTTTTGCTGATTAAAGCCATGATGGGTAGTGGTGATCAACATTCATAGCCCCTTCTGTTGATGATACTGGGAGACAGGAGATTGCAATACAGAAAGTAAGAGGAATAAATGGTTAAATATGAATTAATGAAATATATATATATAGAGAGAGATGATAGACAGCTGGCATGTTTTGAGAAACTAAGAAAAAGCTTAAATCTATATAAAAGATCTTGCGAAATGGATGTGGCACACACACACACACACACACACACACACACACACACCTACATCCCCCCATATACTTTGAACTAAAATGCTTATCAGAAAATATGAATAGGAATTCATGTGCTGGATATGACTGCATGTTATGCTCCAGTATATTTAGTGCATACATATCCACCAGGGCATTTTTTGTGGTAAGCAATATAAAAGTTAACTCTTTTTCTGATGAAGGGCAGAAATCTTATATCTATGTGGTACCTAAGAGTTGACAATGATTTGATGGCAGATAATCAAATCAATTTCCAGATAGATTCCAATTCCCATCAATCCATACTCTGCTGGCTGGGGTAGATGCAACCTAAAATCCCGCAATCTGTAAATCACAGATTTATTTCTTATTTTATTTATATATCCCATCTTTACTATTTTTATAAACATCTCAAGGCAGCAAACTTATCTAATATTCCCTCTTCCCGTTTCCCCTCAACAACAGTCCTGTGAGGTGAGTTAAACTGGAAGTGGAGCCTTCTTTGTCAAAAGCATGCCACAATTTGGCGATACAGAATTACACTTCAAGCAGTAGTCCTCAAGGACTGGTATTATCTATTTCTATTACCATAATAAACCCGGTAGTCGAGTTTATACCTGAAGAATTTGGAGGGGGTGGAGGGGAGGATGCCTGCCTTGCTACGATAGAGCAAGTAGCTACGATGTCCTGAAAAAATGCAACTTGTTGCATTGAAAATTGTTTATAGCCGCCTTTTCGAAGTCTGGGCCTTAAGAAAACCACAGCACAGCGCACCTCTCTAAACGCCTAGGGATCCTGAATAAAAACAAAAAGTTGTCTCCCCCCCACTGTGCAGCAGCAAATGGTGGCGTCCGCTATTACTTCTCTTTTTTTCCTGCGGGAGGCGTGACCTGCCCGTTGATTGACTGGGTGGTGTCCGACAACGGATTTAGGGTTGGGGGTGGGCGGCATGTTCAGGGATTGCTTCTGTACCTTCAGAAAAGATGAAGCGAAGTGAAACTGTGGTTTACCTTTTCACAGAGTGAATTCAGTGGTAGAAATAAAGGGAACACAAAGCATCTTTGATCGACGTATTTAAATTTAGAAGAACGCAGGCGCATGCGTGAAGAGAAAGGAAACAAAAAAAAAATCTGAATCCGGACAAGCCGATCAGTCTCTTGGATGTTTGCTTCCAGCTTGAGCCGCAAGACCTCGTGGCGCAACGGTAGCGCGTCTGACTCCAGATCAGAAGGCTGCGTGTTCGAATCACGTCGGGGTCATGGCATCCCTTTCCCAAAAAGGGATTTGTTTTACCCTAAATATAGGCGGTATCACTTTTCTCTTCCCGGTGCTCGTAGGTTCTCTTTAAAACGGTCTCACGGGTTGTTTGTGGATTGCAACAAGGGGGAGGAACGCTAACACGTGGGAAGGACTGAAGTCAAGAAATACGTAATAAAGGTGTTGGGGTCACGGGAGGCCGCTCATTGTCCCGATAAAGCACGATGAATGTAATTGAAATCATGGAATATAGAAGATCAAACGGGAAATCATGGAAGGAAAAATAAACAAAGAAGGTACAGTTGCCACTCTTCAAAAGGAGGACAAAGGAAGCGAAATCTTAATAAAATAGAGTAGGAAAGAGAGATACATTTACTGTTGAAGGCCGTTTATTTTGAAAGATTATAGTAGTTTGGTGAATGATCTCCAGGAGCACAATGAAAAAAGCACTTTAACTTTAAATCTATTGTGATTAGGGTTGTTCTGAAGAACACTTTTAATAGTAAAGCAGGTGGGAAGTGGGTAAGAAAATTAAATAACAGTCTGTCTGTTAATGATTATTAATAAAATGAAACCGAATGACCCTGAGCAGTTCAAAGACTTCCCACCTTAGAGGAGGTAGGGATAGGTTGGGGAGTCTACCTTCACCCCAATAAATCCTTCAGTATAACAACAAACAGTTATAACAGTATAACAAACCAGAGAAAACTGGGAATTAATCCCATGGTCTGCTGGCAATCTACATGCTGCTGGCAATAGTCCAGCAAATCAGGAGCTGACACCCCATTGTCCTGGGGATGCCCTCCAAGCGTTCATGCATCTTAAATAATCTTAAAGCAATATTGAGTATAAATGGGGAAAAAAAATCAATAAATGCAGTGTTTCCCACTGAAACAAAATATAAGGCTTGTTGGTTCTTAATAGTTTATGTGCATCTTTGCAAAACTGTTTAGTACTGTTGGATATATATTGAATTAACACAGCTGAGCATTTCTGTGGCTATTACCCATGGCAACATCTGACTTCTATATGAGACTTATAGACTTATAGATTCCCATGTTAGGCTTCCACTGCAGTGTGCATTTTTTTACACTATTCGCGTTTTTGCCAGATGGAGCCAGATAAAAACATTGAAAATTATTTTTAAAATCAATAAACAAAAACAGTATTACATTTCAGATTAAATAATATTGTGAGTTTCCAGTGTTTAAATCATAGTTCTCTAACATTTCCTCAGAAAAACACAGTATCAAATTTTGGCACCACAATCTAAGGAGTGCAAGTTGATGGTGTGGCTTGTAAACCGATACAGTGAATGTCCGTCTATCGTATGACTGTATTTTACCCCCTCCTTTCATAGATCATCAGTTTTTTAGAGGTGGGGGTGGGATGCATGGAAGACTAAACTGAACCCAGGACATCTGACTTGCAAATGATAGGGGTGTCCCTTTCAAAGATGTGATTGATATACATGGGGATGTTTCAGAAAATGTTATGAGTGAGAAAGAAAAGGTGAGATGTGATTACCAATTCTGATAGCAATGTGTCACATCCAACTGTCAGGTATATTATAGTTCCATGTAACTTGCATACTGTATCTTTTTCTTTAGAACTGGGATTTTTTCCCCCTGTTTTTAATTGCCGGTGAAATATGCCACTTTATTTGATGTCTGTGTTTTTATGAATGTTCACAGAGCTGACAAAATGAAATTCAACATAGAGAAAAGTAAAGTCTTACACTTAGGGGAGAAAAACCAAAAGTACATGTACAGGTTAGGTGAAACTTGGCTTAATAGCAGTAACTGTGAGAGGGATCTTGGAGTCCTAACGGACAATCAATTAAATATGAACCAGCAGTGTGCGGCAGCAAACAAAAAAGCCAAAGCAATCCTAGGTTGCATTAACAGAGGGATTGAATCAAGATCATGTGAGGTATTAGTCCTTTTCTATAAAGCCTTAGTAAAGCCACACCTAGAATACTGCATCCAGTTTTGGTCACCACACTATAAAAAAAATGTTGAGACTCTAGAAAGAGTGCAGAGAAGAGCAACAAAAATGATTAGGGGCCTGGAGGCTAAAATATATGAAGAAGTTACAAGAACTGGGCATGGCTAGTCTAGTCTAGTGAAGAGAAGGACCAGCGGTGACATAATAGTGTTCCAATATTTGAGGGGCTGTCACAGAGAAGAGGGGGACAACCTATTTTCCAAAGCACCAAAGGCCAGACAAGGAACATTGAATGGAAACTGATCAAAGAGAGATTTAACGTAGAAATAAGGAGAAATTTCCTGACAGAACAATTAACCAACGGAACAGCTTGCCTTCAGAAGTTGTGGGTGCTTCATCACTGGAGGCTTTCAAGAAGAGACTGGACAGCTATTTATCAGAAATCGTATAGTGTCTCCTGCTTGAGCAGGGGGTTGGACTAGATGACCTACAAGGTCCCTTCCAACTCTCTTATTCTAAGTTATTCTGATCAACAATGTAATAGTGTTCATTTGATAATACTGATACATCATTTTGAAATCATTTCAAAATTGGCAGGAATCCAGATGCATTAGTTAAGTAATATGTGTTTATAAAATACAAAAGCAATTAATGAATATTTTTTTCAAAGCATTGAAAGAAAAATTCTTAACCAGCATTATGCTTTCTTTCATAGGCCCGCTATTTGGAGACATGGAGAACGTTACTGTAGATGTGCATATAAAAAGCAAGGAACAAGACATAGAAGGACAAAGTGTGAAAGAAGAATTTGATATTAAAAGTCTGACTGACACTGAACTATGGAAGCAGCTTTGCTCATATGGAGTTAACCCTGGACCAATATTACGTATGTATCAGATCCATGATGATCTTGGGAGATATAAAAGAAAGCTGACTCACTAGTTACTACTCATTATAACCAAGAGTTGATATTTCTACTAGCATTTGTCCACCACTACCAACACTGCTTAACTTGCAGGAAATGGTTCTTGAAACACATCCAGCTTTGAGGCAAGCTCATTTTGATAAGGGAATAGAAATGCAACTGTTTGAGATTTCTTCTTTTTTTGTGACTATATGACACAGCAGCAGAAGTAGAATGTGTATGTACCTTAGTTTATATTCAGATGTATATTCTTTTTTATCTTGTGAGCTCTGGCTATGCTTCTGCATACTTTGCTTCAAATTTTCCAAATAATGTTGTTTAATGTACTCTTAGTTAGAAATAAGGACTTGTACATCCAAACTAGGCATTCTGAAATGATAAGCATTTACTAAATTCCCTAGTTTTTTTTAATATGGTAGTACTTTTTCTGGTCTTCAATCAGAAGGATTCTGTTCTTCCACTAATATTTTTCAGCATTTTTATGATGAATGATTTAGCTGAAGGGTAGAATGAATCCTTATTGAGTTTCCGCATGACGTTACACAGGAAACACTTCAAAGAGAGGAATACAATTCAAAATGGATATAGAAGTATCAAAAAGAGAGTGTTTCTCATTTTTTGTATTGTTTCTGAATTTGGATTAAAAACAAATTGCATAATTGCAGGATGAGAGGCACCTGGATTAATGGAGATAGATGTGAATAGCATCTCAAGGTTGACATTAGCTTTTGACAGGCCTTTTAAGAGTATTATAGTATAAATTGGATTAACTCAATACATGTCATCAGATATAGTGAAACAAGTCCAGTGCATATTTGAAGTTGATGGTTATTTAGCCTACAGAAGAGACAGCCAAGATGGGGACATAGTAATATTCTTCAAGTATTTGAAGAATGCTTAAGACAGCAGATACTGTATATTATAATGTTTAAGATGCTGGACTTGGCATGCAGAGATTCAGGTTCAAATTCCCAGTCAGTCATGGAGTAGCACAGTAGGCAGTTTTAAGATAGGCATTCTCTTTCATCCCAACTTATAGGGTTGTAGGGATAAAATAAGGCCTCGCATATATACTGTCTTGACCTTCCAGAGAAGAAAGTGATGTATAAGCGTGAGACGCCCTCTATGTGCTCTGAATATTTAAAATTTGCATTCCATATATAATATGGAATAGAAAAAAAATCAAAGCAAAGAATCAGGTTGGTCTATTTGTTTTAGCTTCCACAAGAACCGTTTATGAAAACAAGCTTCAGCAATTGATGAAGCAATGCCCAGGAGCAGCAGCTGGAGAGAAGAGCCGAAAGGTTGATTGTGAAAGGGAAAATGTTGGAGCAAAAGGTAATGCCTAATAATCATTCGCTGAATGGAATGTTGCTCTCTCTGTGTATGAATATAATGATTACTTAGTCTTTGCTATTATCAACAGATAAAATTAACATTAATTGGCTTTATTCATGTCTAGAGTAAGGTAATTTAAGGCCCATTGATTTCAGAGAATATACCAAGTGAATTATTTTGTACAACAAACAATTTATGTCTGATGCATAAGTAGCATGCTTATCGACATTGCTTTGTACATCCCAGAAACTTGTTTATTAGAACAAAATAAAAAACAGATCACCATGCAAAACCCTATAATCTTATATTTCAGCTGGAAGCTCTTTTCATATAAATGCACGGTCCAGTTGCTGGGCAGAATTAATTATACAGATAATATTTGAACAAACGTTGGGAGAACTGTCCAATTCTCACTGTGTCTGGAGTAGTCTATTTCATGAAATGTCAAAATTAATGGCTTTCTTTCACATATAACTCTGAATAATGATCCAAACTTATGCAAATAAACCCTAGCTAATATTAATCGGTTTTAGATGTAATGACAAGTAAACAAAGCTGCTGGCTTTCTCATGGCCACATTGAAAAAGTAGAAGAAATAGCTACTGCTTCTGAAATGGGTAATGGGAAAATTGCTCAAAAGATCTTATTCTACCGTAGGACCAGCTGCAGAAGTCGTTCTTCAGAACAGCAACTTCAGAGTATCAGCAGAATGTGCCTGTAGTTCTGATAATGTAAGTTACACCAATTATGGAAATCTTGTGTCTATAGATAAATGCAAGGCAATTACAGGTGAATATAAACTGATGTACTTTGTGCCAGACTCCTGACAAGTGAAGCAATTACTCCATTCACATAATTAGAAAGTATTTCAGTGGATTCTGTTAATGCATTAGGGCCTCAGGAGAATTGGAGCAAAATAGACTACAGTATTCGGATATTTAAGAATGAGCCAATTTTATAAGATAATTCAGAAGGAATTATTACTAGAAAAGTGGAAAAACTCCATATATATATATATATTAAAGAAATTAGAAAAAAAACAGGCATAACTATCTTCCATTGCATCATTTTATGCTCTGTTTAAGAAATGCTAATCATGTCTGTTAAATGTTGATAGATCCACAGTCTTCTCAGTATCTTGTTCCAGTCCCAATAGATCGTTTCCGTTTTCCTTCTGATTCTAGCTCCAGGATCAGTGGTTTTGCAAACTCATCCCCAGACGATTTTCATAGTGCAGTACTGTTTCCAGACAACTGAATGGTTTAACTGATCCCTGAGGATTTCTATAAAAGTCCTCTCAAGTTTCTGATGTTATAGATGAAATAAGGGGATACTCTCTCAGGAATACTCCAAATAGTTCATGAGGTGAAAAAATGCTTTGCTTTCAAGTTCATAAATTATTTTCCTCTTTCTCTTCCTCCTCCACCTCCGTGCTTGGGGCTCACTTTCCAAACTATAAATTGTAACAATTGCCCCAACACATGGGACATCTATGTAGACCAGTGTTTCTCAACTTTGGCGACTTTATGTTATGTGGACTTCGACTCCCAGAATTCCCTAGCCAGTACTGGGAATATTCTGGGAGTTGAAGTCCACATATCTTAAAGTTGCCAAGATTTAAAAACATTGCTCTACAGCAGTACTGTAGCATTCTGGAAATGACTGTGACCTGGTCTACCTCGAAGCGTTGACAGCATTCCAACTGATCAACAAATGAGCTGGATTGTGGGAATATTGTTTTGGTCTTTCTGTTTCCCTGGGCAATTGTGGGGAAGAGGCTTTAACTCTCTTCTTTCCCCATGGATCCTTTCCATAGATCCTTTGCATTTCTCCTCTCCACCCACAATTGCCACAGCTGGCACAGAATGCAACTGCAGCTGTTGCATAAGCTGCACTGGTTGCCAGTCTGCTTCCAGGTCCAATTCAAGGTGTTGGTTATGACCTTTAAAACCCTTTATAGCATGAGTCCAGGTTATCTCAGGAACTGTCTCGCTCCAATGGGATTGGACCTCTCATTCTGGTAGAAAGGGTGTACTGTGGACCCCATTGGTCTAGGAATTCCAGCAGGCAGGGTCCAGGAGAATGGGCTTTTCTGCTTGGCTTCCACCCTCTAGAACATCGTTCCCTTCAAGCTGAGATCCACCCCCACTTTCTCGACTTTCTGAAAGAGCTTCAAAATCTGACTTTTCCAACTGGCCTGGGGCCTTGATGGGGACGTTCTATGTTGGAGGTCTTTAATGGATTAAATAGAAGATCTCATCTCTACCCCATAGTCTTTATTTATTGGATTTTTATCCAGCGTTATTATTTTAACTTATTTAATTTCTGCTTATTTAATGTCTAGTGTTTTTATGATGTTTGTAAACCACCCAGAGTCTCTTGACAACGAGATGGGTGGAATATACATTAAACAAATAAACCCCGATTTTCTCAAGATTAGAAAATAAATGAAGTCTTTTTGCTAAGGAAAGGGAGGCAATCCAGCAGGGAGAATTTGAATGTTTGTGCACATAATTTCTAATCCAACGATTAGCTCTGCGTGTGATCTTTCGAACCAAAAGATTGTTTTGCTCTGTGCTATTAACTGGCAAATAAACGTCTTCTTAACAATGATAGGGATCACTTCAGGAGAATAACCCTACCCCAGAGAATCGTCTTCCTTGAGCGTTGAATGGCAGCTGTCTGGTTTCATTTCTCCATGTTTTCAGCCATTACATTGTACCTATCAGAATCCAAACCAATGCAGGCAAAAGTGTTGAACTTTAACAATTCATGCTTGTGACTTCAGCCCATCAAATGTGTCAGCGCACAAGAGTCCAAACTGTATCCCCTAGAGGCCATAAAAAAGAAGTTATTTATCTGTAATGGATGCTTTTCAAGTGAACGTTGTAGATCACTTTTTAAAACCCCTCCTTTATAGCCAATACAGAAAAATGTCTCACCTTCCAAGAATTACTCCTGTGTCTAAATAATTGGGAAATGAGGGAGGCAGAGCATGGCCCATCTCTCAAAACATGCTCCTAAGACATCCTTCTTTGGGGTTGTATCACTAAATATACTTTTTGAATTGTGGTGTGGGTAAGCATAAAACCCTTGTATGTGTGGCTGTACTAGCTACAGTTACTAGTTACCACCATGTGAAAAACACAGGATTTTTATGGCCTGCTGCTCACATTTAAGAACTTGTACTATCCCAGCACTATGCACCTTATACAAGCCTTACCTTTTTGCAACCTCAGTTATGCTTTCTCTTCTACCTTAGAAAGCACCTTTAGATGAAATAACAGAACGCCAGAAGAAACTCTTGTCACCTGATTCTGAGCACAGTTTAGCCAAAATAGTAGCAGAAGTAAGTACTGTAACTGCTTGATCAGGTTCCCAAAGATGTAATGTGTCTTCTGATACATATCTTGGCATCTGTGTCATTTTTTTTCTTCAAAAAATGAGAAGCTACTGTATTTAAAACAAACTGGCACTCTCAAGTAGAATTATATTTCCAGTAGTGCCAAAAGAAACCAAGTAGACTCTGAATGCATTTTGGGATGGGAAAAAGTGGGTGGATTGGTACTTTATTTGGAAGATAACCAAACTAACAGAAAACAATCAAACAAAAATGAGCTGGCCATATGTAGAATGGCAATGATTTTGTGAGATGGTCCATAATATTCACTTAAAATCCCAGAAAGAGCCTCTGCAGTGCTTCAGGGTCAAAGAGAAAAAGACTTTTTGGCGAGTATAGGGCACTTACATTGTACTTGTTGGCAACTACTTAAAGCAGCAAGGGGTTTTCCCAGATAGCACAGCTGCCTTCCACAGCAGTGGTGGCGGCAGCAACGCTATCCCAGGAAAATATATGTTTGGTTTAAAGATTTGCTGACAGGTCCTGTATGAGTGCCTTTGCCTCTGCTAAAGCCCCTTTATTTCCTTCAAATTGAAAAGTCAAAACGGCCCTAATGTTTTTTAAAGCAGGTAAATTTTAAATTGACATGCAGTTGTACTCCCAATATTTCTGAAATTTGATCAGAGATGATAGATATTTGCCATGGAAGTTTCATGTTTACGCCCTGTCGATATGTTTCTTCATTACTAACAACTTGTCTATTAACAGCTCCAAGAGATATTACCAGAAGGTAAAATGGCATCACATCGGTCACAAGGATTAAGGAAGAAAGTTGGCAACAGCCCTGAGACGAGCAAACAAAAGGTACCTTTTGAACACTATGCGAAACACAAACTGTTTTTATTAAACATATAATTTGTTAAGGTAGAATTTTGGAACAAAACATAAAAGAAATTATTATTTAGGAATAGCACATAGCTCTAAACAGGTCAAATGATGCGTTTCTCTTGAAAATGGCCCAGTTGCTAGAACTTTCTTTGAACTCAACTAGACCAAAACTAAAAAACCCTGCATCAGCAGGAATGTAACATTCAGATCAAAAGAAGTTAAGGGTACTACCTATCTGATTTGGTCACACTTGACTTGGCATATGATAGCCAAATCTAGCTCCCTCAAATTGAAGATTTTGGACTAAAATATTGTAGGCACTGAGGAGGCCATTAAAGTACTTCTTTTTTTATTTACATATAATCTGGGCTACTTTCAGATTATACTGATTTCACTATTCTTTCTCCATCTGAAGCATCCTTAGAGTATTGTCCAGGCTTGCAGAGCAGTAGAAAATATTCTGGATTTTGGGGGAAAGCTTGGGGCTAAATGACTGCACCATTTTTCCATTCCCACTCTCCAAAAACACACTATATCGCAATAAGCTGCTCAGATCCAGGTCTACACACCAGTCTTGACAGTGTTTATTTTCCAAGTGGATAGAGAAAAATCCCTGCCTTTTTCTTTTTCATCACTACCCAAAATCTTTTCGTACACTTTACCATAAAGGTGAGTCTTACAAAGTGCTCTAAAGGTGCTTCAAGACAGAAGGCTCCAAATGCTACTTGTTAAGAAGCATTTTGTAGCGTTTCCATCTCACTTGTGGGGAAAACTATAGAAATGTGGAGAAAACAGAAGAGGATTACAAATTGAAGATGACAATGTCTACAAACAATTTTCACAAGACAGAGAAACCATGTGCTAACAACTTCTGGAGCCCTCTTAAACCCTAAACTCTTTTTTAAGCTTACTGGAATGACATAGCTGAGAAAACTTTACAAACCATCCAAAACATTTATAGGTCCCTGATTTTCCTCTATGTTAAACCCATTTATTGTATTGAACTCCTTTCTTTAACAAGGAATTAATAATATTCTAGAGGCCTTAAATGTGTTTAAAACAGAGTAAGCCACAGGGAGCTAACCTTTTTAGCTATTCTCTAACATCACTTTAAGTGCTTCATTGTTATCCCTCCTGACCTCTTATTTCTTCTTGTATAGAGAGGATAAAAATAGTAGCATTGCTGAAGGCTTTATTGGCACAAGAGACTTTAGATCATAAGGAATAAGAATGGCTTTGTTTGAAAAGCATTTTCACTTGAAGAATGCTTTAAATATGAGATAAAAATCATCCTTCTTAATGTAGCTGATAATCTCTGAAATATTAGGCAGAAATGATTTTAACACATTTTTCTCTATTGGCTTTTGTGACCATGGATAATGATAAAAGATAAAACCCTGAATGATTAATTCCAATCCACTCCTTCCAAAAGGTGAAACACTATGGTTGTATCTAAAGACTTTTGCCTATTCTTTTATGGTTTCCTTTTTCTATCTCAGGGAAATGTGTGGCATGCTTAGTTTATAGTGTTAGTATAGTATTCTTTGGAGGAGATATTCTTGAAGATTGTTGATGTCTTTGTAGTAGAGTCTTATTATGGATTGTTGCAGATTAATACTAAATTGGTTGAAAAGTTTGTACACACAATGGCGAATCCGCAGACAGTCAGTTCTGTAACAACATTGAGTTAGATCCCAAAGCAGAACAACTCTTATCATGCTGGCTGGGGAATTCTGGGAGTTGAAGTCCAGGCATCTTGCCAAGGTTGAAAAGATAAACAATAGCAGCTCTTCTAGTAATTTTCTTTCATCAGCCACCAAGATATTCTAGGCCAGAGGTCATCAACCGGTGGTCCGCGAGAAAATTTTGGTGGTCCGCAGTGCACCCGGGTGGAGGAACTGCTCTGGGATGACCAATGGCCAGTCCTGTGACTAGAGCTCTGGAATATGGGACCAGCCAAGCAGCTCGTGGTGGGGCTGGAAATCTCTGCCGTAGAGGGAGGTACGTGCAATTTGCAACTTTGCAGGTGGTGCAACGTGCAAGGAGTAGCGCAGCCTTCGCCGGCTGGAATGAGGTAATGGTGCTGTTGTGGCAAGGGTGGGCGGTGGTGCAGGTGGGCCGAAGCAACGGGTGTCGGCAACCCACGGCTCTTTCATCCCTCTGCTGTGGCTCCCTGTCGGCTGAACCCACCAGTGGCTGGCCCCGCCCCTCGCCCTCCCTTCCCCTCCCCTCCCAGTCACTCCTCGCCTGGCCTGAGAAGGTAAGGGTGGGGGATGGAGACTCGCGAAGCACCCCTGTACTTGCTTTATCTCTTGCTGGGTCTCGCAGGCGCTTCCGGCCCTTTTTGGCGCTGCGCACACCTTCGTCGCTCGGGGAGATGCGCAACTTCCTCTCCGCCCTGAGACACTGGCCTGGCCATTTCTCTCTGCTGCTGCTGTTGGCGCCTCCATGGCCTGCCCACTGCTCTTGCAGCACCTTGCGCAGCACAGTTAAATTTAGCGCACTTCACAATGGTGGAGACGGCATCCTCTCCTCCTCCTGGAGCCCATTACGACACAGAGCATCGGCCGCAGCCGGGTTGGGCGAGTGTCTTGGGGCGGAGAGCAGGTCGTGCGTCTCCCCGAGCGACCGAGGTGTGTCCAGCACCAACAAAGGCTGAAGAAGCGCCCGCGAGACCCAGAAAGCACCGGAGATTCAGAATGAGAGAGAGAGATGTGAGAGTGAAAGAGAGAGACAGAGAGAGAGAGAGAGATGAGAGAGAGAGAGAAAGAGGACAGAGAGAGAGAGAAAAAGAGACAGAGAGACAGAGAGAGATACAGAGAGAGACAGACAGAGAAAGAGAGAGAGAGACAGACAGACAGAGAAAGAGAGAGAGAGAGAGACAAAGAGAGCGAGAGAGACAGAGAGAGAGATGAGAGAGACAGAGAGAGAGGGATGAGAGAGAGAGATACAGAGAGAGAAAGAGAGAGAGAGATACAGAGAGGGAGGGAGAGAAAGAGAGAGATGAGAGAGAGAAAGGAGAGAGAGAGAGAAAGAGGGGAGAGAGAGAGAGAGAGAGAGAGAGAGAGAGAGAGAGAGGAATGGAATGGAATGGAATGGAATGGAATTCAGCAAGGTTTCTCTTCCGTACCCCTAT
>QLTV01000419.1:2008474-2019020 GCA_003457575.1 Thermophis baileyi
AGAGAGAGAGAGAGAGAGAGAGAGAGAGAGAGAGAGAGATAGATAGAGAGAGAGAGAGAAAAGACAGAGAGAGATGGATGAGAAAAAGAGAAAGAGAGAGAGAGATACAGAGAGACAGACAGACAGAGAAAGAAAGAGAGAGAGGGAGAGAAAGAGAGAGATGAGAGAGAGAAAGAGAGAGATGAGAGAAAATCAGACAGAGAGAGAGAGAGAGAAAGGGAGAGAGAGAGAGAGAGAGAGAGAGAGGAGAGAGAGAAGAGAAGAGAAGAAAGAAAGAGAAGAAGAAGGTGTTGTCTTTCCTATAGAAAAGAAAACACCGGGAGCCACAAAACCTGGGTAGGCATGGCTGGGGAGGGTCATGTAACTGGGTGGGAGTGAGTGACGTTGAGTTGGCCACGCCCACCTAGGTTTTGTGGTTCCCAGTGTTTTGTTTTCTGTGAGAAACGGTTCCAAATGGCTCTTTGAGTGTTTAAGGTTGCAGAAACAGGCGGCCAAGTTAAGTGCCTGAAGGCCCCTATCCCGTCACTGAGAGTCCAGGCACTTCAGCGAGCGGCGCGCTGGATTCATATTAGTGGTCCGCGGGATTTAAAATTATGAATTTAGTGGTCTCTGAGGTCCAAAAGGTTGGTGACCCCAGTTCTAGGCAATCTCCTTGAGGCCTTCACTTCATTGTTTATTTTGTTTTCATGCTCGAGGGCTGCAGTTTGTGTTTATCAGGATTGGCATTTCTATTATGCTATTTGAGGGTAGGCAAGTATGTATTTCAAAGCTCAAGCTAGAATTTGGAGAGCTCAGTGAGATGAAACAGTATACTGAGAACAAGGTACTCAAGAGTAGGAAGGAAAAATTGCATCCAGTAAAGAGACAAGGTTTAGTTTTGAATCTACATCTAAGGACAAGCCTTAGATAGTGAGCAAGAGATAGGTCCTTGCTTAAGATGAAAGCAATATATTTCCTCCTAGGGAGCAACATCAGATTTGAAAACTATAGTGAATACGTCAGTTGGAATAGTGGCGGTTAATCAAGGACTGCATTTTATTCACTGGATATATATTTTGCCTTATCCCTGGCAGCTAAGGAACTTTCCTTTTATTCATCTCACAATAATAATCCATTTTGGTAAGTTGGGCACTGGGAGTGATTCATCCAAAGTCACTGAATAAGCTCTGTTGTAAATGAATCTTCCCAATGATGGTCTAGTATTGCCACAGTACTTGCTACTGGGCTTCAGATTATTTTTAGAATATAAGTATATTTATTGCCTTTGTTATGTTGGACATGTTTTTAACAAAAAAGAGGATTATACATTTAAGGATAATTTATTAGGCAGTTAGCTTCCGCAATAAGCTTTGGTTTTCTCTATTACTTTTCTGCATTTTTTACAAATTACTTCACTTTCCCATGGCTTCCTGGCACATGATTAATAAACTGGAGGACAATAAGATTGAGTAATTTTGGGCAATCCCTCAAAGTACTGCACATGTGTATTTTTAAAATATATATTTTTTTGTAGTGCCTGGTACAGAACAAGACTGCTTGACATCATAAAAATCAAACAACATTAAAAATAATTAATAAAACCAAGATGAATATCATAAACTTATATCTAAGAATGTTTACCCATGTAGTATGGCTGTATTACTATTATCCTTCTCATCTTTTCTACTATTTTCCCCTATTGGTATCTTATGATTATATTATTTTATTTATTTATTTATTTATTTTATTTATTTATTTATTTATTTATTTATTTATTTATTATTGGATTTATATTGCCGCCTATTCGCTCATGGCGACTCAAGGCGGCTTACAGAATATTTAAAACAATAAAAACTAACAAAAAGAATCAAATAAATTAATATAGTACGATATAATAAAATCCCCCCCCACCTCCCCCCCCCCGCCTCGGCAACAGCAGATCACATAAGCCATTTAATGGGCTCCATCCCGCTCTGGGTTCCTCAGGCCCACTGGTAGAACCAGGTCTTCAGAGCCTTCCCGAAGAGTATTAGAGTGGGGGTCATTCTAATCTCTGGGGGTATGATGTTCCAGAGAGAGGGAACCACCATGGAGAAGGCCCTTCTTCTGGGTCCCACCAGGTGTATCTCCCTCGGGGATGGGACCTGCAACATTCCCTGCCTCCCCGCTCAGATGGGTCGGGTAGATGTGACCGGCAAGATAACCTGGTCCCTCAAATAACCTGGTCCCAAGCCATGAAGGGCTTTAAAGGTGACAACCAGCACCTTGAATTGCACCCGGAAGCAAATCGGCAACCAATGCAGCTCCCGCAGGAGAGATGATACATGTGCACACTGGGGTCTGCACAAAACCATGCGGGCCGCTGCATTTTGCACCAACTGGAGCTTCCGGATGCTCTTCAAGGGTAGAGCACATTGCAGTAGTCAAGACGGTAAGTGACTAGGGCATGAGTGACTGTGAGTAGGGACTGTTGGTCCAGGAAAGGGCGTAACTGGCGCACAACCCGCAGTTGCACAAAGGCCCTCCTGGCCACGACTGCCACCTGATCTTCGAGCAGGAGTCGTGAGTCCAGGAAAACCCCTAGATTACGCACAGGATCTGTTTGGAGTAGTGCCACCCCATCCAAGACCAAAGGTGTCAATTCTCCCTGAGCCAACAAACCCCAAACCCAGAGCCACTCGGTCTTGCCAGGGTTTAGTTTCAACCCGTTGCTCCCCATCCAGCCCCTAACAGCCTCCAGGCACTGCGAGAGGGAGGACACAGCCCCCCTTAACTCACCCCGGGCCAAGACATACAGCTGAGTATCATCAGCATATTGGTGATACCTCAGTCCATGGTGACGGATGATCTCACCCAGCGGCTTCATATAAATGTTGAACAGGAGCAGAGAGAGTACCTAGCGTTCCGTTCCGTTCCTGTTCCTGTTCCTGTTCCTGTTCCTGTTCCATTCTCCATTCTCCATTCCATTCTCCATTCCACTGTAATACAAAGGCACTAAAATACTATGTTGACTATTCATTCCTCAGATGCCTCTGGAATGGTCTTAAATACTTTCCCAAAGGAAACAATGGGGGTGCTAGCCAGACTTCCACAGAAGGAATGCTTTATAGGTTAACAGAAGGATTTTGAATTGCACCCAGAAACCTATTGACTAGGATTACAGCAACCCTAGAGCAAGTGTTGCTTAACTATGATGACTTTGATTTGCCTGTATGTGGCTTGCTATGTTTTGTACTCATTGCAATTTCTGAGTGGTCTTTAAAGGCTGCCCCATATGAAGCACATTGCTGTAATACAAACTGGTAGTGGTAAATGTATGAGTCTCAACAGCCTTCCCTAAAAAGGAAAAGTATGATAATTCTCCAGAATTATTGGATCAAAGGGTGGCTTTTTGACGAGAAGGTGCATTTCTTTTCTTTCAAGGCCAATGAAAACATGTCTCTCTCAGTGAAGAGAACTGTTTCCAGGACCAGAATTATCATAATCCCCCACTCTCCCAAAATAGTCAGGAGAGATATGGATTATACCCTGAGAGATCAGATTGGCTTCAATCCTGCTGGCTTTTTGTAAGAGTCTGAAAATGTGGTTTTGCCATCCGTCATGCGAACCTGGACGTGGATTAGAATCTATACTGAGTGCGGTTGATCCATGTAAGAATACCTAGGCTATGGATTTTATTGTATGATTTTTATAGTTGTTTATGTTTTTATTGTTCTTAAATTGTGTTGAAGGAATTGCCAAATCCCTCAAAGAAGATAGTTCCTTTAGTTTCAAGAAAAAGAATGTGCATTTCATGTTTTTATAATCACACCAATTCATAAATCCATCATTCTTTTTCAGAAAAGTGATAAACTGCACATTGATTATGGTCATCCCGATGCAAGCACCATAGGAACTAGGTAAAGTTCTTGAGAATTATCTTATCAGTGAAGAAAGCCCAAGAAGTTCTTCCATGCCTTTCCAAGTGTCCTCAGCCATAATGAAGAAAAACTAGTGCTCATTAGGCAACTCCTCCAAACACAATACGCAAAAAGTCATAATGAAGAAAAACTAGTGCTTATTAGGCAATCCCCCCAACAAACCTATTTTACTGAAACAAAACATGATTTCCACAGAAATCAGCTGTAGTTAGTTGCTCTGAAAAGTTGAAAATACTAAAAACAATTTGTCTAGTTGGTGATTACAAGCTTCCATATGAATTAAAAGAGAATGTTAAGAAAAGCTCCAAGGAGTGAATTTATAATATTTTAAACTAAAAATGAGTAAGATAGTGGGAATGACTTTCTAATGAGATAAAGGCAAATGTAGTTATAGGATAGTTGAGATATTCAGTGCTTCAGCAATTAGCTTAACAAAACAATCGCTAGATAAAAGGCCGTAAATGCTGTTAAAAATAGGACCAAAAACTGTCACTTTGCATGAATTTTTTTTCTTTTGTTGTATAGGAGTTCCTGTCACTATCTTGTACCTGTTATATACAAGCCTCATTAAAATTCTGCGGCTCCAGTTTCTTTGTATTATGTGCTATTATGTTAATTTTCAACCTATTGTGAATTACTGAAATATTAGTTATTTGTATCCTTTCATAAACATGTTCTGATTTGCAGCAGCTGAAGTTCTCTAATATGCCTGTTTTCCAGGTTAGGCAAATACTGGCCTAGTCAGACACTACATATCGCAACAGAAAAATATTAGCATTTTTTCCTTTTGGATTTTAGAAGTATAATCAGCTAATATACTGCCTTTTGTGTTTTTAGTTCTCGAAGAAGAACATTAAGAGAGACTCCTCCTTCACTTAAGAAATGTCCTGAAAACAAACCACAGACAACATGTGAAAAACCAGCTGAAGGACTTATACCGATACGGATAAAGATTGCTGTGTTTTGTATCCTTGTTTTCCTTCTCTTTGTGTATGTAACTATGGAAACCAATCCATTCACAACCTTCATTAGCAGAAAATGAGTGCCACTCTTCTTGAGAGATGGGTGGAAGACCAAGGAAGGCAATTTGGTTAGCTGTTTAGGAACAAGTGATTTCAGTAACTCATTAAACAGCAATTGGGATAATCCAGTTTGTGTGTCTGTCTGTCTGTCTCTGTGTGTGTCTTTTAAAGCATTTTTTAAAATGTTTCTCTAAACTAGAAGATGGGGCAGCATTTGATTCTTTACTATTTCTGTCTTAACTGCGTAATTTGCAGGGAGATTCTTAATTAGTTTTATGAAAGCACTTCATCTGGTATTTTGTCCCTATTTTAATTTGGAAAGTGACCTGCCAGGTTCCAGAAATTAAGAAAGACATGCTGAGGTTCTTCTAAGCAGTTTCCTTTATTGTTCCTTGCCTATAGACAGAAAACTTTCCAAATTAAAGCAGACTACTTGCACCATTAAACACATACTCTGAGAAATCCTAAGAAGGAACCCTCTTAACTCTCTTCCTCCGCACATACTACAGGTATCTAAACCTCGCTGTCTTTTGGTCCTCTCAAATGCACTCCCTCTCTCCCTCCTGTGAATCCAGACTACATTCTACCACATGAACGATTCTCTTAGTAGTTTCTCCCTTCCCCCATCATATATTATCTGTAATATATGAAGAGGTCTTCTTGTCCCCCAGTGCAGAGAGCTGTCAAAAAAGGTCACTATTGCAACCACCCAACCAACGGCCCACCACTCTCTAATGTGTGTAACATGTAAAAAGGGGGCAGAGATCCAATTGTGTGGTTGTGGCTGACATATTGCCCATTTAGGATGCTGTAGGTTACTCTGCTAGAGAACTGAGGTTAGGTCCAATAAGGTTCACCTCAACTTGATTTCTTAGCTCAATAGCAATAGCACTTACTGCTTCATAGTGCTTTACAGCCCTCTCTAAGCGGTTTACAGAGTCAGCATATTGCCCCCAACAATCTGGGTCCTCATTTTACTGACTTCAGAAGGATGAAAGGCTGAGTCAACCTTGAGCTGATCAGAATTGAACTGGTAGTCGGCAAAATTAGCCTGCAATACTGCATTCTAACCATTGTGCCACCACGGCTCTTCAAGCTCTAGCAAGAGTATTCCTCATTTTGCATTGGATAAGGGTGCAGGCTACTTCTGGCTGGATCTGAAAGGAAGAAGCCTCCTAGGTTACCTCAGAGAGACAATAACTTACTCTATGAGAAAACTTTCTTAAGGCTTGCAGGCATTGCTTTAATTTACCAAACTCAACACCGAGTAAGCTTTATTGCTTGCTTGCTTGCTTGTTTTGTGATTAGTATTCTAAATTTGGCATAAGGATTTAATTTCAGAAAAGAGTTTTTCTTAAAAAGTTACTTGTACTATGGTGATATTGTCCATTCTGGACTCAGATTTTGATCTTGAATGCATGAAAACTGTATTCATAATTGCCTACCAGCTTTACAAACTTAGACCTAAGCTTTTTAAAACTACTTTTTTTAAACTAAAAACATCACCCTAGGGTTCAATTCCTCCTTCTTTATTATAATTGGTAGAACAAATTGAAATACAAAGTTGAGCATTTGCAACTGCAATAACTTGGTTTTGACAGTCACAGGAGTTCATAGATGAGAAGAGCTGAAAAGTTACTCTCTGAAAACGTATTTCCTACAAGTGCCAGGTTCTTTGTGCAATTTCTACAGTATCTAATGAGGTGCTTTATTATGCTTCTCTCCTCCCATCCTTCTAAATTGCACACCTTGTGGTTTTATTCTGTAGCAATAGAAGCACAAGCAGCAATCTAGCTGTCATTTCCAATGAATACTTCCTATGATTACCTCTTGACATAAGATTTAGTGAGAAGGAGAGACTGTTTGACACATCTTTACATATCCATACTAATGATATTATACTATTGCACTGTAATAATGTACATACAAGAATAGAGAAAATATAAATGAGTTGAAATCTAACTTTTTATTTATTTATTCATCAAAGTTATATGGCTGCCCATCTCACATAAAAGTGACTCTAGGTGGGCACAACAAGATTGTACAACAGTTAATATATTAAAACAATTACGAGAGAAAAAAAATAAAAAAATAAAAATGGCTAAGAAAGAATAGATGTTAATGACAATGGAGCTCAACTTTACCTTACCAATGCCCTGGAGCCCCAGCCCTGATGGCATAACCAGGTTTTGAGGGACTTCCAGAAAATCAATAGGGATGGAGCCAGCCTCACTTTTGTAGAGTAGAGTAGGTTACCAGGGAATGAGTAACTGTAAGCAGAGCACCCCAATCTAGGAATGGGTGCAACTGGCACACAATTCAAAGTTGTGCAAAGGCCCTCTTAGCCATGACTACTACCTACTCATCAAGCAGGAGTTGTGAGTCTAGGAGGACTCCAGAGGTGGTATTCAGCTGGTTCAGCCCGGTTCAGGTGAACCGGTAGCGGAAATTTTAACTAGTTCAGAGAACTGGCAAATACCACCTCTGGCTGGCCCCGCGCCTGCTTGCAGCTTGCCCCACCCGCCCGTTCTCCACTTGCCCCGCCCACCTGCTTGCCCCGCCCCACCCAATCACTCCTCATCTTGCCTGCTCACCCGCCATTGCTGCCAGCTTTTGCCTGCCATTGCTGCCTGCCTTCTGCCGCGGCCCTGATCTCCCTGGGTGAGTGAGCCTGCAAGCAAGCCCCAGTTGAGTTGACTGCCGGGCCGGCCTAGGCCACCGCCACCGCAAGCCACGGTCGAGTGCTGACTCCCAGGCTGGTCTAGGCTGCCGCCTCGGGGTGGACACGGTGAGGTTCGGCCGTCTTTCGGACCTGGGTCTCCCCATCCTTCCACTCGCATGCCGCTCACCCACTCGCCCTCTGCCTCAGGTCAGGGGATGCGCCAGTCCCTGGCTCATGCCTTCCATGGGGCCTCTGCCCACATGCTGCCTGCTCGCCCTCTGCCAGGTCAGGGGACGCACCAGTCCCTGGCTCAGGCCTTCCCCGGGGCCTCCACCCACATGCCACCCGCTCACTCTCCGCCTCGGGTCAGGGGACGCGCCAGTCCCTGGCTCAGGCCTTCCCCGGGGCCTCTGCCCGCATGCCGCCCACTCGCCCTCCACCTCGCTCACCTTCTGAAGGACCGCCTTGGGGGGGACACGGCAAGGCTCGGCCACCTTTCGCAAGAAGCCTCCAGCCGCCAGTAGTTTTCGGCGCAAGTAGCCTCCAGCCGCTGCTGCCGGCTCGGTTCCGGCTGGCAAAGAGGCGGTGGCTGGAGGCTTCTTGTGCCGAAAAAGAGGCGGCAGCTGCAGGTTTCTTGCGCTGAAAACTACTGAAAACTACAGGCCAAAAAAGAGGCCTGAAGTCCTGTCGCTGCCATCACCTCCCTGTTCTTCGCACCGGCCGCGCACACGCATCCCATTGCCTGCCGGTGCCGCTAGCGGCCAGACCCAGCCAGGAGAACAGCCTGCTGTGCCGGAGGCACTTGCCCATGCACCGTCTCCTCGAATGCTGTTTCTCTCTGCCGCCACACTTTCCGGATGGGACTTACAGCGCGGCGGCAGAGAGAAACAGCATTCAACCTGGCTGCTTCTCTCCTCCTTCTCGGCCTCAAACATACACACAGAGCAAACACGCACACATGGCCGGAGGGACTTGCCCATGCGCCGTCTCCTTGCAGAAGGTCCCAGCGCCTTGAGGTGTGTGCTTGTTTGCTCACACACGTTAAGGCCAAGAAGGAGAGAAGACTTGGCTGAACTTTGGAAGAACTTTGCTCAAGACTTCTCATGTATTCAGGGGCTACACCTCTCCCAACGATGAGTTTGGCAGCGATCTAACAAAACGTCTTCCAGCTCTTCAAGATCGACTTTAAGAGCGCCCCCATGGAAGAAGCCGAGAAGCCAAGAGCAAAAGTAGTGGGGGTGACAGAGGCATGTGTCCCTCCGCAAGGAGTGTGAAGGGAGGCAGACACTGCGCCTCTGAGGAAAAGAGGCGGTGAAGCCCTGGCTGTCACCAGGGAGGGGACCGTGGAGGGACACGTCACATGCCCCTGTCACCCCCGCCACCTCTACTTTTGCTCTCGGCTTCTCGGCTTCTTCCATGGGGGCACTCTTAAAGTTAATCTTGAAGAGCTGGAAGTCGTTTCGGTAGATCGCCGCCAAACTCATCATTGGGAGAGCCCCTGAATACACGAGAAGTCTTGGGCAAAGTTCTCTGACTTTTAAAATGCATCCATGCGGTGTCTGCCTCCCTTCACACTCCTTGCGCACGCTGGGAGCACTGAACCGGAGCAGGTAAGCACGCATGGGAGCGCGAGAGAGCGAAGTTGACTGCTATGGGGTGAGCACCTTGGCTTACCCTCTTGCTCCTCACAATCGCCCTGAGCCGGTGCGGTTCTTTACTTGGGCAGCCCCGACGGCTGCAGCAGCGCCTGCAGCAGCAACAAGCAGCGCCGCAACAACGAGGTACAGTAAGATTTGGTGGCGCAGAAATTGTTCCATAAAAAAATAGTGCATCTCCGAGGGGCTTCTGGCAAAAAAAAAACCCACCCCAAAACAAAACTCAGGCTTGCAACAAGTTTGGAGCTTGTTAAGGAGGACCGCTCCTCCACCCCAGCCATGTGTTTTCCAGTTGGGGTTGCTCAGCAGGAAGGCTTTTATTTTGTCAGCCCAAGGGCGGCGGGTGGGGGGGGAGATATGTAGGAAATCACCTTGTCTCTGCAGCATCGGTCATGTGACTGAGTGGGCGTGGCCAACTCGATGTCACTCACAGCAAGGTGCCGCCCCACCTTGCTGTGAGTGATGTTGAGTTGGCCACGCCCACTCAGTCACATAACCCCACCAAGCCATGCCTACCAAGCCACACCCACAGAACCGGTAGTAAAAAAAAATTGAATCCCACCACTGGAGGACTCCTAACTCTTTTAAGATTTTTAAGACAGCAAAGTCCACATTTTGGACAGAGAGGAATGCTGGTTTGAAAGAGGGGTCAAAGAGGCCATCTATGTCAAAATTGAACAGCCCTCTCTCAACAGAGGGGGAGGGATACATCATCATCTGTCTCCAGTCTACAACACAGTCCTTTAAGCAGTTCCAAGAAGGCTCCACACCAGTGGTGAAATCTACATTTTTTCCTACTGGTTCTGTGGGCGTGGCTTGGTGGGTGTGGCTTGGTGGGGTCATGTGACTGGGTGGGTGTGGCTATGTAGTCATGTGACTGGGGGATCAAAAGATAGAAACTCTAACAATGTCCTGCTGGAGCAGGGTTGAGGACTCCTAACTCTTTTAAGATTTTTAAGACAGCAAAGTCCACATTTTGGACAGAGAGGAATGCTGGTTTGAAAGAGGGGTCAAAGAGGCCATCTATGTCAAAATTGAACAGCCCTCTCTCAACAGAGGGGGAGGGATACATCATCATCTGTCTCCAGTCTACAACACAGTCCTTTAAGCAGTTCCAAGAAGGCTCCACACCAGTGGTGAAATCTACATTTTTTCCTACTGGTTCTGTGGGCGTGGCTTGGTGGGTGTGGCTTGGTGGGGTCATGTGACTGGGTGGGCGTGGCTATGTAGTAATGTGACTTGTAGAGCCGAGGTGGCGCAGGGGTTAGAGTGCAGTACTGCAGGCTACTTCAGCTGACTGTTCAGCAG
>QLTV01000419.1:2032422-2081545 GCA_003457575.1 Thermophis baileyi
TTAGAACTTCGCCGTATTCGATCCAACCTAAGCATAGTACATCAAATTATCCGCTACAATGTCCTATCTGTCTATGAATACTTCTGCTTCAACCACAACAATACACGAGCACACAATAGATACAAACTTAATGTAAACCGCTCCAAACTCGACTGCAGAAAATACAACTTCAGCAACAGAGTGATCAATGCCTGGAATTCACTACCTGACTCTGTGGTTTCTTCCCCAAACCCAAAAAACTTTAACCTTAGACTGTCTACTGTCGACCTCACCCCATTCCTAAGAGGTCTGTAAGGGGCGTGCATAAGCGCACCAGCGTGCCTACCGTCCCTGTCCTACTGTCCTATTGTCCTCATCTATCTGTATTCACTTTGATTATGTTTATGTTTATACCTATACCTGCNAACTACGACTTCAGCAACCGAGTGATAAATGCCTGGAATTCACTACCTTATTCTGTGGTTTCTTCCCCAAACCCAAAAAACTTTAACCTTAGACTGTCTACTGTCGACCTCACCCCATTCCTAAGAGGTCTGTAAGGGGCGTGCATAAGCGCACCAGCGTGCCTACCGTCCCTGTCCTACTGTCCTATTGTCCTCATCTATCTGTATTCACTTTGATTATGTTTATGTTTATACCTATACCTGCTATCTTGTACATGTTTGACAAACAAATAAAATAAATAAATAAAATACCTACATAATAGTTTCTGTGTAATTTGAATGTACAGTTGGTAAAATAATTGCAGAATACCTCCAGTAGAATACATTTTAATCTTGGGAACTAACTGAATTGTACACAAGTAATTGGTCTAAGCTGCTATTATTGTTATAACTGGATTTGTACATACTTATTCTAAGGCTGAACAGAACTTCTTATGGTTTGAAAGCTCTTCGTGATTTTTTTCATCAGCATTTCTTCCATTTTCACCCAACCCTGCCTTGCATTCCAAATGGAGTACCCCTCCTCCCTGCAATTTGCCACGCAAGAGCCTGCTGGAAAACTTCCTGTGCACGCATGGGAGCCATAAAAGGCTTATTCTGGCTCTTGTAATTCAGTGTTGGTTTTTTTCCCTTCTCGCTTGCTCCTTCACTCTCTCCCTCCCTCTTCTTTAGTTGATTCTAGCCTAGGAACTGAGAAAATACAGGTCATCTCAGTCATTGGGAATATTTTTGCATATGACTGTATTCCAGAGCAAAACCAAAGGGCTGGATTTATTCAGCTGGGGAATTCTTTTCTGCACCTTTTCTTCTACCAACATATAATCTGCATCACTTTTGGATTTACTTCCCACTTATAAAGGACTGCAGCCTCCAGGGAAAACAGAGCACAGATGTGAGTAACCATCCATAAATGCAGTTGGAGGTATTAAGGGGGCAAATGAGAGAATGACAGAGAGATTTTGGAGTTCAACTTGCTATCTTTTTCTTTTGCAAAAGGTCTCATTTCACAAGAATATATAACAGCTGGCTCTTCAATATTATATAGCAAAAAAAAGGCTTCTTGAAGCAACAAACACAAACTCCATGCTGTTATTTTTGCATTTCTCTCTCTCTCTCTCTTTTTCTTTCTTTCCCTGTGGAACATCTTTTTTTGGTGCACAACTTTCATGAGATCTTAGATTAATTTAAGCATAGAGGTTATCAGCGATTCATCTAATATTCCTCAGTAGTTACTGAGAAGAAAAATGTGACTCAGTTTGGCAAGCTGTATCCTTTATTTGTCAAAAGTCATTCTGTATTTTAAAAATTTGGGAATATAGATATGCATGCTATAACTGAGGAAATTGCATTTAAGCATGCGAAGCTGAGTTTACACACCAAGAGAGAGATGCATTGGATATGCAGTTGGGATGCAATATCTTATTTAAAAAAAAAAAAACATTTCCTACCCAGGGTGAATTTTCTCTAAGGGCAATTTCAAGCAAAGTACAATCCTTGCAGAATGTGTTACTGCAGTGCTTTCAAGAGAGGTGAGAGAAAGAGGCAGAAAACACCAGGCTAGGAATGTTATTGGTGGTCATGAAAAAAAAAAAAGGCAATGTTTCTCACAGAAGGAATTGCATCTCTAAGATATTCAAATAAAGTACAGTATAGGGAGAATTAAATATCATAATTCAAATACTGATCATATTCAGTATTGAAAGAATATCAAACAGCAAAATAGGAATAAATGATTCCTAGCTATGGAAACAGATCTTGGTTGGAAATGGCACCTGACAGCAAATCTTATGAGCCTGCGCATGGCTTCTTGTGAAGTGGCTTCAGATACAAGATAGATTGACCTGAACTGCCATACTGAGCATTTTGAGTTCTAACTGGCAAGAACTATCTTTATACCTGGTATTTTAAAACTATACTGTAAATATATTTTATGATCTTTTGCATGCAGAGAATGTACTTAAATACATTGTTCTATGGTTACTTGCCCGTATGTTTACACGAAAAAGGAGTTATACCAGAGTGAGATAATATTATATAGTGCAGATAGATAAATCCTTATGCAAAAGAATAAATGGTCACAAAATTAGCATCAGAAGCAATACTTAAGAGGCAAGCAGGAGAAAATGTCAACCTTCCCATGACATTCTGCTTCAGCCCTTTTTTTAAAAAGAAAGTCAGATTGGAGAAAAGATGAGTTGTAACTTACCAAGTGTTGAATTCTGTTATTTGAGGCTTCAACCTAGAGACTTATTTTTAATCCCACTGTGGGTGTTAATTAATTCAGCAGTGAAAGGTTCCTTATAAATGCACTGTGAATGATCACTGGGTTTGGTTTTTACATTTTAAAATAATACACTGTTTTAAATTTGATTTTCCCTCTTATTTTCACTGCCATTATTTTGTTTTCCTCTTATAAATTAAAAAGAAAACTCCTTTGAGTTTGATTTCAAGTGATTTCATGGATGTATGTATAGATTGACACAATACATCCACCACAGCATGGGACCATTTTTGGAATGATTTTTGACCTACCCTATAGCTCTGTCCCCCATCTAAATACTAACCCGGCCAAACTATCCCACTAAAGCCAGACAAACTTGACTTGTTCAAGCCTTTGGCCTAATAACAGACAAACACATTGGACATTCTTTTATTTTAACACTTTGTTATTTGATTTTTTTTCCCATTAAGAACAAATGAATTTGATAACTGAACTGGCCTTCTTCCCTAGCCATTTTCCCCCCAGTTTGGGTTGAAAATCCCAATTATTGCATTACAGGCAAATGAAGTATACTGCAAGGGAAATAGCAATAGCACTTAGACTTATATACCGCTTTACAGTGCTTTACAGCCCTCTCTAAGCGGTTCACAGAGTCAGCCTCTTGCCCCCAACAATCTGGGTCCTCATTTTACCCACCTCGGAAGGATGGAAGGCTGAGTCAACCTTGAGCCGGTGAGATTTGAACTGCCGAACTGCAGCTAGCAGTCAGCTGAAGTAGCCTGCAGTGCTGCACTCTTAACCACTGTGCCACCTCGGCTCTACTAAAGCCCCACTAATATTTCAAAGTTTAAAACATTGTCCATCAAATTCATATGTATGTATGAATTCATATATATGTATGAATGTATGTACACATAGTTAACCCTTTTAATATAGGCCTTTGCTCTGTTCTATGTTACTCTCTGACTTAATCATTGGGATAAATATATTCTAGGTGCTTCTAGGTGCTTGGTTAAGAATGTTAACAAACACCTGGTTCTTCTTGGGCATTCGGAGGATACTTTGCAGAAGATGCATGGTTAGGAGAGCAGGTTTCACATACTCTAGTATTTAAAACTAAGGTAATTTGGATGTAGCTAATATTTGGATGGGGAACACTGGGGAATTTGAGTGCTATTGTTATACCGGGAAGTTAAAAAAAAAAAATCTCAGAAGAAAATGTTCATAAATTACTTCAGTAATGTTGCCAGAAATGATATGGATGTGTCCAAATGTTAGGGTGCTCCTACACTGGAGGTTTTAAGAAGCGATTGGAGAACCACTTCTCTGAAATGGTATATGGTTTCCTGCTTGAGTAGGGGGATGGACTACAAGACCTCCATGGTCCCTTCCAACTCTGTCATTCTGTTAAGTGCTTTTATATATAGTGCATTCAGAAAGTATTCAGACCCCCTTCACTTTTGTCAATTTTGTTATCCTGCAGCCTGATTCTACAGTTGTTGAAATTCATTTTTTCTCTCATTAATCTACACTCAGTACCCCATAATGACAAAGTGAAAACAGAAGTCTATATCTATAAAGTATGCTGTTAATCTACTCACTTTCATTTTAGTTTACCACATTATCTTTTTTGGAGATGGGAAGAAGGAGAGATGATCTTCCATATGTTGTAAACAATAACCCTAACAATTCCTGCCAACATGGCCAACAAGTTCTTCAATGTTAATGCATCTTTACTTATTAATTAATCACTTATGTCTGATGTACATAACTGCTGGAAAACCAGCAATTTATAATATTCCACCAACTAAGAATTTACAGAGTCTCCAAATTTGTCTATAGGTACAAATGTGGGCAGGTTTCCATGAAGTCAGACATGCTAATTTATCAAAATATTGTATGTGTACTCTAGTATAATTCTTACTTACCAATAATATATAAGCATCTTGGATCAACCCACAAAGTATCTTTGGAACAATCCTTGAAAAAATCTATCTTAAAAGCATTTTACATTCAACATGTTACATTTCTATGCCATTTATGGTGTTTTCATCAGTTTGCCACTGGCTATCAGTTAAGGATGTGTTCTGAGTCCTGAAAATACTGCATGGCTTAGAACTGGGATTGTGTTTGTTTTTTCAGGGTCACAACAGGTAAGGAAGTGCTGATAGAGATTCTTCCCTGGTAAGAAAAAAGTAATAATATTCCCATTATATTTTGGTATAAGAGAGATATTTGGAAGGGGCAGCAGTGAGGAAAATATGTGCTTTTTTATGAACTATATTTTAGGAATTGACAATTGAAAAGTGATAATATATATAATGTTGTTATACATTTATATTTGTGAGTGTTCTTGAGTTTTTTTTTCAAGAGGAAGAGGTAGAATACAAATTCAGAAATCAAATAAGCCAAGCCAAATAGCGGATGATGATAGCAACAAAGCCTAATTAATTTATCTATGGGTTTTATTTAAATGTTTTTAAAAAGAATTGAGGCCTTTGAACTATGGTGCTGGAGAAGACTCCTGCGAGTCCCTTGGACTTCAAGGCGATCAAACCGGTCAGTCCTAGAGGAGATCAACCCTGACTTCTCTTTAGAAGGCCAGATCCTGAAGATGAAACTCAAATACTTTGGCCACCTAATGAGAAGGAAGGACTCACTGGAGAAGAGCCTAATGCTGGGAAAGATTGAGGGCAAAAGAAGGGGACGACAGAGAATGAGGTGTCTGGATGGAGTCACTGAAGCAGTAGGCGTGAGCTTAAATGGACTCCAGAGGATGGTAGAGAACAGGAAGGCCTGGAGGAACGTTGTCCATGGGGTCGCGATGGGTCAGACATGACTTCGCAACTAACAACAACAAATGGATTTTATTTAAATGTTTAATTATAGATTTTATCATATTAAAATTGTCAAGGTCCCACAGACCAGTCAAAATGAATTTTCTTATCGGAGGAAGTTAATATTTAGTAATGCCATCTATTCTACTTGTAAGAAGGATCTCTTCTCCATGTGTGACTATGGTATTGTAGTTAGCAGTATGGTACAACTTCAGTTTAACGAGTCATTTGAGGGGGGGAAAGGGTATCTATTAAAGCAAATGCCCATTCAAACTGACATAATTGATATTTGCATCAATTTACATAATTTGCATAATTTTGTATTTCACATTATTTATCTGATTGGCAGAAAGGACTTAAATGCCATCAATTGTTTGAACTGCTTTGGAAACAACAGAGTTGGTGTGTTACTTGGGGGTGAAATTTCCATTGACATTTTATCCATTGCATCCAAAATGTGCTGAATAGGAGTTTGTAAAACTGAGCTTTTATTGTACAGTAACTGAATTTAAAAAGCAAACAAACAAATCAAGAATGTAATTGTTTTTCTCGCAATCTTATACATACTCTATAAACAGAATACTACTGCTTAAGGCCAGATTTCTGCCCAAGTTGTTAGATCCATTTAAAATAAACAGTTCACCCTACAATAAGGTCAAATGAGTATTTGGAGCCAAAAGGCACATTAGTTGACACAATAGCACATGTTGAGATCATATTATGGAAATTCTTGAAAAATTGTTGTCTTGGCTAATAGGAAAACACTCTTTTATCAGAAAGTAATTTGGTTAAAACACTGGAAATTAAAATGAATTATTCTATTCATCCTGCAGTTAGTTTTACAGTGAAATAACATTCCCTTTGTAAAATAGAAAAAACAGAAGCACTAGACTAATTCATTTGTTAACATCAACAAAAACTATCAAGCACATGCCAATTTATCTTCTCATTTTTGAAAACATGAAAAGTCTGGTGCTTTTTTATAAACCATTGTGTGATCTTTGGATACACAGCAATATATAATCTGGGCCAATGCTTATTCTGGTATAAACCAATCTACTTCATTTAATGAAATGAGCTCTGGTTCCTGAGTGTATGGAATAATAAATGTGCTATCTAAGAGGCCGGGGATTAGATATTATTGTCATAGACTAACAGGGCTGTCTTTTGAAAAATACCTCACTGCCATCCTTGTTTTTAGCAATAGCAATAGCACTTAGACTTATATACCGCTTCATAGTGCTTTACAGCCCTCTCTAAGCGGTTTACAGAGTTAGCATATTGCCCCCAACAATCTGGGTCCTCATTTTACCCACCTCAGAAGGATGGAAGGCTGAGTCAACCTTGAGCCGGTGAGATTTGAACCGCCGAACTGCAGCTAGCAGTCAGCTGAAGTAGCCTGCAGTGCTGCACTCTAACCACTGCGCCACCTCGGCTCTTTTTCCATGATCTATTTAAATTTCTGTTCTACAGCTTAGTCGTTTTTCTGGGTTACATATATGAAGCTTTTCCTTTATCTTATCTGCAAGAACAGTTGCATGCCAACTTGGTGGGAACCCCAGTTACACACATGTATTTGCTTACATCTTTAAAGCCACTTAATTTCTTCCATCCTAAAGGAAAAAAAATCTTGTCTGGGAAGAAAGCATTCAGCCTGAGCCTGCTTATGCTCACATGGGGACATTGGAGCAGCTGCTGCTTGCTGTAAGCATAAGCAGCTGGGTCCATTTCTCCCTAACCTCATTTACATACTTGTCAGCTGTTCAGAGCAAGACAGGAAAAATAATCCCTTTGCTTGTCATAGGGGTTTGCAATTTTGACTGTGCCCTAATTAGTGCGCTGTTTCCTGGTGCTCACAGCTCAGGGCTGTGCTGCACGAGGCAACAACAATTTATGGGAGATGAAGTAGGTGTGAATGAACCAGGAAGACAAGAAATAGGGGCTTTGAAGGAGAGGCCCAAGAAAGAAGCAAAGTTGACTGGAGGAAAATCTTCAAAGCTGGATAGAGGCTCTAATCTGCATGGAATCTTGGGGATGCAAGAACAAAAGGAATAAATGTAACTTATCTTATTATTTAGGATCAATACCCAGCAGACAAAGAAATGGAGGATTAAATGAGAAGACCCAATGAAAGGTATGAGAGTTATTGGTGTATCTATAGAGCAAAGGGGACAACCTCCTCTTGATTTTAAGCCTTCCAGATTGATCAGACAATCAGCATAATACCCAGAGCCAGAGGTTATAGGAGCTGCGGTCTAACATTAGTATTTGATGGGCCCTAGGCTATAGAACCAGTTTGGTGTAGTGGTTAAAGCATCAGACTAGAAATTGGGAGACCATCAGTTCTAGCTCTGCCTTAGGTACAAAGCCAGTGACGTGACCTTGAATTAGTCACTTGTCTCAGCTCTAGGAAGGAGACAATAGCAAACCACTTCTGAAAACAACTTGTCAAGAAAGCTGCCAAGAGTTTTCTAGGCAGTCTCCAAGAAGTTGATATGATTGAATAGAGAGGGGGGGGGGAAGGCTAGAGATGGTAGAAAAGTCATAGAAAAGTTAGCTGTAGGACAGAGAGATGCATCCATGAAATTCTCAAGCCACTTGAAATCTGCATCCCTATGTTTGAACATCTTGTTTGCTGAAACTTTCTTATGTTTTGTTGCAGTATACATGGATTACTAAGCAGATGTTTCCCTGTCCCTGAGATGGAAGTGCCAAGCATCAAGGACTTTCAGTGGAAAACCCTAGCACCTTTGCCCAGTCCAAGAGTCTATTCTTCCCTGGTAGAGGCTGGTGGACAGGTGTTTGCCATCGGGGGCTGTGATGACAATGGTGTGCCAATGGACAGCTTTGAAGTGTATTCCCCAGAAGCAAACCAATGGAATTCTCTGCCCCCGATGCCTACAGCCAGGGCTGGGGTAGCAGTAGCTACACTGGGCAAGAGGATAATGGTGATTGGAGGTGTGGGAGCCCATCAGATGCCTTTGAAGATTGTGGAGATGTACAATATAGATGAGGGCAAGTGGAAGAAAAGAAACTCTTTAAGAGAAGCCTCGATGGGCATTTCTGTGTCAGTAAAAGGCAAGAAACTTTAAAAAAATAAAATAAAGTGTGTAGTAGAAACAACTTTAACTTTGAAGGCAGTACCCTGTCCTTGGATATTTTTCTGTTTGTAATTGGTGGGATGAGTGCTTTTTTCATATGCAGAGGCCTAGTCTAGTCAGCAAGAAGCTATTAACTTCTTTTATACAGTCAGTACTGTCTGATTTTGACCCTTTCACCTGAATTGTTGGAATAACCATCAATGAATTGCTCTGGTTGAGTTTATGTGGTTTTCAACCATCTGGCCTAGAACTCACTGTGAAGTCTGTCTTGTAATTGGAATATGGCCTGACCTTTTCTTCTTTTTCTTTTTAAACCCACACACAGCCAGGCACGTTCTGTATTCCTGCCAAATATGGAAGAAGTTGTTTATTCTGTTTGGTTTGGTGAAGTTTTTATAGCTCTCAAAGGACAGATAAATCGGTGCTTTCTAGAGCATGTGACAGGCTGAAGGTTTTTGCAAAGCATGGAGTGCCAAGATCATTCAGTAGGAATTTATATAGGAAGGTGAATGTGTGCAGTCGAGCGTCAATCTTTTTTCCCTTCAGTATTTTTACCCTCACATTACAACCTGCTTTTGAATGCTTTTGAATGCATTTAAGGTGACTGTTTGCAATGGAAAGTATCAAATTGCTGTTATGAAATAGAAAGCCAGAAGCTTCCTTTTACCCAAACAAGCATTTACCTGCTTAAATGGGAGCTTGACTGCAGGAGAGACATGCCTTAGAGAAAGAAGTATTTGTTGGAATTTAGCCAAGTGCAATGAACACCCATTTATCATTGCTGTTCTGCATGTGAACAACTCTTATTACATGGACTAAAGTCATAAATAAATTTATAGCAGAACTTGGTGGAAGTTTTACCCTTAAAGCAGTAGTCAGGTTATATGTTCTGTGGAACACGATAACAATGAATGTGTTCCCATTCAGGGATTATTCTGATTTTACATTTAAAATGCATGGATTATAGCTCAGATATATTTCTGCCTAATAACTTTGTCCTTAAATCTCCACATATACAATGAGATAAACTCTTCCTGGCCTGCTGAAACTCTAACACCAATTTCATATTTTGTTTCCTTTTCTCTTCCTGTTCCAGACTACCGAATCTATGCAGCTGGTGGAATGGGAGCAGATCTACGTCCCCACAATTATATGCAACATTATGATATGCTTAAAGACATTTGGGTGTCCTTGGCAACCATGTCTACACCCAGATATGCTGCCACCTCCTTTCTGCGGGGCACCAAGATCTATGTTCTGGGTAAGAGTACACCTCAAGCATCTTCCCATTTTGCAGCTAACTCTAACCCTTACTTTAATTTATCTCCACATACATAGTTCAAGAACCTGTTTCTTCTTCCTCAGACAGCTGCTTAAAATATACAGTGCTGGAAATGTCCTTTGAGTAAAAATGTCTGAGCAGTAACTGTCAGGTTTTCTACCGAAGCCATGGGTCCATGACTGCATCTCTCCATCATAGTGGAAGGAAATAGTATTTACATGAATGTCACTTTCCCTGTGCAATATTGTGAGATTAAGGAGCAAGAACCTACAAATAGGCTCTTGGGAAAAAAATACTGAAGTGACATTTCAAAATCATCAGTCACAAATGAAATAAGAAACTCTTGTGAACAGTGTATCCACCGGTTTCAGTCATTGTTGGTGACATCAGTGGCAGAAAATCTAATATTTGTTATGTCCCCAGAAAGGTAAAAACAACCAATTATTAGTCTTGTTTCTGCAAAAATAAGACCATTTTAGCTCTTTTTAAAAAACTACTTCAAGATTACTATGTCCTTCAGTTCTACCAACTTCAAGAGAAACTGGAAAGACTTAACATTTTTTTTCACACAGTGTCCAGCTAATATAGGGTTTGCTGTTACATGTTCAGATTGTATACTTCAAACCACCTGTGGTCCACAGTGGTCCTACAGATAATTCCATCACAACTGCCCCTCATTCATTAGCTAAAGTCAGTTTGCTGCCTCTGCCCTACCTCCCCGGGGTCACAAATTAGTCAGGAAGTCAGAGCTTGCACATTATCTAAGTCCCTCTCCTCTCTTCATCACCAATTAACTTTCTCGTGGCAGGTTATTTCAGGATTGTTGTTTCCATCAACAAATCTCTTGACATTTTGCTTGCTGGATAGCAGTTAGCATTATAGAGTAGAAAGAATACATAAAGAGAAAAACCTTTGCAAGAAAGAATTCCTGAGCCTTGTGCTTGAAATATAATCTTTATTTAGGAAATAACATGGTGATAGGAAGCTCTGAGTTACTTTAGTCTATCTTCAGCTAAAATACTTTAAAGGGCTCTTGTCCATTATGAAATGATAGCAAATCAGATGAACAATACAGGTCAGAGACAGTATAGAAAGAAGGCAAAACTGAAAGAGAAGAAAGTGATGGAAACCTGAGAATAGCAATTAAGAAGATATCAAAGCACTTTAGGTAAGGAAATGAGAGTCCCCCTTCATTCTCACTACATCTATTGCCCCGAGGCCAAGGGTCAATCATGTTATCAATACAGAAGGTTGGTACACACAAAATTGAATTCGAACATTGATAATATAGCTAATAAAAAGCATTCAGAGACTGTAGTATCTCTCCTACACCCAACATACCTGCTTTCTACAAAGATTAAATCAAAGGGTGATAAGATCTGAGCAGAGTGAAATAATAAAAGGCATTTCTATTTTGATCTAGCTGTTCTCATTCTAAGACAGAAAAAAGAAGTATGTTCTAAAGCTTCTAGTGGGCCACGATCTTCTGTGACCTGCAACAGGAAATCTATCATCCTCCTCATAAGTCATGATATATAATACCCATAGGTTAGTTCTTGGCTCCCAAGGCAGAAAATCCCACATTTTCCCCTGGCAGTTCTAAACAGGATGCCATCTATCTGCAATACAGGCAATCTCTGTCTTGTGGGTTTTGATGAGTAAGTAAGTTGTCTTCTTAATTAATAGAAGCAAATTTTGTCAACTTCTTATACATTTCAGTATGGTCTTAGAATGAGACTAAATTCTGTTCACATCTACACCAGAGCTAACACACTGTATTGAGTACTGAGGCATGAGTAGATAAGTGCTGGCTGGGGAAATCTGGGACTTATTTATTTATTTTATTTATTTATTATATTTGTATGCCACCCAACTCCCAAAGGACTCTGAGCGGCTCTTGGTCCATACCAGTGATGAAATCCAATTTTTTTTACTACCGGTTCTGTGGGCGTGGCTTGGTGGGCATGGTGTGGCTTGGTGGGCGTGGCTTGGTGGACATGGCTGGGGAAGGATACTGCAAAATCTCCATTCCTACCCCACCCCAGGGGGAAGGATATTGCAAAATCTCCATTCCCACCCCACTCTGGGGCCAGCCAGAGGTGGTATTTGCCGGTTCTCCGAACTACTCAAAATTTCCGCTACCGATTCTCCAGAACCTGTCAGAACCTGCTGGATTTCACCCCTGGTCCATACCTCTTAAAGTTGTCCAGTTTGAAAATGGGCAGACAATAATTATCAAGCTTCCTGCAAGGAGAGAGCAAGAGCAATAGGAGAAGTGAGTTTTTTAAAAATTACTAAAGTAGTTACATAAACAGAACTTGTAGTAAAGAACTCTTCTGGCTCTCTGTTGTTCATTCTTCCTGCAGCTGGTAAGCATGCTTAATCCTTCTTGGATGATTTTAAAGCAGATATATTTTCTACAAATCTCAAGATCTCCCAGATGTGCTGACAGCTCCCTCTCATTTCTTACTTTTTATTGCTCCCTTTTGGCTCCAGATCTGTGTTGAGGGAGTAATTACCCAGCATGCCTTGATAATCATTTTGGTTAAGGCCAACTGTAAATATAAAAGAATAACATCACCACTAGCCCCCCCCCAACAGATCAGAAAATAAAATTGGTATATTATCAAAGATTAAAATGTTGCTAATCAAAATGTAATATTGTATAAAATGGACAGATTGGTGGAAGCTACTATGACATGCTTAATGATCATAACTGTAACCTTGAAGAAAATATGCAATCCTTTTGAAGCATAATTGATAGGACATCTATGGAATAAATTTATTATCCTGCAACATCACATACTTTATGCCAAATATACAGAGAGCGGTTTGTCTGGTTTATGAACTTAAAGAATAACAATTCTAAGAGTAATCATAATGATCAGTTGTGCCATGTGATAAGTTAGCTTTATAACTGAAATGTTGAAGAGTAGCAGAAAAATCTGTTCAGCTGAGTGACTATCAGGGGAAAATTGCTTAATGGGGGGTAATTCTTCCAAATATTTCATAGGTAGTTGGGTCTTGTTATTTCCTAATAGGATGAGGACTAAAAGGACATAAAACTGAGTTGGTTTTTCAGTAGCCCAGAGAATTTTTATTTATTTTATTTATTTTGTCAAGCATGTATAATATAACAGATATAAGTATAAACATGTTTATGAATACATGAAATGGGTACAAATAAATGGGGACATTAGGACAGGGACGGTAGCAGTGGTGGGTTGCTACCGGTTCGCCCTGGTTCGGGTGAACCGGTAGCAGTGGCGGCAGGAGGCTCCGCCCACCTGCCCGGACGTCATCACGGACGATCTGCACATGCGCAGAAGCTTCTGCGCATGCGCACATCTCCGAACCGGTAGCAAAGGTAAGTGAAACCCATTACTGGACGGTAGGCACGATGGTGAACTTATGCACGCCCCTTACAGACCTCTTAGGAATCCCTTTCCCTTTCCCCTCACTTCTGATAGCATCTCTTTACCTGATTTTCTTCTGTTCCCATTCCCTGCTGCTTTCAAAATTATGAAAAAAATAATATTGGGATGAAGCCAAGCTGATCTTTCACTACAGTATCTGCTTTTCTTTACTGAAGGTGGAAGGCAATCCAAGTATGCTGTGAATGCCTTTGAAGTCTTTGATATTGAGACCAGATCTTGGACCAAATTCCCCAACATTCCCAGCAAAAGGGCTTTCTCCACCTTTGTTTGCACAGAGAACAACATCTTTAGCCTTGGGGGATTGCGGCAGGGCAGATTGTACCGTCAGCCCAAGTTCATGAAAAATGTGGATGTCTTTGACATCGAGCAAGGTAAGTTCTTCTGCGATTGCCCTCCAAATTCCAATGTGGCTAGGCATTAAGATGGGGGAGAACAAGCTTTTGATGACACACTTTTTGTAACTAGTAAAATGATTCCTCTGTTTCTCTGTGGTTTGCTATGGATATTCAGCAATACAGTTTGGGAAGATTCTGAAAGCATAAAAAGCGGCTGTATGTACCTAATGAACTGAAGGTTGCTTACCCAAGCCTTATAATGGGATGTACAATCTGTGTTCCCTGGTTTGCATTTAACCTCTACAAAGTTTGGGATCTGTCCTATTGATCCTAAAGAAATTACTGCCAAATTGCCATTATTAAATTGTTACTTAGAACTGGGCAGAAAGGAAAATTGCTAAAATACATGAAGAATAAATATATGAAATGTATTTATCATTAATATTAATTTTAATTAGAAAAAAATGTACTTCCATTCTGATTCCACCTACTTGTCTCTAGCAAAACACACAAAAGTAAAAAGCAGACCACGCAGGGGTGGGTTCCTCCCGGTTCGGACCGGTTCTCCCGAACCGGTAGTGGCCCGCTGGTGATGTCACAATGATGTCACCGAACCGGATCAGTCGGTGCCGGTCCGTGGGGGCCGCCATCTTTTTTTAATTTTTAATTTTTTTGAATTTTTTTAAAAAAATTTTTCCTTCTGAGCATGCGCAGAAGCCGACTTCCGGCACTGTGCATGTGGTCGCCATCTTTTTTTCGGCTTTATTTTATTTTATTTTATTCGGATTTTTTGTTACTGTGCATGTGCATGTGCGTGCACGCGCCCATGAGGCGCGCCCATGAGGCATGCCCATGCAGCGCGGGAGGGAGCCAACCGGCAGCGAGGTAAGTTGGAACCCACCCCTGAGCCCACGTCCCAAAATGTTATGCATCTCTGATGTAATAAGGGAATTAAGGCATGTAATATAATAGTAAAAACTCTGGATTGCAGCTTTTGATTTCACAACCCAAGTTGAATCAAGTTCTATACTGATCCCTAAATATTTGAGAAGCCCGCCATCTAAATTATGTTTTCAAACCAAGTGTTTGCATTGCAAGGCCTTCATTAGTTAATATGATAACAAATGTAATAGTTTAAGTAGCAAACATTTTTATTCAGCTTGCTGACTGCCCCTTCAAGGATTTCAAGAATCTTATTTGTAGCAAAAATAGTTTCTCCAGGTGCCAGAAAACTCATTGTTTCAATTGTACTGCCAATTGTTCCTAAATTTATATTAAGCTTTAAAGTTCAGATGTAAAATCTTTATGTGAAATTCACAAGTCCAGAAGTCAGTTTTAACTTAATGGAGGAGATGAGTCTGCTGAGAAGTGAAGCAATTTATCATCTTACTGTGAACAGTAACTACACACCAGAGAGAGGGCCCCACATATTATTGAGTTAATGGAGGGGAGCAGCCTTTTATGAGATTCTCTTGAACTTCAGATTGTCATGCTTTTCTAATGCCATGGACTCCAAATTTGCCGAAACCCAGGAAGAGTTGGATATGGAATGTTAACTTTTATATGTTAATGAACGTTAATATTTTAGAGCTCTGTGTGGAATTTTACTGGTAATTGGATAAGGAGATGTTACTTATTTGATTTGCCTATTGTTAAGATAAAGGGGCAGCGTGGTGGCTCAAATGTTAAGACGTTGGGCTTGTTGGCTGGAAAGCCGGCAGACCAGGTTCAAGACCCGAGTATCACATGATGGGGTGAGCTCCTGTCCTTGCCCCAGCTCCTGCCAACCTAGCGGTTCGAAAGCATGCAAATGCGAGTAGATAAATAGGTACCATTTTCGTGGGAAAGTAAAAGCACTCTATGATGTCATGCTGGCCACATGACTGCAGAAATGTCTTTGGACAATGCTGGCTCAATGGCCTTGAAACAGAGATAAGCACAGCCCCCCATAGTCAGCAATGACTAGTGGAGTATAACCCACAGTGACTCTTTTACCTTTTTTTTTTTTTTTGCTAAGAGATGGTTATGAGATGAAGAGTTTTATATTTATTAATTAAGAGAAAGCGAGATTATGAAATTTTTTATATTTGTTGTGATGAGGGTGGGAAGCTGCTTTTTAAAAGGGGGGTTCTTTTTACTTTTTGCCTTCTTGCACTATTTTCTTTCTTTTCTTTTTTTGGTTTGCATTATGTTTTATTGTTGTTTCTAAACCGTTTATTAAAATTATTATTAAAAAAAGAAACCCAGGATAAGTTGTATGTTGGTTCTCCCCATTCCTCAGCAAACTGATATCTTTCCTCAGGCCTGCCTCAAAAGAGTAGAATTTCTCTGGTAATAGTATATATTCAATGGGGTTGACTAAACAGGGTCCCTACATTGCTGCACTAACTGTATTACCATAATAATTTCCCCAGAAAACAATGTCCATATTTGTTCATCATTGCATTCTGCAGAAGTTACAATGGCAAAGGGCGGGAATACAACTGAAAGACTTGGTGATCATGTCTGTACCAAACAGTAAAACAAGTATAAGGGGGGAGGGAAATATGAGCACGCAGAATATATCAGTGGAAAAATCTATTGAGTTATAGACCTCTAACTTGTTATTAGCTATGAAAAAGGTCAAGATCATTTAATAATGAATCAGGTTAATTTTCAGGGGGCTGGATGAAGATCGATCGCTCATTTTTTCTGAAGAAACGACGGGCAGATTTCGTTTCTGGCTATTTAAAAGGAAGAATTGTTGTTGCAGGAGGACTAGGTGAGGATTCTTTTCCCCCATCCCTTCAAAGTGAATTCCAGTTTGAACTATATTTTCCTGAAACAGTTACTTCCAGTTTTCTTTATATTGTGAATAGGAAATAGGCCTGTCCATGAGTCTACCTCAAAACTTCTCCAATGCAGAGCTGGTCGTCACATAATGTAACAACCGGTTCGCCAAGCACCGGAAATGTGAGCGCGCGCGCCATCCGCGCGTGCACATGGCCTTCCGCGCATGCACATGGCCTTCCGTGCATGCGCATGAACTTCCGCGCATGTGCACGGCTTCAAAAACACGGCGATATATGGCCAAAATAGCCCCAGGGCGGGTGGCCAGGGCCACCCGCTGGTCGGAACTACCGGTTCGTCTGAACCGGTCCGTACCGGCAGCAGCCCACCACTGCTCCAATGAGTCCTGTTCTCATTAGTGACCCCCCTGCCCATTCCATGCCTTTGGAGCCAATAGGGAAGCAGTCAGTCTGGGAATGCATAAAGCTTTGCCATCATGAATTCTCTGAGTTCCTTCCTAAGCATGAAACCCATAGAGTGCAGTTTAGAGAACTCAGGTGATGATCTCTGAGTAGAAAGTCACAAACTTCAGATAAATATGTCCAAGGCAGCAGATGATGGACTAGAAAAAAATGATTATTCTAGGTAAGGTTGAGGGAAATAGAAAAAAAGAAAGAAAGATGGATGGATGAATGGAATTTTCTTAGAAGAGCTTTGTATTATTATAAAAGTCCAGGTGTCAAGCATATCTTTACCTCTACAATGATCAGGAATAAAACTTGACTTAGTAATGCTGAACTAAAATCCATTATAGCTAAAATATTCATACTTACAAAATGAACTGAAAAATTACCGGTATATGTTTTTATTGTGTGAAGTTAGGGGTCTGGGAAGAGAGATATACAAGATTTAAAATAGAAAAACTAGAAAGAGTTAAAATGAAGAAAAAATAAATCCACACAAAACTTTATAAGCTTATACTATGGACAGCTATGATAGCCAAAATATCTGAATAAATGTTTACATTCACAGTTATTTGTGCAGCTCTGAATATGATACAGTACAAAACAAATCAATTTCTTCTCTAAAGTGAGAGAGACAACCAAATCTATATTCAGGGATAAGAGATATATGTGTTTGTGTGCCTGTATTTACATCAAAGCAGAGGGAGGAAATCACCTTTTTCTGAAACTGTTCTCTGCACTCAACATGGCATGTAATCAATTCTGTTTTCTGTCTAGGTCTAGGAGAATAACAGCACTAGAAATCCAGCTGATTTAACTTGTTTTCTGTGATTTCTCAAAATCAATTAGTTAAGAAACAGCAATAATCTCTACAACAATTACAGTTCCTACAACATTTTTTTCAAGTTTGGGAACTTTAAGATGTGTGGACTTCAGCTCACAGAATTCCCGAGATGGGCTCAACCAGGCTGGCTGAGGAATTCTGGGAGTTGAAATCCACACATCTTAAAGTTTTCAAGCATATATCCCAAAGGATATATTTGCCCCAAATATGCATACATAAATACACACACAAACACATATACATGAATATCCTTCTTTTTAAAATCAGTGATCAGTGATCAGTAGAACGTTTATTGGATGGCTTTGGAATTCTGTGCGTTTTTTAATCCGTCTGTAATCATATTTTTCTCTCTAACAAGGAAACCAGCCAACCGTTCTGGAATCTGCTGAGGCCTTTCATCCTGGAAAGAATAAATGGGAAAGTTTACCACCTATGCTTACTCCACGGTGTGCTTGCTCCACCATCGTGGTAAAAAACTGCCTTCTAGCAGTAGGTGGAGTGAATCAGGGTTTGAGTGACGCAGTAGAAGCATTATGTGTCTCTGATTCCTAGCTGGCATGTCATTGGATGCTCACCATTCACAGTGATCTACAGACTAAGAAATAGCTCTGCAGCCTTTAAAGCTGGGCCAGTGTCTTCAGTATGTGAAGAGTTGACACTTTTCCTTCACCATCTCTTGCACTGCCTTGCTTTCCTCTAATTCCTTTCATAGTGTCCTTTGGAGACAACAAATTCTCGCTCCATGTAGCTGCACAATTTTGTGGTTCTGTCAGCTGGCAGAAGCTCTTTCCTAGGATGATGTCATTTCTGCAAGCATTATGGAACACCACTGACTCATGAGTTTATAGGGCACTTCCACTGTCAACTCTGAATGGCTGAAAATCAGGCCAGTTTTGTAATGGAGCAGTCAAGGTTCATAGCCTAACAAGAAGTTTCATTCAAGGATGAGGAAGCATATCATCTAGGACTGTGAGAAGATTTTGCCTTCCTCTGAAATATCATGTACTAGTAACAGCGGTTGAACAAAATTCTGTGCTGGGCTTTTCCAAGTACTTTTTGAAAAGTAACAATAGAAACAAAGAAGGGAATCTCACAGAGCTAAAGTACAGTGTGCCCCAGCATTCTTGAGCTCTTAAATACTGCCATTATGATAATGAATTTAATGTCTTTCTGTGGGAAAAACTTGAAGAGTTCGTAGTCTTCAAAATTCCCTACTGTGATATTGGACATACAGGCATTCAAAGCATCTTGCATGAATGTCTTCCAATCATGCAGCTTATGATAGTGAAATCACCTCGATTTGTGTGAGAGCAACAAACATATTAGCAGTATATTCTGTCATTAGAATAGCAGATTGTTTTGTCCAAGGGTCTGAAAACAAAAGGTTATAGGTGAAGAATCAATTTCAGGAAAAGAATGCCTCTGTCCCAGGAACCAAGATATTTCTCCCTTCCATGAGCCTTCCTTCCTTCCTTCCTTCCTTCCTTCCTTCCTTCCTTCCTTCCTTTCCTTCCTTCCTTCCTTCCTTCCTTCCTTCCTTCCTTCCTTCCTTCCTTCCTTCCTTCCCTTCCTTCCTTCCTTCCTTCCTTCCTCTTTGTGTGTGCATGTCTCTACCTTTCACACATTCTTCAACTCCACTGTTGGTTCCATCTAAGGCACACATCTAAGTGTGGTTGAATTTAATATAATTGATGTCTGAGCAGCAGGGAAGTTATGAACTTGGCTCATAGCCACTTTCACATGTCCCATGGCAATAGTAACACTTGGGTGCAGTCTTGCCTGTCTTTTTTTTAAAAATCTGTTTCATATATTGTTTATCTTACTTAACCTGCAGGGTGAAATTGTCAGTTTGATTATTGATCCGTTCTGGTTAGTTATTAACAAGCAACACAATTAAAATCTATGTTCATATTGTAACTTGAATAATTCCTATGGGCAGTTAGTGTTCTGTTCTTATAGAGAGAAAAAAATAGAGCCTAACGTTTACAATACTATTCTTAGTGTTGATTTAGCTACTATAGAGCAATCATACACATACACTAAGGGTTTTTCTGCACTGCAGCCTTAAGCTGCTTAGCTCTTCTGTACATACTATCTGGAAATGAAGCAGGCTTAAGAAATCCATTTCCAAATTTCAACCGTTCATCCTCTTTGGTTATGATGATGACCAGGTGTCTTATTTGGATTGTAGTTACCACTGGCTCTGATTGGTATCTTTATCCTTTCCCTCCCATTCCAGGAACATACATGCAAATTGCTTTCCTTACTGTGGGCAACAGAATTTGAGATTATGTAGTTTTGTGTGAGCCTCCCACCCTCATTGACTCCCCCTCACTTTCCTGTCTGGTACAGCCACCACTTAAAAAGAAAACATTACATTTTTTTATCATTCCTGCTTCACTTGGCTGCAAGGGAAAACTGGCAGAACTCTTGTTAAACAAGGGGGGGGGGAGGCCACATTTCACCATTCTGACTGTGAACTAGTAAAAAAATGAAATGAAGAAAAGAAACAGAAGTTCACCATTCTGGTCCCTGTAGGAGGGGGCAGGAAGGCCAGCAGCCCAGAACAAAATGACACTGAAAGGAAGGGGCGTTCCTACCCTAGTGCACACTAGTTGTGTGGAGTGGACAGGTTTAAGCACATTGAAATCCAGGGTGCAGTTGAACAAAATGACACAAGTCAGAAAACACTACTTTTAAGTATTGAGAACGAGACTGTGCATTCCTGCTCTGAAGAAACAGCCAGTGGCTTATATTCATGATGGGAAAACCTGTGTTGCTCTACAAATTGGTCTCAGTCACTGTTCCCATCATGTGACCTGTAAAGAAGTCATATTGCTACCCCCAGAGTGAAGGCCTAAAAGAAGCTTTGAATGAGTCGATACAGTCACTAGGGACTAGCATGACTCAAGAGAGATTGTATCTTTTTAATGGATGTGCATGTTATCCTGGAAGGATGTCCCATCCTCAGATAAGCAAACACGAAGACAAAAATATCAGCATCTTTCAGCCACGTTTTTTTTTTACCTCCTTAGGACACTGGCTTTTTAATTATGATTAGGTAGCTTGGTAGTACTATTTTGCTTTTTAAATTTCATAGGATTTTAAAAAATTCTACGTATCAACACAGCTCTCTCCATAGTGGTGCTCTGGAAAGCCCAGTTTCCATCAGGTAACTAAATCATCCAGACAGTAAAAACAGGTGACAACAAAATAAAAAGCACACAGGAATGAAAACCGCCAGCAAAAAATTCTTGCATGACATCAGTACTTGTGAACAGAGTAAGATACTGAAAAAAGAAAAGATCTTTGAATGGCATCAAAAACATAAAAATTGGGATGCCAGGTGAATTTGTCTTGGAAGAACATTCCAACTGAGGGACACAATAGTTGAAAAGCCATAGCATTTCCCTGCCATTTATCTCATTTCCAGAAACTAGGGATTTTCAGAAGAGATTATCTTTGTGCCCAGACTGGCTCACTCACCACTCACATAGGATTGTATAATCCTTCAAATACTTGGGTTTTGAAGCAATGCAGGTTGTTAAAAGTAAGCATCCAGTTTTGAATACACTGGACTGAAAGCATGATTTTCAAGATTTATTTATTGTTTTGAATGTATGCCCCACTTTCTGTTATGTAACAATCAAAGCAGAAACCTTGGAAAGCACTATTTCCATCAGGTAACTGAATTAACCACTCTGACAATTATCAACTAGCTGCTTTGAGAGGCTTAAAAAAGCAGCACTGTATACAAAGCAATTCAGTGGCATAATGTCATCATCCAGGAGACTTCAATTATGTCTGGATAGTACAAGCAGTCTCTGCAGCTTTTTGACCCAAGATACTTTCCAGGCATATCACATAAAATTTGCAAATTAGCAAGACATGAGAGCACGTCATAATTATTTAAAAGTTTGGAAGTTTGTCCTTTTTTCCCCTGTGTTACAAAGATGTTCTTTGACAGAGTGTACAGGAAACAAAACTAGATTAAAAGAAAACACATCACAGTCCAACTCTGTTCCAGCAAAACTGGCTTGATTTTGTGTGCAGAATTAAATATAAGGTTAAATTTGTTCCTACTGGAATAAATGGGGTTTGCTTACTTTATCAGGTTTGTGGACAGAGTATAAAAAGGGCACCAGAAATATCCAAAGCACTGGCAGCAAACATGAAAAAGAGTGCCCTTTAGTCGGGCTCATTTAAGGGAAATATCCATGTGTTTTACTTTGCAACGGTATTGAAGTGAATTGCCACTACCTTCTTCTACCTTCTTTCAGCTTCTCAGACTGCTTTAATTTGAAAGTCCTTGATGATTGCCTATCCTAATCCTGCTTTAGACTCAAAGCCCAGAGAGAATTGTCAAAGTGCTGCTATACAAGAATACAGCTTACAGCAAAGTTTTTTAAAAATCCACTTCTTCTTCTAATTGTAATGCTGCTATCAGAGTACCTCTTCTAATTTTCTTATGCAATAGTATCGTAGTTGGTCTTATGCAATTGCACATGTAGAAACCTGTTGGCCTGAGAGAGTTGCAATCTCAGCCTGGATTTAGCAAAACATATTGGGAATGAAAGAAGACCCAAGAAATTGCATGGCAGCTTTAATATAGTATAAACTTGCTGCTTTGGGACTGTGATTGGTTTTATTCTTCTTTCAAACTGGCAAGAGCTGTAACAAGAGCTCAGGATGCAGTACACAAAGGCAGACTTTCCTCTGGCAAGTGGGTGGAACCATCTGTGATAATCTTCTGCCCATAAAGAGCTGGCAACATCAGCAGATGACGCAAATACTAGCAGGGAAGCCTCTGAAAAGTCTCTTTCCTGCTGCGAATCTTTTGCAACCCACACATCAGAGCGAGGGAGTTAAAAAGATGGATATCCTTAGCTTAAAAAAATATTAAAGGCTGCTTAGCACACAAACGCATCAGCAGACAAAGTCCAACTGACAACACGTCCAAGCTAGGAATTGCTCTGCAATCATTTTCCAAGTTTTAATTGACAGTGATTTCCATTTATAGCATTCCCATATTTTCCAACTGTTGTCCATCTTTTTTTCCCTGTACAAAAATCCATTATACAGGCAAGGGCAGAATAATGTTGCAATGTGCTTTGTACTTGTATTCCAGAAGCACTGCAAATGTTATGTGTTTCTTGTGGCAAGCATACAGATGTTGGGAAATCTACCAGTTACCATGGGTGGTCAGTGGTGGAACTTCTCAGTGGCTCAATTAGCTTATGTCTTATTATGAGACATAGCTGAATCAACATAAAATGTTTCTTATAGGCACAATTGAATCAACGTGTACGTAGTGACCATAAAGAAGAAATGAAACCAAAATATTCACATATTTAGGAAACAACAGATTAAAACAAAATTTGAACTGGGGAAAGTAGGAAAAACAACAATTTTTAAAATTATTTTCATATATGTGAAAGATTTTAGAATGCTTCAATACAAGGCCGTATCTGATCCCTTTTTCTATAAGACCAATCATATTTTCCTATCTTAACATGCATCTTTTTAGAATATAGGTCCATACAATATATTTGAAGTCATATTAATCAAATGTATATAACTTAATAGAATACAGCACACACTAATCCTTTCTCAAACATCAAAGGCTCTGGCATAAACATTCTTTCTGAAGTTTTCTTCTGATAGTCCAACATTGATATATTCAGCGATCTAATTGCAAGGTGGATAACTATGAGAACAGATTTAGGGAGGATATAATAAATGAAAGAATTCTTAGATGACAACAGCATGAGTTGCAAAGACGATTGGAAAACAAAGGGATCAGTTGTGAATAGCATCAATGAAATTCAGAATGAGATGAAACAATATAGATTTTGATGAATTGTGAGTCAAAAGCACAATGACTATCAAGTATCCTAAATAGCACTGGAGCCCTGCTAAGCAGATCTTTCACTATTTCAAGCAAAAGTAACTACACATTAAGCAACAAAAGAATGTGTGATATTTCTATGCACAATCCTTTACTGTACAGATCCCTATCATGGCAAGCAAAAACTGCTTTGACCCAATGTTATGTATTAGATACAACTCTACTATAAAGGCTAGAAATGGGAGGTGTAACTTCTGTAGGAAGTTAGCACCCACCACTCTCCTAGAAAAATGAAATATCCTAGGAAATATTAAAAAGGCAGAATATTATATAGAATATCCCTAGAGAAATTGAGAAACATGCTTTTAGAAAGGAAACAGACTCACTCTAAGTAGCCCCCACCTTTGTCAATGGGCCATCAAGGAATGGCCCAGCTCACTCATCCCCCCTCCTTTGTTGGAGCAGTCTGCCTGGAGCAGTCTATTCTACATAACAAAGATCTCCTTCAGACAGAGCCATATTAGGAATTGCCCAAAGCCCTTTCATTACACCACATGGGACCAGGGAAGATTACATCAGCCAAGGCTAGGACTCAGGACAGCCCACAAGAGTTGCCCCAGCATGCCCCTGGGAGTCTGACAGCCAATTGGAGTGCATTACATACACAGGAACAGGAAACTAAGAGGTGGGGCCCAACAGAGGTCATAAAACCAAGAGACTCAGCATCTTTTCCTCCCTTTTTTTCTCTTCATCCAACATCTGGAAGCATGTAATCCACCTTTTCTGTTCAAGAGCTCGTGCCATGTGCTCCTGTCCACCATTAAACCTTCTTTCCAAGCAACCTCCGTGAATCCAGTGTCTTTTTCCCCACTTGGAACTGAACCCAGAAGGATATTCCTTACAACACTTCTAAGCCCATTTTAGGCATGAAAGCCAGCTGGGTGACTTTGGGCCAATCACTCTCTCTCACTCCAACCGATGTCATGGGGTGGTTGTTTTGAGGAAAATAGGAGGAGAACAGAGTATTAGCTATTTTTTCTAATTGGGTCAGTCTGAAACATCTCTTTCTAATGTGCTAAAGATACGCATTTTTAGAAGAATTCAGATACATTTTATCATTACAATAAGGGAAGGAATTATTGATGATATATATATATTAGTCAAATTGTGTATAGTCAGCTGAGTGGTCTTGAGAGTTTGGCCACACAGGTTAATTTCAAATTAAGGCACATAAGAGCTGTTGGCACATAGACTGCCACATCTTCTTTCCTCAAGGTAAATTAGAGCTAAGAAGCTTATTAAAGCAGTATTCTGCTAGTAACATAAAAATTAGACATTGGAATTAGTTGGTTTGGTCTTGCCATGAAGAATAATAGAATAATAACTAGTATTGCCTGGATGAAATAAAAAATGCTTCCTGGCAGATCAAAGGATATTAATGGCACTTTGGCCAATCTGTTATTTTAATATAGTGGTGGGATTTTGCTGAATTAAAACTTCAGCAATGCCAGCCAGCATGGCGACTGGTCAGGATGTTGGGCTGTAATTCAATTTATGGAAGTTTTCCATTTTGTTGTAGTGCCTTATCTCTATTATAACTTTATTGTATAAACAGAGTTTTACAGGCATTTGAATAATGTATAATAAATGCATAAGTGATAGATATTCATATCAGTAGCTAAAAAATAGGAGAAACTCAAAGAACAAGGTGGCTCTGAGGTCGCATTCTTGTGAAGCTCTTAGGACATCTTGTGGGTTTTCTTGCCAACAACAGTTGAAATTTATCTCAGGGTATTTCCATATCTGGAACAGCAGATGGCAGCATCTATCCAACCATAACTGATCTCAAAAAAAAAAATTAAGTCAGACCGAGTAGTTAATATTTGAAGAGGGGAGAGCTCTCCCGGCTTTAGATTAGACTGGTAATTGAAGTAAGCAACTCAGAAGAAATTATTAATGGCCAACTATTTGCATATCCGTGCCTAGAAATCTACATGGGCTTGTCTGTGAAATCATCTGGAATTGTGACTGAAATGAGACTTTGCTTTTTTATTTCTAGTTCAGGAAAGAACAGTTAGCAAGATTACTTTGCATTCCACAGCAATATTTCAACAATAACAAATATCCCTTTTACATTTATAACAAAAGCTGGGACTCCCTGCTATCTTATATAATTCATACGAGACCAGTTGTATTGTCACTTAGCACAATGTTCAGCATTATACATGACATGATACATATGGGGGAAAGATTTGCATATGTCACAGACCCTGGCATTGTAAGGGACATTTTCCCCTCCCCTGAATTAGATGTTTATATGCCTAATGTTTACATTTCACTACTTTATTTATTTAGCAAATTTATATGGCTATCCATCTCACAGAAAGTGACTTTGAGTGGCATTTTTTTATATAACATAAAGTATCATAAATAAAGACAGGACAAGAGTTTTCTTTCATGTTGACAAAGGATGCAGCAGCAGCTGGAATTTTGAAACTGAATATTAAAAACTGGTTTGCTCTGTTCTTATTCAAATTTGCTGTTCTAACTTTCACTAGCTCTTCCTGCCATGCTCAACTTCTGCTTAATTTACCTTTACTTGTTAGTCTTCTTTTGGCTAATAATTAAAGAGCCATTTAGTGGAGATATTCATTTCCAACTGCCCAGATCAAGAAACTATCTGTAATCTAAAGAGAAGGTATAAAACAGTACAGTGGGCCAGTTTTCCTTAAACTGGTGCTTTGCAAAGGCTTCCAGCCATGTACCCAGTGATTATGCTAGCTTGGAATAAAGGCCATTTTAGTTTAGTACTTCTTTAAGTCACAAGTTTTGATATGTCTGAAATGTGCTTGGAAAACCAAGTTTGCCTAGCTTTAAAAAAAAATGTGATTTACTGAAGAGTTAAATCCATGATAATGAATTAACCTTATAGTAAGTCTTCCAGCTTGGTCATTGAAGTAAATTGATTGTGACCCTGAAAAAGCTGGTAGAGGTAGAAATAAATATTGCAGATTCCCATCCTTGAAAATCATAGTTCACAGCATGTAGGAGAGGGGGAAGCATTCCACTCTATTTGTTTTTGTCACCAAGAAACCCCTTGATGTGCTGCTGCAGCAACAGCTGTGAAATGGTGTTTCTCTCTGATCTTGACCTGACACCTCACATGGATGAAAGGCACAAGACGTTTACTCTGCAGCTGACAACACAATCAGCCCTTATTTATATCCCACCTGCTTGGCTTTAGTTAAGTAAACTGACAGCAGATGATTCCTCTGTTTCCACACCTGGGGTACCAAGCTATGTTCTCATCCTTTTAACTTACTGGAAATGATCAGACAATTGTCCCCATAAAGTCTTGAAAAGAATTCAGTAGGAACAAAATGGAAATGAGATGTTTGGATAAAGTAGGGATTCAGGTTCTCAAACAGTAGGAAAGTTCCTCTTGCCATAAAATGGAGGACAATCATGTATGTGCCAGGCTGTTCAGGTTAATGGGCAAAGTAACCCTTTACTTGGCATTCACACCAGTTCCATCCAAGTTTGTGCCCCCTTTCCTTATCCAAGTAAACTTTGGGGATAAATGTGTGTGTGTGTGTGGGTGGGGTGGAATTAAACAAGCAATGAAGAGAAAAAGGGTATATTAGATGAACTGTGGTGATGCAATGGTTAGAATGCAGTATTGCCGGCTAATTCTGCCGACTGCCAGGAGTTCGATCCTGAACGACTCAAGATAGACTCAGCCTTCCATCCTTCCATGGTCGATAAAATGAGGACCCAGATTGTTGGGGGCATTATGCTGACTCTGTAAACTGCTTAGAGAGGGCTGTAAAGCACTGTGAAGTGGTATATAAGTCTAAGTGCATGTGATATTGCTATATTATAAAATGGAAGCACAGGAGAAAATGTTTTGGGTTAAAAAAACCCATCATAGATTCTTCCATTGTGTGATAAAATTGTATTGTGGTTTAAATTATGTATCTTATTAAATCCAGGACAGAGGCATCAGTAACTGAGACAAGTAGTTACTCTGTAATTTAGATAAATATAGTTTAATCTTGGTTGGATTAGTGTGCTACATATTTCAAAAGTAGCCAGAAGTTGGAAACATATGTGTGTATAGTGGTATTTTACTGGGTTTATAAACTGCTCCAATCATGATTATAGCAATAGCACTTAGACTTATATACCGCTTTACAGTGCTTTACAGCACTCTCTAAGCGGTTCACAGAGTCAGCATATTGCCCCCAACAATCTGGATCCTCATTTTACCCACCTTGGAAGGATGGAAGGCTGAGTCAACCTTGAGCCGGTGAGATTTGAACCGCTGAACTGCTGAACAGTCAGCTGAAGTAGCCTGCAGTACTGCACTCTAACCACTGCACCACCTCGGCTCTTCGATTGACTCCGAGTGGCATATATCCCAATAAATATGGGAAATGAAGAGATTAAAAACACTGCTACTCTTTTTGGTGTTTCTTCCCTGGCAAATATGTGATTCAGAGAAACACTATCAAATTTAGAGTAATTTACTCTGGAGAGTTTCAATAGATTTGAAGGTTACCAAACTAGTAATAATTATTAAAGCCTAGACAACGACTAGTGTACTCATTTGGGTTCAATGAGATTTTACTTCCATAGAACCAACCATAGGATCAGAAGGCAAGCTCTGAGTAGACACAATTGCACTACCCCAAAATGATGAGTTCTCAAGCTGTCTCCTGTACAGACAACATCATGGGAAAGGGGAAACAAATGTCAACAAATTATTTAAGCTAAAATGTGGATAGTTTGTAAAGCTGCAAGAAGAAAGGCACAGAGGTGACTGTGAAAGGACAGTTATTTAGGTGTAGTTGTGCTGGGAACCTATGATTCTAATTTGCTCCAGAATATGTGAATCAATCAGATATTCCTTCTCTAAATAAATAGTGGAAATTTGCTTTTTATAGTAATTTTATTAAGAATTGCAACAGTAAAACACTAATACAAACTAAAAAAAAATAAAAATAAAAGTTGCATAAAAAGGAGAAAATAAAAAAATAAGAATATATTAAAAAGAAAAATATATAAAGAAGTGACTTCCCACCTTCATTAAAATAAACCATTTTAGTAACATCTTCTCTTAAAATACAACAAATGATCTCTTATTCCCATATCAATCTCTCATCGATAAATAAATCCATAAAACATCATCATTTCCATCCTGATGTCCCTTAAGGGTCACGAGAGATAACATATGTATTTTAATCTTGATCAAATAAAGTGTATATTCCTTCCTTTTACTTCTAACAATCTTGACTTTTAATCCGGCCAAATAATGTCCTAGATTAGAACTTAATTTCTTTCTGTGTTTTCTTTGTCTCTTCTCATAAAATTCTTCAAAAACTTTAACAAGCCTCTTTTGTAACTTATAGTAATATATGAATTGACATCTATGCAGTTTTGGGTTCAGTTCCCAAAAACTGCTGTGGAGAGCATGGAAATGTGAATATTGTTCCTGTCTGCAATTCTTAAAGTACATGGCAAGATCATGGGAGAAAGTCATGGCTATTGTAAGAAATATATTCATATCCTCATTCATTTCAAAGGACTTAGAAGCCCTCAAACCCTTAACACAAACATGTATTTCTGCATGTCTACAGGAAGTCCTGGGACAAATTTTCTCTGTATATTTTCTAGGGGTGGGAGGCAGTACTTACAATTACTCTTCAAATTATAATCTAAGAATTCTGGAAATGTTAGAATCTACATCTCTCAAAATTTCAAATCAGATCTGAAATTCACATGGGTCATATTACCCATTGGGTTTTCCACCTTCCCACATGTAAAGTTGCAATGTCATTGTCTGAGTCACCCAAGATTTGTTTTGCAAAACACTCTTTGGAATGTCTTCCGGTTGCTAAAAATATACTAACTTTCTTAACAAAAGCTGGACCTCAGGGCAGATATCGGGGGGGGGGGGTTAATGGGAGCCATAAATAACCATGTAGAGAGTCACAGGTAATCACTGAAATGACAGACAAGTCTGGCATCAATGTCTAAGCTAATATGGGCATATTTATCCACACCAAAATTGAGGTGCTTGTTACAGAACCCTTATTCTTAAAAAAAAAAAATTAGCTAGGAAATATCTACTAGGCATGTATATAATTAAAGATACAGAAAGATTTTCAATATACAGGGGAACTCCTGTAAAGATCAATAAAACTAGATCTTGATCTTGCTGTATATTTGACATTTCAGGAGGTGGGACCTCTTCCCTCATTTAATGAGAGCCCTTTGGCTACCTTGTCCAGCCTGAGATAAATCGGAATCGGAAATTAGAAATCAAATGTAAATATGTGTATGCCATGCACACAATAATTGGTTTTATTTTGAAAGTGACTGTTTTTATTTTGAAAGTGACTGCTATATTTTTCTTTCAATTAACTTATGTGTGTGCCTATGCACCTTTAGTCCCTGTTTCTCATGTGGCCGCTTGGGAAAATTAATTGTCCAGCCCTGTTCTAGAATCTAGATCTATTTGAAAGCTTCTCAGCCACATCTTCTCAACCATATGGGATCTCATTGACAATGAAGGAATTAACATGACCTGGATGAATCTTTAGCCTGACCCAGCAAGATGGTTCTTATATTTTCGTGAAAGGGTAAAATAAAAATGTACTGTGTTCATTGTAAGGCTAAATCCTCCTACCATAATTATAAATAGAAACCTATGCTAAACTTAAAAAGTTTGCTGTAAGATATGAAGCTCTCTAAGGAGAAGCATGGGAGGATTCAGAAGGAATTTTAAATCATAACTTGTTTGTACAGTGATATGCAAATATATTGAGAAAGAAATTTATTCTTTGCAGCCTACAATTTCAAATTATGATTTGTTTATGGATTGGCAACTTCCATTTGGCAATTTGACAGAGAAAAAAAAAAAGAAAACAGGCATGGGCTGAATATACAAGGATTCATTTGATCACTTAACATTATCTCCGATTCCTAATATTATGTTATCCATGGATTAACCACGAAACCAGAAATAGCCGGATTTACACACTGTAGAGTCACAGTGATTTTCCAATCACAATAAATGGTTTCATACAATACACTAAGTTAAAGCCTAACATATCACTTTATGGTTTAATATGATTTATAAATCTTGTCTATCATTGGTTTGTTTTTTCCCAGTTAAAACTTATCGCATTTTAGCATTATATTTAAGTAGGACAAATAGGTAAAAAGTAATTATAACGCAGCTAAACAAAGTATATTTGTTTCCAAATTCTAATGGAAATTCTAAAAATCCCATGATTCATGTCATTAAGCAGAATTTCCCAAGACACTGAGACATATCCATTCTACTTGTTTCACTTAATTGAAAGGTGGGAAGATTGAATGCTGTTAAAAATAAATACCTTTTCCTACAACTTTTAATGTCTTATGGAATGTGTATTGGAGTGTGATCAAGAATATATCAAGCTTCTGGGTTTTTTTTTTTTTAAGTACCCCTGTGCATATGAATGTCTGGGCTAGATAAATAACTTAAAAGTGTTAATTCATCTGTTTATATACATTGCGACTGTAATTATTGAGATTAAGTGAAATCTTTTGTAAGGCAGATTTTCCACATATTTGTATGTCTTCTAAGTAAAACAATTTCTTACCAAATATCTTGTATTCACTGCTTTTAAAAAGTAAAGATTCCTTCAAGTAAAGGTCATCATCGGATGGCAATTACTTCTCAGAGAGACATGGTGGGTCTGGACTTGGAAAGGAAACTGGGTCGGGCACAGTTAGAATGTCACTGCAGCCTCCTATGATGCAGTACCACAGTGTCTGTATGCAAAAAAAAAAAAAAAAGGAGGGAGAGGGAGAGGGAGAGGGAGAGGGAGAGGGAGAGAGAGAAAATGAATGATGCATGTGAGTTTGTTTACCACAAACCCCAGGATACCTTTCTAATTCCATCATGCTGATAGAGACAAAACAAAAAAGTGAAAAGGCAGCAGTAACCACCGCTTCCTCATGCCTAGATACTAGAATCTGTGAAGAAAAAAATGACAATCCAGTTGTGTCATAGTTGACGCATTACATTGCAGTGACCATGCTATGTTGGCTTGGCAACAAAGCATCATTAGTCAAAAGAGCTTATTAATAATAAATCTGCTTAGCCAAAGAATTGCTTTATCTTCTTTTTTTTCTTCTCCCAACAGTAAAGCCAGATTCTAAGCTTTTCTTCTCTCTTTCAATGTATCTGCACACAATAAAATATTCCCCTTTGTCCTGAAAGGACCTTGTTTGCAGGAGGCTGTGCCTTCTGTACTTGTGCCTTTTCTCATTAGATTTACAATGAGATCTTCTGCTGAATGAAGCACAGAGGCTTCGCTTTTGTTGTTGTTGTTCACTTGCATTTGCCTGTGTGCTGTCAAGTATCACCCAAGTTGCCTGCCACACATTCAGAGAAGAGAACCTGGAAGTCAACTCCCAAGAAGGCAGCCGTGACTCTCCTTTGGAGGGAAAACTAGGGCTACCTGCAGATGTACTGATTCACAAGACCTCTTTCCCAGCATTTTCTTGTAGTTGAAAAATTAATCTTCTGATGATTATTTTCTTACAATCTGTTCTTCCGGTCTTTTGCATTTTTCAAAGCTGCTTCAGGGATATTGATCAAATTGAATTTAACCCTATTCGCTTTTATTTTTAAAGCAGAGTTTTATTATTAACTCAATAGGAAGATGAGCCTTAGTTTTTAGAAATCATTGCTGAGAACAATGGGGTCCAAAGAGGAGATGTTGCTGCTGAAATATTAGCCATTCTCTGGGCGAGTTCTCTCTCTCCCCCCTCCCTCCTTCAAATCATCTTGATCCTGTTGAATTATTGTTTCCTTCTGTGTTAGTACTGCTACAAGAAAGAAAGAGAAGCTATGTGTGTATGAATGTATGAATGTATGCATGTATAGAGAGTGTGTTAACATATTTCTCAGTGTGAGAATGGCTTGTGTATGAGTGAAAGATTGGACTATGCAGATGAAAGGTGAATTAATTATCTAAATAGCAAGCTTATTTTATAAGCAGTTCATTTTAATTTGTGCTATTAATTTAGTTCATTGTTTTTGTTCTAATCCTATTAAGGCTGGAGACACTTGGATTTTTGCAGGTACAAATATACAGATATACATATGCCTATATACATACATACCAGGGGTGGGTTCCCCCGAACCGGTAGCAGCCTGCTGGTGACATCATGATGATGTCACCGAACCGGATCGGTTGGTGCCGGTCCGTGGGGGCTGCCATCTTTTTTTTTGAATTTTTTTTAATTTTTTTAATTTATTTTTTTAATTTTTTTTTCTTCTGAGCATGTGCAGAAGCTGAGTTTCCGGCACTGTGCATGCGGTCGTCATCTTGTTTTTGGCTTTTTTTATTATTATTTATTTATTTTGGATTTTTTTGGCACTGCGCATGCAAGCGCCCACAAGGCGCGCCCACGCGACGCAGGAGGAAGCGAACCGGCAATGCGAGGTAAGTTAGAACCCACCCCTGATACATACAGCACATATATACAACTGTGTAACATATACATTTCTTGTGTTGAGAAGAATATAGAGGGTTGATCTTGAAATTAGTAAGCCTAGGTTCTTTTTTTGCTATTAAGTCATAGTTTTGCATAGGCAGAAAAAGAGGCTATTAAAGCTCTCATAGCTAAGACTTTCCTTGTTCATTAAGGCAGTTTTAAACAGAGAATTGTTTAAATTGAATTGAATCCTCTGATTTAATCCTTCCCTTCAAAAACTTGTCTGGTTCTATGGTTTTTTTTTTATTGTGATTGTTTCCCTTATTAGAGATGGTAGAGATATATAGAAAAGAAACTTACACGAAGTTTTATGCTAGGATTACATGTACTTTGAAAATTATTTGGCAGAAAGGATATAGGCCTCACACAAGTGCAATCTCTCTCTGCTACTAATTACAGCAGCCATGTCATTTTTCAGGCTTCTGCACAGGCCTGGAAACTGCTATTATTTTCAGAAATCACGCACTAAATATTCTTAATGACAACATTATTAAACTCATGCAGACGTTGGAAAAAATATAGGCTGCTTTAATTTCCAGCAGAAATGTGCTATGCTCAAGTGACACTACCACATCACTCTGAAGGGTGAAGAGCTCTATTCTACCTAGAGAACTACAGGATAGAACTAATCTCCCAAGTTAAAAATAGCAGCACCTGTCAGGTAGCAAAGTCTTGATGCCTCATGAATACGAAATCAGGGCAGAAAAATCCAATCTATGATCTGGACAGAAGAATATACACATGATGTGACAGAAGGCTTATGTACTCATCAATAAATAAGTACTAAGCTGTTCTGTTTCTAGTGTTGCATGCAGATGGAAACACAAAAGAAATCATAGAGCTTAGTTGTAGCATGGTATTTTCTTTTTTAAAAAATAAATAAATTCTAATAGATCATCTGATAGTAACCAACACAGCTATGCTTCCATCTCATATTGAGACTCTAGAAAAAGTGCAGAGGAGAGCAACCAGGATGATTAGGGGACTGGAGACTAAAACATATGAAGAACGGTTACAAGAACTGGGCATGGCTAGTCTAGTGAAGAGAAAGACCAGGGGAGACATGAGTTCCAATATTTGAGGGGCTGCCACAGAGAGGAAGGGGTCAAGCTATTTTCCAAAGCACCTGAAGGCCAGACAAGGAATAATGGGTGGAAACTGATCAAGGAGAGATTCAACCTAGTTAATCTCCTAGAATAAGGAGAACTTTTCTGACAGTGAGAACAACCAACCAGTGGAACAGCTTGCCTTCAGAAGTTGTGGGAGCTTCATCACTGGAAGCTTTCAAGAAGAGACTGGACTGTCATCTGTCAGAAATGATATAGTGTCTCCTGCTTGAGCAGGGGATTGGACTAGATGACCTACAAGGTCCCTTCCAACTCTGTTAATCTGTTAAATCTGATCAATTCTTCCCTCCCACTGGTCCATATGGAAATCTCCCATTCCATCTCTGAACAGGGACACCTGCTGTATATCCTTTGGCCTTTAAAGGAAGCTATCCCAGGGTAGATGGAATTATGCTTGAAAGATGTGCTTGAGGGCAATTATTGAAATATAATGAATTGAACTGCTATAAAGTTGGAGACTCAGTGAACAGCTTGGATGCATTCCTTCTCATTAGCAAAATCAAAATAAACTAATACATTATTTATTGTGAAAATCTTATGCATATCATCAATTCCCTTATTTTAATTTTTTTGGTAATGTGCAAAGAGATCTGCAATATTTTTTTGGTCTAAGAAGAGTATGTTTTAACAATGGCTGTGATGGTTATTCATATGATGGCATCAGAGGTGGGTTTCAGCAGGATCTGACCAGTTCTGGAGAACCGGTAGCGGAAATTTTGAGTAGTTCGGAGAACCGGTAAATACCACCTTTGACTGGCCCCGCCCCCATCTATTCTCTGCCTCCCGAGTCCCAGCTGATCGGGAGGAAATGGGGATATTGCAGTATCTTTCCCCTGGAGTGGGGTGGGAATGGAGATTTTTCAGTATCTACCCCTGCCACACCCACCAAGCCACACCCACCAAGCCACGCCACGCCCACCAAGCCACGCCCACAGAACCGGTAGTAAAAAAAATCGAAACCCACCACTGGATGGCATGTCTACTAGCAAAAGTATCTTACTTCAGCTTCACTAGATCCTTAGGAACTTTGAAATTACTGTGTTGACTTAAAAATTATGATAGCAACTGCACAACAAACTGAAAAGGCTCGTTTTCCAAGCTTCTCCATGTATGTATTTCCCCAAATGTATCTATGTCATTTTTCTCCAGGGGTGTTACCAAATGGATCTTTTATTATGCAATTTTTTCAACATTCATGGAAGCTGGAAAGGGGACAAAACAGATCATATTTTATGAATAAATATTCATATTTTTCATTGCTTCTTCTCTCTTTACTTATTAAGATCAATTAAGAATAGAAACACGAAACAGTCGTACAATGTCTTTGCTGACAGTTCTACAACCGTTCTGGCAAACTTGGTTTTTATTTGGTTCTTCTACAATCAGGCTCTACAATAGCCTCCATTGGTGATGATGAAGTCCATTTCAAGATCTGTTTATCCTCTGGGAGGGAATACTTCTGCAGACATGAATATTGTATGTGTATAAGATTAAGTGTATGTGTAAAAATGGTAAAAGTATTCAAAAATTGCATTCATTTATATGTGAACATAATAAAAGCAAGAAAGTATGTGTTCAGGATTAAGTGTCAGATTAAATTTCCCAAATGTGCAATAAATAAATCCAGTAGATCAACATCTAGTAAGATCCACATTGTTTTTCTAGGAAGGCTTCCTTGTGTTTTAACAGCAGTATGTGATTTCTTTCACTAACTATTCTTTTCCATGGAGAAGCATCACTGTTCAACACGTGCAAGTGCTACAAAAATGTTAAAAGCACAACAAATCCTTCTAGAAACAAATATATTCGCTTCTACAGGCATTGTAGGAAGAGAACCATATTAGTCTATGATAGCGAAAAATCAGGAGACTGATGGCATCTTTTTTGATTAACTTTTTTTAAGCTTTCAGGAGCTGTAGCTCACTTCATCAGATGCATAGAGTAGCTTGACTGATGCGGGTTTTACAGTGGGAGGAAGTGGGAGGAAGTGGGAGGAAGGGAAGATTGGTTATGTGGATGCAAGGTACATGTGAGACAGATTACAAGTACTTTATCAATTAACAAATGTAATGTGTTAAAAGCCCATTGGGTTTGTTTAGATAGCCTGAAACCTTTTGAGGGATATGAATTCAACAATCTCTCACTCAGTTTCAGTTTCAATTTATATAACTGCTTTTCTTGGCAAAGTGTCTGGAGAATGGTTAATGGTTCTAGCAGTCTAATTTTTCCAAAATGTTCACTGTGAAATAGTGCAATAGAGTGTCCTGGGAAATTCAAATGCTCTGATATTATTTTGTTCTTGTTTTGAGTCAAACTTCAGTCCATTAATTTTTTTATTTGCAAAATTTGGCCCATATATTTTAAGTAGAATCTTACGTGGAATCCAGAGGGACAGTACTGTCATATATCATTAGAGGAAGAACATGTGAAGGCACCTCTGATTCTATGTGTGAAGTTATTGGGTGAAAACACAGGGTCAAAATAGAGACCCGGGTTTGTTTTCCACATTTGTATCATTGCTATGTCTTGCTTCAGGGTAGTTGGATGGTTCAGTGGTTGCCTGTATACAAGTATGGACCTACCACTGGGTGCCTTAGAAAGTGTCATTTGCCCAGTTTGATCTATAAATTATTAAGGATGCACTTTAATGGTTTGATCTGTAAGCTATAGTTGCAGCCAACAATGTCTTTGATTCTATTTTTGTGGTTTTAATTGGTCCTTCCTGATGGCACTCCATGCAGCTGATGAAACTATGTCTCACAAAAGCATATGCCTTTTTAATAAAATGTGTTAACCAGAAAAGGTGCTACAAGACTTTGCTGATTTTTACTTGATGTAGCAAAACTTAAATTGTGAAAGCACCATTTAAAAAAAACGAGATTATCAATAAAAACCAGAAGTAAGCAAGATTGAGATTTGTATCATTGCCAGACACAAATAAGTGTAGGTATGAATTCAGCAAGCACCATGGGTGGCAAATAAATTATCCCTTGAAATTTAAGAATGAAAAGAAAGGATAAAAAAGGAGAGAAAAGAAATAAAAGATCAGAGGCTAAAAAACAAAACAAAACCCCACACAGGAATGTTCCTAGATCAAGAGATGTATCAAAATATTTCCTTCCATTAGCTTTGTGAAGGGCAAGCAATCAACAGCAAATCAACAGCAAATTGGTTAAGTGATCAAAAAGTCTTTGAACAGACTCCCCAAAACAAGTCAAGGTCTGAAAGAAATTGCCACATTATATTTGGTAAAGAACAATTCATAATGACAAGAAGCAACCAGATCCTTTCTCCTGCCCCCAAGGGAGATCTGCTTCTTCTTATCACAACAATCTGGTCAATTTGCTTAGCAGCAGGAGACCTATCAGTAAAACATACCAAGAGAGAGAGAGAGAGCGAGGGAGAGAGAGAGAGAGAGAGGGAGGGAGAGAGAGAGAGAGAGAGAGAGAGAGAGAGAGAGAGAGAGAGAGAGAGAGAGAGAACTGTCTGATGCTGATACGCATTTGTCAACAAAGAAATACAACTGTAGATATCTAAAACCAAGGCACACATCAGAAGAATGTAATCCATTCTCCTAATTCGTAATCCTTCAGGAAAGTTGCACCATAATTATAATTATCCTCGGCCAGTACCGTACTGTCTAGCGGGGTGCTGAATTCATCTCCTAGGAAAGACACATATTTCAAAATTCTGATCAGACTACTGCTTATGTTGGTAAAATATGGAAAAGGAAAAAAAATGTACTGAGATAAAAAGTTTGGACTAAAAAAGGACTAGTAGTATATGTCCACTGTTTCATACTTTTAGCAGTTTTTCAGTATTTATCAATTTTCTGGAATTGCACATGTAATTAAATATGTATTTATTTAAGGGATGTCTTTCTTTTATGAAGAATACCAAACTTTGGATTTCCTTGACTCTGTCCAATGTTTTTTTTTTATTTGTGAAGGGGAGGAGGATATAAATATTTATAATAGAATATATCATAAGTGTAAGTGTATATATATATATAGCTAGTCCTCAACTTACAATCATTTGTTTAGTGCCCAGAGTTACAAAGGTATTGAAAAAAGTGACTTTTGACCGTTTTCGCCATGCTTACATGATCAAAATTTGAGAGTTTTGTAATTAGCTTGTATTTATGACCCTTGCACTGTCCTGGGATCAGAGGTGGGTTCCTCCCAGTTCGGACCGGTTCTATAGAACCGGTAGTAACTTGGCAGCCTGGGTCGCTAGAACCGGCAGTGACCCAGGCCTGCCACATCCCGAACCGGTTCTTTTGGCGGCGCCATAGGCGGCGGCATCTTGTTTTTTGCTTCTGCACATGCACAGAAGCTTTATTAAAGCACTGCGCATGCACGAAGCGCGTGCACAAAGCGCCCGCGCCTGCACGGCGCATCACTGAGCGAACCGGCAGCAAAGAAAAGCAGAACCCACCCCTGCCTGGGTTTATATTATCACCATAACCCTCCCAGCTGGCTTCCGACAAGCAAAATCAATGGGGGAAGCCAGATTCACTGAACAACTGCATGATTCACTTAACAACTGCACTGATTTGCTTAATAACTGTGGCAAAAAAGGTCATAAAATGGGGTGCAACTCCCTTAATAACTGTCTTACTTAGCAAAGGAAATTTTGAGCTCAATTGTGGTAAGTTGAGATAGCACCTGGTGTCTATTTGTTTATTATGCATCATATGTAGAGATCATTTCTTAGAAATAAAGTATTCCATGGGTGCTTTATTACATTGTTCATTTTAAATGACATTTTAAAAATCCAGTTATAAATAATATATAATAATATACACATACCTCAAAATAGTCTAGACAAATTGCAATTAATCTCTGAAGTGGAGCATTACTTTAAAAAAAATGACTATTTAATATCCAATGTTACATTTGTACAAAAATGTTTTAAAATCATTAGAAATAGTGAAAAACTTGCAAAATAGAAAATGGATTAAAATCCACCCTCCCTCTAAATCCTTGTAGCCTTAGTCCTAATATGATCAGGGTTTTTTCCCCCCGCCTTTCCATTCACTCGTGTCCAGTTCTCAGAGAACTTGGACAAGCCTCATTTCATTCCCAGGATAGGCCTCACCAAATGACTCTTGTTGATTACATGGTTAGAGTCTTTACAGTCCTGTTTTCCACAGATGGAGAACTGGGGTTGAGAGGTGTTTTTTTTTTTACTCAATTCAGGCACCAAAATCCATGATACTCATTCTCATTCTGCATCTGTTGTTTTTCATCCACTTTGCCTCGAGGTTTAGTCCTGTTAGACTTGTGCAGCAAATGTAACAGAGAATCTTATGATATATTATTTTTATTAGATTCATATCTCACCTTCTCTACAGGAACTCAAGGAGGTATAAATAGCACTTCCATCTCAACTTTTCCCCACAATGCTAATGTTGAAAGATAGGCTGAGATGAAAAGGAATGATTGACCCAAAATCTCCCAAAAACCTTACAGACAGTTGGTGCTATGAATGTGGGTCTTCCCCATTTTGGACAGCATCTTCACCACTATACCACATTATGTTTTAGCACTGCAGAGCTTTATGGACCCATATTATCATTACACCACATATAATATAAAAATAATTTTACCACATAAAATCTGACATGTTTTTTTAGACTGTGGAGATTTATGCTCTTCTTGATAAGATCCAGTGCCTTTTAAAAAGCTGTGTTACAGTACTAACAATTCTTGCTCAGCATGGTGGTTTAGAATAGGAAATATACGAGCGGTGGAAAAGTACCGTGTCTCCCCAAAAATAAGACAGGATCTTATTTTCTTTTGACCCCCGAAATATGGCCTTGGCCTTATTATCGGGGGGGGCTTATTATTTTGGGGGTGCAGTAGGCGGCGAGCGTGGGACTGGATGTCCCATCGCCGCCACCTCCCTTCCCTGTTCTTTGCGCCGGCCGAGCAGCTGGCCCGCCGCCATCGCCTCGTGGAGCAGGACTCTGCAAGGCTTGTTGTGCCGTTGCACGCACGAACTGCAGGACTGCCATGAGCTTCATCATACTGGCACAGCTGGTGTCCTGCCGCTCACAGCTGTGCTGGTATGTCGAACCTCGCGATAGTGCTGCCGTTTGTGCATGCAACGGCACAACAAGCCTTGCAGAGTCCTGCTCCACAAGGCAGCGGCGGTGGCGCGACGAGTCTTACAAAGACTCATTTCTGGCAGGTGGGATGTGTTGGGCCGTGAGATGCACATCCTATATGACACTTGTAGCTCCATCACGTTCCTCACCGTTGTGTCCAGGGAAGCACGTTGTAAAAGAAAACTTCTTGCGAGTTGCAAGAAGTTTTCTTTTACAACGTGCTTCCCTGGACACAACGGCGAGGAATGCAACAGAGCTACAAGTGTCAGGTAGGACGCATGTCTCGCGGTGGGGTGCAATTTGGGGGTGGCAGGTGGGGCGGTGTGGGGCGGGGTTGGCTGTGAGATACACGTCCTACCTGGGACTTGTAGCTCCATCATGTTCCTCGCCGTTGTGTCCAGGGAAGCACGTTGTAAAAGAAAACTTCTTGCGAGTTCAATCAAACTTCTCACACTTGCAAGAAGTTTTCTTTTACAACGTGCTTCCCTAGACACAACGGCGAGGAACGTGATGGATCTGGAAAGGTAAGATGCGCATCTTGTGGCCCACCCTGCCCCACCTGCCACCCCCAAATTGCATCCCTAAAGGGGGCGGGTGGCTAAGCAAGGGGCAGGAGCCCTGCCATACCTGGCAAGGGGAGGGAGAAGAGACAGCAAGGGGAGCCATGTCTCGCGCCACGAATCTCGCTTCTCCCCCGCCCCACCTGCCACCCCTCTCGATAAAGAGTCGGCGGGGAAGGGAAGCAGCCAGGCTGCTGTTGCCATTGGGTCAGGGTGGGCCGTGTTGGGCTGTGAGATGTGCATCTTACCTTTCCAGCTCCGTCGCATTCCTCACCATTGTTTCCAGGGAAGCACGTTGCAATAAAAAAACCTCGCGAGTTCGAGAAGTTTGATTGAACTCGCAAGTTTTTTTATTACAATGTTTTTCCCTGGACACAACGGCGAGCAACGCGATGGAGCTGGAAAGGTAAGACGCACATCTCGTGGCCCAACACATCCCACCCCAACCCAATGGCAACAGCAGCCTGGCTGCTTCCCTTCCCTGCCGTCTCTTTATCGAGAGGGGTGGCAGGTCGGGCGAGGAAGAAACGAGACGCCTGGAGCGAGACATGGCTCCCCTTGCCATCTCTTCTCCCCCCCTCACCAGGCATGGCAGGGCTCCTGCCCCTTGCTTAGCCACCCGGGATGCAATTTGGGGGTGGCAGGTGATGCGGGGGATGGGCTGCGAGATGTCAACCCCGGCTACAAGCCGCTGGAAGCGGAGAAGAGGCCGGTTGGGCCAGCCGCCTGCTGCCGTGTCTTCTGGCAGCCGGGGCAGAGAGGCAGCGAAGGGCGAAGGGAGCCGCAGCCCTGCATGGAGCTGGAACCATAGAGTGGGACGTGCACTTCCAGAGCGGCCACTGCCGGAAGACTCTGCCCCGGCTCCTGGAGGACTCGGCAGCAGGTGGCTGGCCTGACCAGCCTCTTACCGCTCGGTCGGTGAGTGGCGCTCTGCCCAGCTGGAGGGGGGGTTGTCCGCTGGGTGGGCACTACGTGTCAAGAGGTACCGGGTGGCTGCTCTCTTGTGAGTGGGGCGGAAGTTTGCAGGCAAGGGGGATGGATGGGAGGCGGGCGAGCGCCAAAAACACTGGGGGGGGAGAGAGAACAGAGGCGCAACTCCTGATCAGTTCAGCTGATCTGTGGGTCGGGTTTAAGGGGCCCAGTTGCCACTAGCTGACCGGGGAAGGGAAGGGCTGCCTCCTGTGCTGCCCATACCCACCCCTTCACTAGGGCTTATTTTTGGGGGAGGGCGTATATTCACGCCCACCCCAAAAATCAGGCTTGGCCTTATTTTCAGGACATGTTCTATTTTCGGGGAAACACGGTAGAATCATTCTTCAGAGAACAGTTATCTAAGCAATGGGAACTGCTTAGAGGAGGACAGGATTGGCCCAGAAATCACATATCAGCAATAAATATTCTCCAGCAGTAAGTCCTCAAAAAATTCTAGTGATATGGTCATATTGTCTTGAATGCTATGATGAGACCAATGTCTGTTTTTGAAATGCCTTCACAATGTAGGTTAATTGTTTTTTTCCCCTGCATATCCTACAACATTTCTATGTTTATTTGAGAGAATGTCTATGACCTGTATAAGACCTATGACCTATAAACAGAATACCTGGGCCATGCCAAACTTCAAAGTGAAATTTTCTTTGATCTTCCATCTATAAATCTGATAATCCATACTCAGGCCAGCACTGAGAAAGTATGTTGTCTAGCAGATAGCGTTGGACTTGGAATTCAGATTCCCTTGAACTCTGTGGGTGGCCTTAAAACAAACCATGCCTGTGCAATATCTGTTGCCTATCTGCAAAAAAGGAGCCTAAATGAGAAAGAATAAACATTTACCTTCTGTACATTTTAAAGAACAAAATTTTGCTACCCACTTTCTGCCTCCTTTTCAGATAAGACCTCCCAGTTGTATCCTGATTATCCAAAGTGGTGTCAGTTTTCTTTGTTCTTATCGTTTTCATCAACCAAACTTGAATTACCTTTTACCCCTCTTGTGATTCAGTTTTAGAAGAGCCGATTGTGGTTCTTTGCAATTGGTGAAGTCTGTACTTGGCATCAACAGAAATGAATGAAATTCTTGCAGAGGCTCTAAGGCTGCTCTCCAGACTGGGAGCCAGGCAGTGGTGCAACTTCAGGCTTCTGTTCCATTCTAATGCATTTCCCCCTATATAATATAGGTGTTAACATTCAGGTCGGAGGCAGACTACTTTTAACTCTTGAGCTATATATCCATAATAAAAAATAAAAATGATAGTATAAACAAAATAAGGCACAAACATGCAAATGAATGCGCATGCACACATACATGTACACACAAAATGGAACATCATGTACTTTTAATATTTTTTTTTAAGATAGGCATTGTATAGTTAGGTTTAATTTCTCATGATTTTATAGAGATAGTTCACTTCTGGATCTGTCTCTAGAAGTTGTAGTTGTAGATCAAATTCCAGTATTTTTTCTTTGATCCTGTTCTTCCACATTACTTGTTGTCCTTACTTACTACTCCCTTCATCCTTACCAAGTGTAATAATTGTTTTTAAGCTATCACCCACTTGCATCACATACCCAAAATACAGTATGTGTTGATCATAGTATTAGGGAGCTTTAAGTCTCTACTTGACCCAAGACTGACTGACTGGTTCTTCTTGCAGTCATTGGTGATCCTGGCAACTATCTTGGTCCCATAATTAGAAGGCAGCGTTCTTTTGTTCTTTCTCAGTGTGATACACTATACTAATATGACAAAATATTGCTTTAACTATTCTGATGTTTGTTGTTATAGAAATATCCACATCTTTCATGGCCATGTCTAAATTTGTCATTATCTTTTCCTCTCTATTTCTTCAGCACACTGTCAATCATGAGCCCAAGAAAACATCTGTTCTTGAGCCCAAGAAAACAAAACTATCACATTCACTTCTTTACTTTCAGTTGTAAGTTCAACAACCATGCAGCATTACATTCCTTTTGCCTTAATAGTTAACATTAACCTGATATTTTCTCTTTCCCTTTTTATTTTCATGAGCTCTTGCATGTCCCTTTTACTTCTGCCAACAGTTTCATCTCCATATCTCCCATTGTTAGTGTTTCAGCCCCCAGTTCTGAATCCAGCTATCATTTCTTCCAACCATGCCATTCTCATAACCTCTTATTTTGACCCTCTGAAATGCCGCTTCATTGATTACAACAAAATGTTTGACTATATAGATCATGCATGATCTACATACTTAAAACATTTTGTTGTAATTACTGAAGCAGAGGTTTCATGCAGAGGTTCAAAAGAAGAGGTGTTTATAACAGTTCCAATGTTGTCCTTTGTTCTTATTTATCCAGATTTATATATTCTATTCACATTGCACCTTTTCTTCTAGAGCTCAAGATGAAAATCTTCCTCCTCCCATATTCTCTATACAGCTCTGTGAAATAGGTTGGGCTGAGAGAGAATAATTGGTTCAGAATCCCAAGTGATTGCTTGTTTTGATAGCTGCCTCTAGGAACTTCTTAGAAATTTTAATTCAGATATTTAATTCAGATACATGTAGCATATTCCAAAATCTTCTTGAAGGAACCCTTCTGTCTTCAATCCTATTTTGAGTGAGTTGCAAGCATTTTGTCCTTCATCCATGTCCATCCCTTCTTTTATACACATATATACACACATAAAACTTAGAACTACGCTGCCTTCGATCTGACCTAAGTGTAGCCCACAAAATTATCTGCTACAATGTCCTACCTGTCAATGACTACTTCAGTTTCAACCGCAACAACACACGAGCACACAATAGATACAAACTTAACGTAAACCGATCCAAACTAGATTGCAAAAAATTCGACTTCAGCAACAGAGTGGTCAATGCCTGGAATACATTACCCGACTCTGTAGTTTCTTCCCCAAACCCCCACAACTTTAACCTTAGACTGTCCACCGTCGACCTCACCCCATTCCTAAGAGGTCTGTAAGGGGCGTGCATAAGCGCACCAGCGTGCCTACCGTCCCTGTCCTAATGTACCCATATACTCGTTAAATTTCTTGTACTCATAACCATGCTTGTACTTATATATTCACAAACATGTTATACTCTGTTTATACTTTGTTCGTAATCATATATACGCTTGACAAATAAATAAATAAATAAATAAATAAATAAATAAATAAATAAATAAATATAGCATGGGGGTCATTTATAGGAATCAAACAGCTACATATCCAAATATGTGATAATTATGTAATAATGTGATAGAGCTGTCCCTTTTGCATTTCCCTCTCCATTATTCATTCTTATGTCCCTCTGACTTTTCCTTAACAGTATTTTCATTTGGTATCTTTCTTAATGTATATATCCTTCATAGGATTTTAAATTAAACTTTCTGACATTGTGACTATCAGAATCTTAAGGCAGTCGTATATAGCTATTTTTTCCCCTTCTGTTTGGTCATATCCAATTCTCTGAGATTTCCTGGACAAGTCCCTGCAGTTTTCTTGGCAAGATTTTTCAGAAGTAGTTTGCATTGCCTCCTTTCTAGGGCTGAAAGAAAGTGAATGACCTAAAGTCACCTAGCTGGCTTTGTGCCTAAGGCAGGTCTAGAACTCAGGTTCCATTTCTAGCCTACTGTCTTAACCACTACACCAAACTGACTCTCACATAAGCAATACTATACTAATATTTGCCTTCCTCTACAAATATTTATCTTTATGAACTTAATAGCAAGTTGCCTTTCCTTCTTTTTCTGACTTTTTTCTGTTTTACAGTCTTGTTTGTAATAATGTGGTTGTTAAAGAGAGCTGAATATCAGGAAAAAAATTCACAAATTGGATGCATTTTCTTTGTTGATACTAATAAAATTATTGTGTGGGCTTGGATTTCACACTGACTTGAATGGGCTGTTTTATAAATGTCCATTTCTTTATCAGAGGTCCTGTATGGTAGCTTTCACACAGTTTTGTTATAAGTGGCAATCAGTAAGTTTTTACAAGGTACCAGGGAGACAATGATAGGGAAACTTCAATCAGCTGTTAAAGCTATTATAGACTTCCTGCTGAGGAAGAAAAATTGAAGTTCTACCCTTTCTACTATTCAAGCAAGCAACCACGAATATGGAATACTATAGTGTGTTTTCACTTAAATGAATATAACTTAAGACTAAAGCAGCAAACCAGGGCAAATAGTGTATATTTCAACTGTATCTGCGCTTCTTTATACAAGCTCTTGATAGACAAATTGTGCAGCTTAGTGAGGCATCCCATAGAGAGCAATATAAGGTGACCTACATTCAGAGGTTCTTCAATCATCGTTACACTGACTGATATGTTTAATTTACAATTATGCCGATTGGCTGCCATGTAAAACTTAGATGAAAATGTCATTGTAGTAGCAGCCATTGATAGATTGATTCTTTGTGAACTTCTGGTCTCCTTTTAAAATAGTAGTTACATCAGTGGTATCATATTTGATAGCAACAATTTCCATATTTGATATATGTGCTTAAGTGGCTATATATATATGTGTGTGTGTGTGTGTATGTGCTTAAGTGGCTATATATTATAAGAAAAATTCACACAATATCACCTCTGGAATTCTCAAAAGTGCTTTTTTTCCACTAAAGGCAACTGGATTGTTTTTTCCTTGAGAAAGAGGAAGAAAATGTTTCACTTCTCATCCAAGAAGCTTCATCCGTTCTGATGGTGTTAGGGGTGGGGAATGGAAGGATAGGTTCTGGCAGTTGAGACTGAATGGGAGTGGGGATGAAAGGATAGGTTCTGATGGGGGATGAAAGAATAGATTCTGATAGTTTGGGGGGGGTGTGTGGAAGGATTGTATTTCTTTGCAGTCATCTGGTCCTTAGCACTCTCTCAGAGCTGTTGAGAGCTGTTGAGGGCACTTGAGGTCACGTGAATCAGGGTGCAATTGGTTGTGGAATCTTCTTGGAACTACTGCAAAGGCTGTGTTGTAAACTGATAGGTGGTGTCTTATTTCTTCTTCTTCCTCAAGGAAAAACAGTTCAGTAGCCTTTTGAAGAAGAAAAAAAGCACCTTTGAGACAACTTTGATCTGGTTAACTGAGAATCTCCTCAGACACTTCTGGAATTCATTCCTGAATTAGTGTCTTAGCCATCCTGGATAGGATGTTTGGATCTATAATCAAAACCATAAAGAAATCAGACTAACAAGATTTAAAAAAAACCATTTCTAATTGTACCTTTGAGTTCCTCCTAACACTGATGCACGTTTTGAAACAACTTGAACAGAAGCAGCATAAAATGTGTTAAATGAATAGACAAGCTCTATCTAGCATGGACAGCAGAGGGCACCAGATATCCAATAGGAAAATTAGAAGTCTTTACATTAAGTTTTTCATGTCAGCTTCTAGAATCCTTTCACAACTATTTTTAAACCCCTCAGTCTCTATGTATTCAATCATGTATCTATGTATTCAAATTACTAAGGATACCAGATCTCAGCTGGAAAAATCTGGGTGAACCCTAACCCTATCTCAGCGATACAAAAACCCTATCACCACCTCCTCCTCCTCTAGCTGCCATTTAGTAATTCTCAAGGTTTTGCTGCCTAAATTTCATTGTCCTATAATTTACAGGGGACTAGATTCTTCCATACTTCACCTTGAAAGTATATATCCTCAAACTAGAACACTAAGATTTTCCTTCCTGAAAACTTTTGGGTGTATATTATAGATTTTTGGCTGCTAATCACACACACACACACACACACACACACACACGTATGTGTATGTGTATGCGTATGCGTATGCGTATGCGTATGCGTATGCATATATGTATATATACTTAGTAAATTAGTCAAATTTGTGTGTGTGTGTGCATACACTAAATTTGACTAATTTACTAAGTTTACTAATTTTAAACATACAAAAACATGGAACTGTTGTGAAGCACATCTACTACATTAACTACAACTGGAATATCTGTGGAGATCTAAAAGTAGTGGTTCCACTGATTGGATTGGAATGCAGCTTGGATATACCAAGTAGTACTGTTGTCTACCCTGAAGTTGGCTGAACTGAGGCCATTTTTATTTTTCTGCTTCAGTGCTGACACATACTGGAGCTGAGGGATAGGGAGGGGGGGAATAGAGATAGCTGGGGTGCTGTAGCCAAAAGAAAATGCTTTCCCTTGGGAACCAAGGACATTCCCGCAGGTGTTCAGGAGGAGGAGACTGAGGTCATCTAGCAACTGGGCTGTATGCTGATTGGACCATGTGACTGAGGGGCTGGAGGAAAGTGACAAACTTTCACTTTTAATTAGGTGAAAACCGTGGGAACTTTTAGAGTCGGTTTTCACCAGATCTGTGCCAGTATGATATTTCCAATAAAGCTATTCCTTGAGGACTTCACCTGCCTCGGAGTTTTGCTTGATATGGGATTATTACTTGGAACCCTGACATTTGTTACATATGCAGATAGAGCAGTCGTGCAAGAAAGTCACATCACATTAAAAAAAAAATGGCCACTCTGAAAGACTTTGGTTCCAGGGCAGAAAAATGTGACATATAAATCACTTGTCAACCCAACAAAGATATTTTTGCCTCCAGTTCACATAAAACTCAGACTGATGAAAAATGTTGTGAAAAAAAATTGTGAAAACCTTCACCTACAAGGAAAATGAAGACTTTCATTATTTGAGACTAATATTTCCAAGAATAACTGATGCCAAGATTAAGGAAGGCATTTTTGTTGGTCCACAGATCCGATATGTCACCAAGTGGTGACAAGATCTGTTATTTATTATTTATTTATTATTTATTATTTAAATTACTATGCCGCCCAACTCCCAAGGGACTCTGGGCGGCTTACAACAGAAATATAAAAAAACATTAAAAAACATTATAAAAACATTTTAAAAACAATTTAAAAACCCATGCACACCATTCATGGCCGAATCTCGCAGGATTACAACAGCGAGATCAACGGCCCCAGGCCTGCTGGAAAAGCCAGGTCTTCACCGCTTTCCGGAAGGCCAATAGGGTGGGGGCAGTCCGGATCTCAGGAGGTAACTGGTTCCAGAGGGCCGGGGCAGCCACAGAGAAGGCCCTCCCCCGCAGGCCCGCCAGCCGGCACTGTTTAGCTGACGGGACCCGGAGGAGACCAACTCTGTGGGATCTTACCGGTTGCTGGGAGCTATGTGGTAGAAGGCGGTCTCGAAGATAGCCTGGTCC
>QLTV01000419.1:2090611-2127599 GCA_003457575.1 Thermophis baileyi
CAGCGGGGGGGGGTCGCGGGGGGGGGTCACAGCATTAGAAAGGTTGAGAACCACTGATCTAGTCAGTCTGTTGAGTTACTTGTAAATTAGCTGTCCTTCATCTGGTCATAATTTACAATGGAGATATTTGTACTGCTAACAATGGTGCACGGAATCCTATATCAGATGGGGTTGCAGATGTGCCATGGGCTTCCCAGTAACTTCAGCTGCATTGGATGACTACATTTGACAGCATTTTAATTGCCCATGATGTCTTCAGCTTGTGCCATGCTGAGGCACTTGTCCTACTGTCAGATGAGGAGACGCACCAGAAAACACTGCTGCTCAAATTCTCCCTGAACATCATCTTGGATCCCAGTTATGTCCCATTAAATTCCATGACTGAAAAAAAAACGTGAGTTACAAATGTGCACATGGAAAAATATCCAGGGTTAGGTTTATTTTTCTTGTTGTAACATAAGATGGATATGCAAGGTTTTCCAATTAGCGCACAAAACAACCCTGAAAGGAGATGATTCTCATCCAGTAAAATTTACAGTTGCGGAACCTGGTCTCCTAAAATCTACTCTAGGATATTGTGTTATTTTCAGCTGGCAGGGATAATCAAAGTCATGAGGATAATGGGAAGGATGGAAGTAGATGGGGTTAAACACTTCTAATACAAGATGTCCGTCATATGATATTTCAAATAGTGTACATATTTCAAATGTATACACAATACACAGATTTGCCCAGAACCCAATTAAAAAATTCCCCATGATCCAATTTACAAGTAGAGACCACAGGATCTGCTTGAGCCAGGTTTATCTGAACAGCACTAGGGACAGACCACAAGACTCTGCCCATATAGGAGGAGGGCACAAACCACCTTTATATAGTTGTATAATAAATGCTGATCAGTAATGACATCAAACACAAATAATATGGTTTAGATTTTTCTGCTTCTAGTGAGATAACCAGAAGAATAAAGTGGAGGTCAGCACCACAGTAGTCAATTTTTATGATTGTTTTCTTTCTAATTCTCATTTAAAAATACAAGTGCTGATTTAATGTAACTTGTGAACCAGCATCTGCAAATGCCTAAGCAAAGCTATTAAGGAGGTTTACTTGAGTTAAGGAGCCTTTGGAAGTATGGAGGCTTTTGTTTTACTGCTTCAATACTCTAAATCTTCTTTAGTAAGAGGAATAATATAAACCATATTTCCACCAAATACTCAGCAAATAAGAGACAAAATGATCTGGTTCAGAATTTTCAAGTTCTGAGATTTGTTTACACTGAGGTTGCCTGGTGGTTTAAAGGTTGGCACCAAACATGTGAGTTCATATTATGTTCTCATGTTTCAAAAAATACAACCAGATTATACATCAAATTAGTTTTATCCAACATTATTATAATCCCACTGATTTAGAGCACAGACTCTTATGTCAAAATATATCTGTTATCTTTCAAGTATTACAACACAACAAAGAAGGACTAGGGGTGACATGATAGCAGTGTTCCAATATCTAAGGGGGTACAATAAAGAAGAGGCCATCAACCTATTCTCCAAAGCACCTGAAGGCAGGACAAGAAGCAATGGATGGAAACTAATCAAGAAGAGAAGCAACTAGAAGTAAGGAGAAATTTTCTGACAATTAAAACAATCAGTGGAACAGTTTGCCTCCAGATTGTGGGTGCTCCAACGCTGGAGGTTTTTAAGAAGAGATTAGACAACCATTTATCTGAAATGGTATAGGGCAGCGGTTCTCAACCTGTGGGTCGCGACCCCTTTGGGGGTCGAACGACCCTTTCACAGGGGTCGCCTAAGCGCGCGCTAGCCCACCATCTTGGTGCCACGCCCTCTTTGTCACCTCATCGTGCGCAGGGAGGGGGCGGGGAGGGGGTCGCGGCGGGGCGGGGGTCGCGGCATTAGGAAGGTTGAGAACCACTGATATAGGGTTTCCTGCTTGAACAGAGGACTAGAAGACTCCAAAGTCCTTTCCAATTCTTGTTATTCTGTTTTTCTGCTTATGAAAAAAAAAAGTTGAGAGTTCATCTGAGTTAATCTCTTCAGTCTCCACTTTTTCACATACTTATTTCTAAATTTTTGATAAAATTACTTGCTACTATATTTTTCCATCATTCCTACAGCTCAGTGTTCATATGGAGTAAAAAAAAAAAAATGCACCTCTAACAATATATTGGATGTGGCCAGCAGCAATTTCCCTTGTGACTCAGATAAAAGGAACTTCAGCTGTGCCTCCAAAAATGGGCAGCAATAAATACTTTTAAGCACAAAGGAGATAACAAAGCTGTGTTTATTTTTAACATAATGCAACCAGAAAATCAGAGAAACCTTGACTTTTTTTTTTTACAAACAGGAAGCTGAGGAAACACCTCCACTAAATTATTATCCACTCATCCTTTTTCTTCATTTATCAGATAAGTTCCAGCAAACATTCTCTGTCTGGGCTGTTATTTTGAGAATGATTTCGCAAAGCTATGCTAACAACTTTACTGTATAATTTCTCACTTGATATATACATGTCTGGATGCAATTGGTATTATTTTTATTCATGGCTGGTCCATCTTAAAGTCTCTATATTTTTCTAGCTTCAATTTATGACAGGCAAATTTGTTTTAATTTTAAAAAATGTGTCTGCCTTTAGTATAAACTCTCTCACCCCAAGTTCAATTGGGTTTTCAGCTATTCCATTAAGTAAGAACTGAAAAGAACTTTAAGAAAACACTATGGTCTATATTCTTTCTTTCTGGACCTTTGCAGGTTTTGAACACAGTAAATTAAAATGTGACTTGTAGTTTAATCCTCAAGTACCTGTGTGAATCCAGTCAATGTGATTAGGTTGTGGTTCAACATTTGTGCAAAATTTGAAAACTGAGTTCTGTACTTCAGGCATTGTTAGAATTAAACACTCTGAATTTCTTATGGTGTCCAGAATAATATTAGGTAGGAAACATTATGAAAAATAAAAAGATAAGTGCAGTATATCTAATTCCCTGTAATGCTTGAAGTACTAGGCAGGAAAAAAGGACTGTGGGAGGTGAAAAAAAGTGGCCAGAACATGGACTAGGATTGGGTCTTGTTCAGGGGTGGGTTCTACTTACCTTCCCTATTGGTTCGCATCGCATCGGAAGTGCACGCGCGCCCCCATCACATCACACAAATGACCCTCTGCGCATGCGCAGAAGCCTCTGCGCATGCGCAGAGGGTTCTTTGCAAGCCGCTTTCAAGGAGTGGCGACCGGAGAACCGGTTCAGGGGCGTGGCCAGCCGGCCATCACTGCTGGTTCGGCGAGCAGGGGCTAATTTCTGCCACTGGTACTATAGAACCGGTCCGAACCGGCAGCAACCCACCACTGGTCTTGTTCCAATGATCGGGAGAGGCAGCAGCTGCTCAAGAATGACAATACTATACTATATGGGGAGGAATATATGGTATTCTGATATATATAATATATGGAGTGTTATATAGGGTATTGTGAGCTGCAAGTCTATTCAATGATTTAATCTGTGAACTGGAAAGACCCAGCATGTGTGCACATATATTTGCATAGTTAAACCTGCTTTTCATTAAAAGTAATCCAAAGTAAATCATTTTCTTCTATTAGAACTGCTTATTTGAGATTTGTTCCTGTTGGTCGCTTTCTGAACAATAACATATCTTAGATACAAAAATTGAACACCACACAAAAAGAAAAAGAAACCTCTGCTGTCAATTTTTTTAATGTTTTGAAACCACGGTAATGGACATTTAATTGTCAAAAGAGGTATAGCTGTTTAACACACAGCGGAGAAGCTAATATATTGGCATAACTGCACAATTGATGATTTATTAACTAGTCAAGATATAAACAATGTATTATATGCATAAAACTAGTTGAAAACATACAGCAGCCTGCTTTAAGACTAGGGGAAGTCATTAGAAATGGAGGGAGAGGAGGCCAATACAAGACAGGCTATATTAAGAGTTAAACAGAAAGTTCTTCATTGCTTGCATTACACCCTTCTTGGCAAATTGCTTGATAGGAATCAAGGATTGTTGAATAAGATGATATATTCCTTATTGTCTGACATTCCTCAATCTTGTGTGAGTTTGAAGTAAGTTCTGAAGAGTCTATTTTCTTCATAGTGAAAGTATGCAATTTCCCATAATGGAGTGGTCTGTATGTATTATCAGTAGAAACAAAATCGCCTGGGGGAAGATCTAAAGGTTAAGAAAATCTCAACCTCTGGTTTCTTTTTCACCTTATGTCCTTCTGCTTTACATTTCCTATTTGGATTTTTTTTTTTATCTAATGGCCTCCTGCAAAAGATCAAATTCAAAAGACAACTATAGAATACAACTCGGAATGTTTTGAAGCCATATCAAAGAAAATAATTAAAGAACTGTGGTGAAGGTTTAGAAGCCCATCATAATATAGCTGCTTCTTGAAGGACAGGCATTTATCAAACGTAAGCATTAGGCATAGGTTAGACATTTGGTTGCATAGCAAAGAGTTTAGGTATATTATAGCAATAATTTAGTGTGTTGGAGCAGAGAGGTTAATCCAGTGATCCCAGCGTAATGTATGTAGAAAGTATCAAAACGATGAGCATGTACTAAAATGTGGTATATCAGACCAAAGTTTCAAATAAGATTCAACCAATTGCTCCTGTGACTCTCACAAGCAAAACATAAAAGTCAAAAGTCTGCTGATGTTGTATGTCAGCATTTCTGAACCAGAAAGCCTTTCTCTTTCCAAACTGTAGGAATTTAATTCCAGCACATCTAGATGAAGACTGCTGTATAACTTAACTTCAGATAAACTTATTTGTACCCTATGACAATCATTAAGTGTTGTACCTTATGATTCTTGATGAATGTATCTTGTCCTTTTATGTATACTGAGAGCATATGCACCAAAGACAAATTCCTTGTGTGTCCAATCACACTTGGCCAATAAAGAATTCTATTCTATTCTATTAATTCAGATTCATTGTGCTGGAGATGGACACTGTATTCTTCAATAGTCATTGCTATTCCTTAAAAACTATTTCTTTATTTTAGTCAAATGTAAGAGAACTCAATTGAAAATACAGAAAATTGCCATTTTCATCCACAACATTATGATAGATACCTTGGCAATACTGCAAGCATACCAGTAGTAGCTGAATTCTTCCATGGAGGACATGGTAGCTTGTACATATTTAATCTGTCTCTCCAATGAACCTCATTTATTAACCATATTTCTCAACAATGACATTATAATTTTACCCATTAGTTTAAACAGCATGGTAAATTTGGAAAATGGATTCTGCAATTAAAATAATAAAATATTACATGCTCTCTATGTGAACATCAATAAACTAGCCTTCATTTGTTTCTTTTAAATCAAAACGCATTTGAATTTATATTCTGCTTTGTGAATATAAACACCCTTTGCTTTCTCCATAAAGAGATTCTTGAAGTGTCTTGAAATCCTCAGGACTCTTATCTATTGTTGTGATTGGGCTTTATGTCTTGAATTCTAACAGAATTTGATGTATCGTTTCATGTTTCTTAAGATACCTGACTTTTTCCTTTATAGTTTAACGCAAAGCATTCCTAATATCAACGTAACAAGCACTTGATCACCTTATTACCTCCTAACCAACTAAGAATTACATGATTTTGCAATTTTTGCAAATGTTTAGTGATGCATTTCCACAACTGTATAGTTCACAATGCCTTGAACCTCCAGGATGGGCATTAACTTGTATAACCACATTTTTTTCTTATTCTGCAGCACAATTAGTATTTCCTGTAAAGGAAAGCCTATCTGGTTCCTTTCATGGGGAGGGGGTGGCACTAATCAGGTAAAAAAGCATCTTTCCAGAATGCTTCTTGTTGTAGCACAGATGCTCAAAAGAAGAAGCCACGGTGATCTTATGTCATCACGCAAATGACATTAATTTTTACATTTGTGTAAGTTGCATCATAATATATCATTGGTGTCAATTGTGTCCCTATGTCATGACATATGTGACTTCACTTGTCTACTTTCAGCCCCACTGAGGATGCCTATGATTTTTTTCCTCTTTCTAAAAACGAGCCATTGGGAAATTTTTGTATTAAATATACAAATTATTCCAGATTTTTTTTTAAAAAAAAGTTTGTTTGGGTAACTCAAATTAAGATTTTAGCCGATGATGATGGATTTATATTTATAGACTATCATGTAGAAATCCTAAATCCTAAATTTATTCTGCAAAACTTTTATGACATTTGTGAATACCTATCAAGTGCTATACTAACCAAACTAATTTTGATTGCTATCCTGTAACCAGATAAGTTTGATTAGTCTTGATTGTGTTAGCATATTGCCCTTTTATATACAGCTTCTGGTCGAGTCTTTGAAGTTCTGGGAAAATCCAGGTCTGGGTGACTAACTCTGGAGTTATCTTTCTCTTCAATCAGTGAATGGCTTCACATGCCAAAGTCATGCTGAAACTTTTGTTTTGACTGCTGTTGGAACTTTCCTCTTTAAGATCCGAAACCACAATGTAGTAATCATTCTAGCTATTCTTATGTTCCAAATAGGAAGGAGGAATGTGGGGAAAAGGATTAAAAAAATAGATTTATAAGTTTTTATTATATACATTTTTAAGAATATATCCAGTGCAAGAAAGCTCCTGGGTGTATACTTAATATATTGTTTAATTTCTCATAACATTAATTAAATTAATGATCAATAATATATAACAGAAAAAGGACACTACAGAAAGGATCCTTACAAGGATTTGAAGTCGAGCATAAAACTGTGTTATAAAAAGAGAATGACTTAGATATATAATATTTTTATATTAACTATATGCCATGTGACTATCCCAACAAATGTTTCTTAAATGGCTATTTCAATATGAGAACAGTTATTAGTTACATTTCAATTATGTATTTACATCTTCTATTTAGCTTTAATTTGGTCATGGCCAAATACATGGTTTTCTTGGTTCCATTTTGTCTTCACAATAAACCTTTGTGATAGATTATAATGAGAGATTTTGGCTTGGTATATACATTGTGCTATAACATGGTTTATTTTTCCACGGTTTAATAAACAGTATGACTGGACTCCATATGTTGAACCAGAAACCATGGATTATAAACCACAATATCTGGATTATAGAACACTTCATGTAAAAAAATAAACAAATATAAGGTGGCTTATGATGGGTTAATATGAATTTAGATATGGCAAAAGTCACTAAACTAGGTCTGCCATATTTCCAAGGTAGGCATTATAAAATTGGTTCTATTTGTACATATAGGGAAACAATAAATTTCTCCTTAAATAAAGACTGTAGTTTATTATGGCAAATCTCATCTGTTGCTTTCATACCTCTTGTTATTGGTTATTGTATCTATGTGTTGTTCTTGTAAATCAGGGATGAGCAGAAAACATCTGAATTAGTGGATAGAGCTCTTGGTGCTCTTGCAGTTCAGAAATGTTTTCTGAAACCCAATTTCTTAACAATAATAGGAACAAAATGACCCCACACATACACACACATATAAAGAAAACTTAGAATAAATTGGAGGGGATTTTAATTGGGAAAGACCAGCTCAATTCAGTGGGGTATCTATTATTTTTAATTGTATTGTATTGTAAGCCACCCAGAGTTTGTTTCAGAGTTGGGCAGCCTCAAAATTGGAATATTAAATTCTTACAAAAATCAGGAGACTTTCTATATTTAATACACTTAATCAGATTGGATGGTAAATCAAACAATGTGGAGGGGTGTAGCAGAGGCTGTTGCTAGGTTAGATGTAACAAAATTTCTCAGAGTTGAATCGTCCCCAAAAGCATTGGTATGGGATTGTGTATTGAGGCATGAGAAAACCAATTGACATTGGATGGACCATCTGTTTTAGATTCATGTATTCTGATGGGTTCAAAACTTAGAATCCAAGCCAAAACCAACAGATTGTGCTACAAGTGTTATAATTCCAATATAAAAAAATATTTTCCCCACTGGTTCAATATAGTTTTCCATTAACCTTCTTTTGGTCTTCTGCCTGTTAATTTTTTATATTTAGGAATACAAATAGAGTCATGGGAATCTCAGCCTGATATAAAAGTAACTACTCCATTATCATTCTTTGGGAAATATCCTATCTTACAGAAAGATTCATTGAGAAAATGAATTAGACAGCCTGCCCAACATCCTGGGCTTTTGGGAAGGTTACATTAAAAACGCACAAATAAATCATTTATTTTTGTAAAGTTCAAGAAAGAAGAGATTGCTGCGGTGTGTGTGTGTGTGTGTGTGTGTGTGTGTGTGTGTGTGTGTGTGTGTGTGTGTGTGTGTGTGTGTGTGTGTGTTTGTACATTGGACAGCACATTCCACTGTTAAACTTCCTTGGGAATAAGTATGCTGAAGTTGGCTTTTATTCTTTTTCTGCAGCTTTGATCATATTCTCCTTTTTCTTTTTACCTCTTGCGCGCATTAACATACCTGATGATATGCATGCCCGGAAATAGGCCTCACTGAATTCCATCGGGTTTCCCCCCCCCCACACCTCCCTTTACTCACGTGGATGTGTCTAGCAAAGAATGCACATTCCCGATTTTGCCCCATTGTCTCCTCTGCAAAACTACCCCCAGCCGCCTTACCACCTCCGCTCTCCCCGGCGCCACGCGCGCGCAGCGACACCTTGCGAAACAGACGGACGCCCACGTGGGGCTGCGTAACCAATAGCTGCAGGAGGGAGGGTCCGAAGCGGGCAGGTTTGTAGCATTTATTGGCACTGTTGTTGGCCGGCCGGCTCTAGGATTCTAGTCGGCCCGCGGTCGTTGAAGTGGTACGTGGGCTCCGCGGGGTGGCGGGGGCGGCAATGGAGCGTGTCCTGCCTTCCGAGGCTCCGGCCGTCTCCCCGTTCAAAGATGGGCTATTCCAGTTCCCAAAGGCGCCGGTGAAAAAGCAAGCGGTAAAGCGGCACTATCACAAGCATAATCTGCGGCATCGTTACGAGTTCCTGGAGACGTTGGGCAAAGGCACCTACGGCAAAGTTAAGAAGGCGAGGGAGCGATCCGGCAAGCTGGTAAGGAGGAGCGCACTGGGGTTTTCCCTTCCAACTTGCTGTCATCTGCTGCCTTTCGGCTGGGTTATCGACCCGGCTTCCCCGTCCGGGGGTGGGGGTCGTGCTGGCAGAGAGGATGGTGGGTCGTGAGGTCCCAGCCTAGCTTTATTCTGTGCGCCAGGTTAGAGAAGGCCACTGGTTTTATTGGACAACAGTACATTGGTGTGCGCCTGATGGGGAGGCAGCTGGAAATTGGAACTCCGAAGTGACCTCCGCGTCTATTGAGGTTTCAGCCTTTTTATTCCAGGAACCTTGCCTGCAAGCGGTTGCTGCTGTTCGACTTGTTTGCAGCGCTGAGAAACTTTGCTTTTCAATAAACATGCATAAAGTCGCGCTAGCAATATAGCAATCAGAAAGAGAAGCTAGCGCGTGTTTTTCAACTTTTAATTTTTTTTTTCTGACCGACTCAGAATCCTTGCCTTGTCTCCCTCTTACGTTTTTTTTTTTGGGGGGGGGTATGGATAACCTTAAGGAAATATGTCGATCCAAGCGTTCTTTTTGAATTTTCCCGCTATTTGTGTACTTGTAAGTGAAGGGAAGCCCTCTGCCTTCCTAAACTTTAGTCTGCAGGCGTATCAGCATCAGACAGTTTTCTCTCTCTCTCTCTCTCTCTCTCTCTCTCTCTCTCTCTCTCTCTCTCTCTCTTTTTTTTTGTCCTCCAGCTTGTTTAGCGCATGTAACGGCAATCTCTCTTCCCCCCCCCCCATTTCCTTAGCATTACAGAATGCTGTGGTTTCGCAGCCGTGGCTGATGATCCCTTGCAGCTGATGTAATGAGGGTTGATCTCTCCTCCTTCCGTTCTTTCTTCCCCCCCCCCTCCCCGGTAAACAGCGCAGGGCTCACACTGGCTGCTGTAGCTCAACTGGCAAAGCTATTGACTGCGGAGGGCTTTTGGCTGGAGAGGGGAGGCATTTTGCTGCACAGTGAAAGTAATTAGGAACCTACACCCTGCAGGGTTTGCCGATGGTGGGGGGAGATTAGCAGTCTTGCAAGAAAAAAAACAACACGCAAAGCCGGCGAGAGAAGTGGGATTGCATAATGGTTCATTATTTTAATTATATTGCACACTAATTGTTATACTATTTGCAAAGAAAAAAAATCCTGAAATTTTTTTTACAACAATGTATTCGATTAATCTGCAGTTCCTTTCCAGATATTATCAATGTTTACCCATGAGTGAGGTCTACACATTTCAGTTGGGTTAAATATGTCTCTGCTGGTAGCTTTAAGTAAATGTTTCCCTGTTTCTGTTGAAGGGCATAAAGCTAAATTTAGGATACCTTTTAAACACTAGGAGTCAACACTGATTTAAAGACACACACACACACACACACACACTAGCTTTTGTTAGGTTGGATCACAATGGACTTTACAGCATTTGTTATGTAAGTAGCCCAGCTTATTGGATAAGGAATTGGATTCCAAGTTAATGCAGTAGTGCAAAAAATAGTGCAAAAGTTGCATAGTGTGTTAAATCAAAATATACTTTAACAATGTGAATTAACATGCAGTGAGACAGGCCCATGCAAATTAAAGGCAGTCTTGCAAGACTTCTCATGCCTCCTTTAAATCATTCTAGCTGGTGAGGAAGAGTGATAGGATTAAGGACAATTTCATCAGAGCAAGGGTGATAAGTTTAGAGCGCTCTTGCAAAGCTCCCTGCATGGCTTTTCTTTTTGATGATAGTGGCAAGCTGTTTGTGAGCTAGTGGCCTTTGGTGGACTGAGGTTATTCTATGGGTGGCTTTGGCAGAGTTGTAGGTGCTTTCCCCTTTAAAAGAATGGGGGAAAAAAGATGGCCATCTTGTGCTTCTATGTTTATTTCTTCCCCACTCTTCAACTTTTTTAATGTCATTGATTTTGGCATGAATTGCCTGCCTGTGTACTGTTTGCCTCGCTTGAAATACTGAAAGCTAGTCTTATTGGCTGGAAGTTAAGGGGTGGGTAAGGTACAGTATCCAGAAGAGCAAGCTCCAAAGGTCTCTGATATCTTCCTTTTAACCTTGTTTTTCCTGTGTAAATTAGCATTGCTACAAGAATGTGCATTGGGCGGTTATGTAAGCACAGTGTAAATTTGCCCTAAAGCCTACGTCTTGGCTTTCATTCAGTAGAATACTGTAGTTTGTTGAAAGAACTCATCATGATGGTATTGTTTGTCTCTCCATAAACCCCTACATAAGATATATTGCTTAAGCAGGATTGGCCTAAAGTTTGGAAATAAATTATCCGTGGCAGCAGCACCACCATTGGTTTGGAGCATTAGTAAGCTGGGCCGATGTGGGAAATAAACAGTTCGAGTCATGCTGACTGAAGTCACAGATCTTGTTTCCCTGGGAAAGGAGAGATTACATGTTTATACTAGCCTGAAAGAATAAATATTATAAGCTTACCAACAAAAATAGCAGGAAATACAACTTGACCTCTTTTTTGCACCATGCCCAGGTTAGTCAAACTTAAATCCACATACCTAATTTCATCCTAGTAAGCTACTTTTATCTCTTTCATTTAATAAATATAGTCTGAGAAATCAAACATTCTTGAAGCAGGCAATGACAAATCAATTCTGTGTTGTTGCCAAGAAAACTAGATGGAAGTCCTCAGTAATCCCCAGAAGCTTAGCTTGACTTGACTAAGTCTTTATCTTTTTATTCCAAAGCCAGCATCTTGGGAAATATTCATATTGCAGCACTGTATAAGTGCTTCTAATCTAATCATGCATCTCCTATCTTAATTCAAATCATAGCTTTGAATATCACTATTGCTTCTGCTTTCAGTTGAACAAGGTGTACATGATAATTGACACCTCTGTTCAGAGGATACATCTTGTCATTTATTGTATGGATCAGCTTTCCCCAACCTACAAGTTGGCAGCTATGGCCAGGAAGGCCTTTGCACAGCTTCATCTGATGAGCCAGTTGTGCCCCTCCTGGATCAGGCAGCCCTTCAGTTACTCACACCATTGTCATCTTAGGATCAGAGGTGGGATTCAGCAGGTTCTGACCAGTTCTGGAGAACCGGTAGCGGAAATTTTGAGTAGTTCAGAGAACCGGTAAATACCACCTCTGACTGGCCCCGCCCCTATCTATTCTCTGCCTCCCGAGTCCCAGCTGAATTGGAGGAAATGGGGATTTTGCAGTAACCTTCCCCTGGAGTAGGGAGGGAATGGAGATTTTACAGTATCCTTCCCCTGCCACGCCCACCAAGCCATGCCATGCCCACCAAGCCACGCCCACAGAACCGGTAGTAAAAAAAATCGAATCCCACCACTGCTTAGGATTCAACCATTGCAGTGTGCTCTACATGGGACTATCCATGAAGACCACTCAGAAGCATCAACTGGTCAAGAATACAATAGCGCAAGCAGTGGGGGCCTGCTTAGGCATGCTCGCATGACACACCTACTTCATGAGCTGCCCTGGTTATGCAGTATAGGCTTTTGAGTGTGATTCAAGGTGCTGGTTATCACCTGTAAAGTTCTACATGACACAGAGAGCTGAGGTTATCTGAAGGACCTCCAGTCTCCAATGGTGTCTGCCTAACTGGTAAGAGCCATTAGGGTGGGCATTCTCTAGGTCTCTTTGATTAAATAGTGTCATCTTTCAGGACCCAGAAAGTAGATTCTTTGACACAGCACCTGGAATCTTGTCCCTGCAAAATCCTACCATGATGACATTCCAGAAAGCCTTGAAGACCTTGTCTGTTTTCCCAGATCTTGGGGTAGGGTAGATGAACCCCTTATTAAATGTATTTGTTACACCATCATATTTTATCTTTTTGTATTTATTTTTTTTACATTGTCAGCCACCCCAGAGTTGATATGGAGTTGGGCAGTCCTGAAATCTAATCAGATAAATAATAAGACTTGAGGGCCTTTGGATGTATTGGAACTGCCATTCCCAGAATTCTCTATCTTGATTCAGTTAATTTAACCTTAGTGAATGGTCTTTCTTGTCGAATTACTTTCCCTTACTATGTTTAGATTTAGACTTCAAATAAATCCAAAAAAGTTGCTCAGTAATGTATCTGATCAAAAAACAAAATAAATTCTGTACTCACCAAACCAGTGTAGGAATCAAGACTTGAAATCAACATAGAATGTGGTGTAGCTTAAACATTTAACCAACCTTTATACATTCATTTTTTTAAAAAAATGTTCTACTTCTTTCCATTGCTTTTTAAAACTATTAGCTATTGTAATGACCCTGAATTGCTTATGTAAAGAAATTTGAGTGCCTTGTTTTTTTGTTAGAAAGTGCATATGAAACTGCAGAGTGCATCTATGGTGAAGCCTATTGGCTTCTATTTCAGTTTGTTGTTTTGTATCTATAAGCTAGGGAGAGTAACTTTTAAACTGTAGGTCTGGATTTCTATAGTTTTACTAACAGAATATAGTACGTACAATCAAGGGGTTGGGCTATGCAAGAAAGAAAGAAAGGAGGGTGATTTTCCTAAAAAAAATAAAAAAAAATTATCCACCCCATTCCACCCCACCAATACCCAGGATAGCAGCAAATACAGGGGATCTTGACAACCAGATGGAAGCCATGATTTCTTAGGAATAAGGCAATGTATAGAATTTGGAACTCATTCTCACACAGCAGGCAAACTTTTATTACCTTTTGAAGATCTGTTTTCTCATTAAAACCATAATTAAAGTCATATTTGAAATGAGCGCTCAGATCAAATTGTAACAGTAAAAAAAAAAAAAGCTGACTGGCGATAAAGATTGTCCACCTGCAATCATAATTTGCAGTTGTATTCTACAAAATGGTTTTATATTCCAACCTAGTCTTTAACTAGAATATGGGGCTGATTGTCTTAAACCCATTTTCCAATGTTCCACCTGCGCATAGTCACACCCACCATCTAGATTCAGATGGAGTAGATTCAGTAAAAACCAGTAAAGGTATATAATATTGATTATTCTTGCATATATGTCATCAAACATCATACACTGCTTTACCCTCAGTATTGTATGTGAGTTTTTCTAGGAACATATGTTTAATTTAGAGTTAAAAAGAAGCCATATGACTTAGGACCGCATAGTTAAATACTATGTCGGGCAGGGAAAGGAGATAGATACAAAGCATAAAATTTAAATCTTAACAGCATATTGTAGGTAACAGTAAAATTCCATGGGAAGATATACTACTACCCTGTTTCCCCCAAAATAAGACATCCCCTAAGCCCAATCGGGCTTTTGAGTGCATGGCAATAAGGCCAAGCGCTTATTTCAGGGTTCAAAAAAATATAAGATAGGGTCTTATTTTTGGGAAAACACGGTATGTAATTTGTACCAGGAAAAGTTAAAAAAAAAAAAAAACCAGTCTGCTAAACCAGGGATGAGGAACTTCAGCCTGAGGAACTCTGGGAGTTGAAGTCCACAAGTCTTAAAATTGCCACGGTTGGAGACCCCTGTGCTAAACTGTTGTCTCTTATATGTGGGATTACAGCTCTCACAACATGCAACCAGTACAGCCTATAGCTGTGTTGACTCAGGATGATGAAAGCTGTGTCCCAACGGCATGTTGAAGATATCAGAATAGGCAATAAATATGAACAACTGGCTTTGCAGCTTGTAGCTTTTAGGATTGTCCTGATAAGAAGACCCAGAGCATAAGTCAAGTGTACTTGTCCTTTTATTCTGGGCAGTTTTCATAGAGGTGTCTCTTTTCTGACGGATGCATCTTGGACAATGTCCTGAGAATGAAGACATGGTGGTGCTTCAGCATTAGCAGCTCTGACCACTTTAGGCAATCTTTCTAAACTTCTGGGGCAATTCTGCCTAACTTTGAAGAAACATTTCAGACCTCTGGGTCAGTTAGGAGTGCAGTTGGGGTTTAGATCTAAGAAGTGGATGGGAGGAGGACTTGTATAGGTTAGAGAAGGCAACTACTAGTTTACCAGGAAAGGCTTTGCCCACCAGTGATGCACATTCCAGAAGCTTATCCAAATGATGAGGCAGTGAAGTGGGAAGAACTGGAGATTGAACCCTTGAACCTAGCACAAAGGCCATTTAATGAAAGAAGCTTATACGTATATTGTAGTTCTGCACCATATAAACCTCAGAGAGGAGAGCTGCTGATCTACAGATATTTTGGATCACATTCTCAGAATCTCTGACACTGGAGAATGCTACAGTGATGCAGTTCATTGCCCATGTACTTATTGGTGTTGTGAATCAAAACCTTTGCATGATTCTTATTTCCAGACTTCCCTTGCGCTAGTTGTTCATTTGTGTGTCTCCCTGCCCCATTCTCCTGGGAAATAAACTAATTGACTCCTATAGTTTTTAAAACAAGTTTTTAATTAAGACATGAATTAATTGGGTAGAACATTTTAATCTAGAAGACATGAGATTGGGAAAGGCTGACAAATGTGAATGAAACGAAATCTGTAGGTAGAAAGCTTTTTCTTCAGTTTCTTTTCTCTCTTTTTGTTATCTTTTGTGAGCTGCCAATATTTTTTTTCTTCCAAAGCACCCAGAGTTCTTTCAAATGTTTTGCTGGCAGATTGTCTATCTGTCGATCTGTCTGTCCATCCATCCATCCATCCATCCATCCATCCATCTCACATTTGGAACTGCCTATCTCCCTCACAGAGTGTACAATATTATATTTTTTGTGTAAGAAAGAAAATAAATTATGAAATAGATAGGAAATAATCATGCTCTTAATTATTCTAGAATTCAGATATTGGGGAGGGTTCATCTCAGTTGTTGAAAGTATGGATCCTTACATACCACTCACGCTAGGTGTGGTTCTCAGTTTGCAGGGGGGGAAAGTTTATTCCTTGCACAGGCAGGCCTGTTACTATCCGCTTTGATCTTTTTGTTGCAAGAGATGATTCATGACAGATAAATATATCTCTTGAGTTCATATAATTGGTTTATATTTTGGAGATATATCCTTCCCTTTAAAAAACAACAGCACATCATAAAGAGGAAGGAAATGGTGAAGATGCAATGAGGGATCAGACAGTTCAAGGCTGTGGCCACAATCCCAGTGTGACAATGCATGTGTGGCAAGTGGACAACCTCTTTTTTAGTTTATTATTTTATTAAAAAAAAACTAGAAAGAGTGTACATGAAAAAGATGTAAGAAAGATATAAAACATATTGGGAAATAGGATACCAATCCTTATTCTTATTGAATTTTCAAGTGAACATACTCTGTTAAGGCAATTCGAATCACTAAAAAAACTATAAAACAGTAAATAATTCGTTAAATAAATACTGAAAGTTAAAGATTGAATGAAGACATAATTCGGTCTATAACAGAAGCTGAATTTTGGATGCAGCACAAATCCATATATAACATGTTTTCAGTTAGGATTAAATTCTTTATCAGAGTAACATGTTATTCCTAAATCAGACCAATATTCCTATTATCTAATTAGCCATTCTTCCAAAGAAGGAATCAAAGATTTTTCCCCCCAGTGGAAAAGTGGCCAACATTAATGTGTAAGTATTAGATGAATATCTTCTCACTGCTTAGCGTTTTCTGAAAATAGCTTCACATGAAATGAAGAATAATGTTCCTATTAGTACCAGGGCAAAGCCATATACCTCTGTTTTGCTTGTAACCCATTGAAACAAAAATAGATTATATCTGGGTAAACTGAATCTCAGGTGACTGATAAAACTATTCTTTCTTTAACAAGAAGGGGCAGTGAATTTGCTTTTTAGACTTCCGAGTTAAGATTCAACCTAGCAGGTTATCCATCTTTTCATTCTACCACTAGTTGGGAGTCCAAATGATTTTGTTGCTGAGGACTAGAGAACAAGCCTTAAAATACACCATCTTTGGGAAGAGTTGAATGCTCTCTGCCTCTCTCTCCCTTTATAGCAAAGAAGGAATTTGAGTTCATTGTGGCTGGATAGGAGAGCTCTAACATTTCTGCCTTTGGGATGCAAGACTAGGCCTCCCTTTCCTTGTTGCCAGGAGACTTAGTATTATGTGTCTTCCAGGATCCTTTTACAGGATTAATGCTGTTCCGCATTCTTGTCTGAGGGAGGATATGGAGGTTGTGCCGGATTCTGTTGAAAATTCAACCCAAGACATGCATTGTCTTCACAATCTCTTTGAAAGAGGATTAACTACATCTATTCTTTAGCGTGCTCACTTTCCCTCTCCTCTCCTTCTTTTACTTGGAGAAGAATTTTCATAATAAAGCAATCCTTAGCAGCCTTTTTTAAAGGTTGCTTCTGCTATTTCAGATTTGCAGCATTTTGACTAGCTGGCTATGTTGGAGGAACTTCTGTGTTTTTTGGGTTTTTTTATGTATTTGTTCAGAAGAGAAAATAGTACCTGGAACTTAATGGCTTTATTTCAGTGCCAAACTCTTTTTTTAAAAAAAAATCTGACCAAGTGACTTATTATCAGCCATAATGGATGGCTGAGGATAACAGAATGTTTTCATTTGCAGCAAATAAAACATTTAGAGTCATGTGCTCTGCTCACTTTCCATTCACTAGCTATGTTTTATTACAAGAATTCTACCAAAACACCAAACTCCTGCTCTGTATTAAGCCTGTGCAAAGTTGCTGCTTTAAAAAGAACCAAGCAGATACTTTGTTTAAAGAGAAACAAAAGATGTTTAATTTAAAAATGAAAAGTCCTTTTCTTAAGAGGATTTTTAACCAAAATGTCTCAAATGTTTCAGTGTGCTGACATCTTTGTTGGTAGTAGATAAATTCTTGCTTTTCTTAACCCTTAAAAAAAAAAACTTAACAGCATAAACACAGAAATTTTTAAGCACTGAACTAATTCAATAAAAATGACCTAGAGAACCTTCAGATTCAGGCAGGGATAAATCACATAAAGCACATAAAAAAAATATTAAAAACATAGAATTCTCAAAATGTATGCTTCCAGATGGGGGATGTTAGTTCCAGGGCCCAGGAGTATGAATTTAAAAATATAGGTTTAGTTATTCTGATAATGCTACTGACATCAAATATATATATTTATTTGCTCCCTTGTTCTTTAACTTAATGTTAGGTCTCAAACTAAAAGCAAAGTAAGAAGCAATTTTTGGGGTAGTGGTTAAGATGCTGGACTAGAAACAGAGAGAGCATGACTTTTAGTCTTCCTTTGGGCATGAAAGGCTGCTGAGTAAATTTGGCCCAGTCACTCTTTCTCAGCCCAACTTACCTCACAGAATTGTTATAGTGGGCAAAATGGGAAGGAAAAGCATTACTGTCTGCACTACTTGAAGCGATGCACAGTAAAGGTGGGATACAAATTAATATTTTTTTTAAAAAAAAATCAAGAAGTGCATTGATATGTTTTACATTCAGAAAGATTGCTTCGCTGTTAATTTGGGGAAAACTGCATTTCCAGGTTGCTATCAAGTCTATCCGGAAAGATAAAATCAAGGATGAGCAGGATCTTCTCCATATCCGAAGGGAAATTGAAATCATGTCTTCTCTCAATCATCCCCACATCATTGCTGTTCATGAAGGTAAGAATTGTTTGTTTACATTTAATTTAAATGTATCTACTTGTTTTTCAGGCCTTTCACTCTTCAGAAAGGGAGGAAACGGAATTTTAGAAATTGTAGCTGTTTTTAGGACAGGGAACTATTTTTATCTCTATAGTTCCAAAGCTGCTTAATGCAGCTTTTGTAGAATATGAACAGGTAGCTAAATCAAGATATTTTAGTGGAATGATTTATTTATACATGCTGTACTTTGAATAGGCTCAATTGCCAAACTTTCTAGGCGGATTATAATTTATTGAAAGAGACCATTAAAGATTGACTCATCTGACTGCCATGGCCTCTTGCATTTACCAGGGTAGAAAGTTCTAAAAGAGACACGTGGTAAAGAACTTTCCTTTTTCTTTTTACTGTTGCATATTGGCACAAGCTGGAAATGTGGCAGTATAAAGTATAAAAACATCTCAGGGCAATGCCCAGGAAGAGTTTCAACTGGTTTGGTCACTCTTGGTTAGGAGGCCAATTCCATAGTATGGGGAGGAAAAGCAATACCAAGATTTTCTCTTCAAGCAGTGCTGGCCACGTTTCCAGCTTTTTTCCACATAAATAAATGCTGTTCTTCGCCCTTTAAACACAAGGGAAGGGGAGTCTGCTTGAAGTACAGCTGGATAAGTGAAACACAGCAACGCTGAAAATTTCCCGTTGCACTTTTCAGTACTGTTCGTATTTGCTCCTTGTTTTTGCTTTCTTATCTTTTCTTTCTTTTGTGTGTGTGTGTGTGTCTGTGTGTGTGTACAAAACAACTTGTACATGTTCTGAACACCAGTTGATTCTTGTGATTTTTGAGACTGAGAATAAAGAACTTTGAGTCTGGGTAACTTCTTTGTTCATTGTATAGGTATTATGTACAATATCATGAAGGCACGACTAGGTGAAAGATCTTAAAGCGTTGTATTGTTAAACAAGAAATAGATTTCAAAAGTTTCATTCTGGTTATTGCAGGGGTATCTGAGGATGTGGTCAAAAACATCATGATGGGTGGCCATGATTCTGCCATCAAAGCTTCACTCATTTTTTATGTGTGTTGCATGTGTCAGACATGAAAAGTGGGCCGAGCTTTGGTCACACCATCTTAACTTTTTAACAGCAGTATTGTAATCCAGAATCAAGAAAGGCAACATAAGAATTGGTAAAAGAAATAATCTGGTCCTGTTCTAAAGTTAAACCGTTATTATATTCAGTGATGAAAAGAGATTGTATCCGTGTACTGATCCCTGCAATTCTTTGGCAGGTGGTATGGTCTGCGACTAAAATTTTGTTTGTTACAGCTCATGATGTTTCCTAACGGGAAATTCATTAAACTTAAATCTAATTTACCTGCTACAGTATATACCACAGCAGTTAAAACAGTGTTAAACTATTTGGCCATACATTTGCACAAATATACAAATTTGCAGGTCAGGACAGGAACTAAAGTGGCAGGTTTATTATTAGAAGAATTTGGCATTAAGATAACTAGAATTCTTCTTTATAATTGTTCCTAACCTTTTCTCTGTTCTTGTTTATATAGTATTTGAAAACAGTAGCAAGATTGTCATTGTAATGGAATATGCCAGCAAAGGAGATCTTTATGATTACATTAGTGAGCGCCAGAGATTAATGGAGCAGGAAGCTCGGCACTTCTTCAGGCAAGTGGTGTCGGCAATCTATTATTGTCATAAGGTTAGTGAAAATGAAAAAAAATTACTAAATATTTCAATGTATATTTTCATATCCATGTTTTTACATCTAGTTATTTAAGATGGTTGAAAGCTGAAACATAATTACCCTATTTAACTATCATAATGGGGACGCATGAGTTTCCTACAATCTATCAAAAGCACAACAGGTTTTTTTTTCTTTTAGTTTTCCCTTATAGCAGTGTAATGCTATATTAGTTTAATATGGAATACATCCATGTGGACTAATTAATAACATTGTTGGCTGGTGTCCTTAGCCTTTTATATACTTGGGCAACATAATTGAACTTTTTTCTCATTCCTAGCTTTCATAGGAGGATGAGTTTTCTCCTTCCATTATGGTGGATGTAAACATTAGAAGGTGAACATGTTCCTCAAAGTGTGTGTGTGTGGGGGGAAGGATTATGTATTAAGATTCCTGTTACATACAACATCTGCACAAACTAGTTGATTGTGGTGATAGTTGAAATGTCCCATCTGGTCCTAGGGATGCAACTGTGTGAAGCTGCATTAGGAAACACATTTACAGGTAAAAACTCTTCTAGCAAGTCAAAATTATTAGGTTGGGTGATTTTGGCCTGCTGGATTTTGGGTACTGCTTAAAGCAGTAGGCTTTCCCAATAAGGATAGTTAGAGTAGTATGAATTTCAGGTTTACCCTCAGGAAAATCATACTGGCATGACGTTATAGTGGATTAAAAACTTGATAATATAAATCTTGATTTTTCCTTTATTTACAGAAGGGCACTGGGGAAACCTAGATTGTGCTGTTCTATAAAGGAAATATAGCAAACCCCACCTCCCACTTTCCTGTTTTGTTTGGGTGTTTAATGGGAAAGAGAACAGATAGCAAACTTTTCCATAATTGAGAATGAGCTCTCTTCAAGGTAATGGAGCCCGAGCAATCTTCTTTAGAAAGAATACCTTGCAACAATTGCATTAATTTGCCCAGAGCTTTCAAATTACATGCCAAACACAAGTCACTTGTTATGTTGGGAAGCACCTGCTTCCATTCATTTTGTATTCAAAGCTAATGGCACTTGAAAGTCAAGGGGAAAGCTTAATGTAACAAGACTAAGGTACAATTTGGACAACCTGCTTCAAATAGAGCTTGTCAGTCTGGAATTCTGGACGTTTACTGGTCTTATTTTGCAAGCTTTGTTCTTGGAAGAAAGGGAAAAAAATGGAAGTAACTCAGGAAGTAATGCTGGGGCTCTAGGAATGTTAAGGGCTATAGATGAGCGTGGGCAGTCTGTGGGAACATACCGCATTCCTTTGCAACTAATTCCATTGTCTTAGGACACAGTTGGAAACTGATAACAACTTGCTATTTGCAAGGAAATGTACTAGTTAGGAAATCTGCATTTTGCCACATCACCCTATTAGGGGAATTCTCAGTAGCAAAAGGAAATATGTCACCAAAGCATCATGCAGGCATTATTGGGAGGGTTTTCCTTCATTGTGATTTCATCTGTGTTACCTGGTAACAATTGTGAAGGAGGTTCTACTACTACTATTCCCACACAATTGCACATTCAACATATATTTATTGCATAGAAAACCATAGATTTGAATGCAAGCATTTTTATTCAGTGGTACAAAATAGTTCTTAGCAGGAGGCTTCTGGGGCCTTAGTTCTCATGTGTGGGTTGCGCTGGTAAGACTGCAGGAATTCCATATTATTACGCTGCCTTCTTTACTTAGTATGCATACGATGTGTTGATGTTTCACTTACATCTGTACCTCTATCTGGTGGCTTAGTATTTTGCTTCATAGAAAAATAAATCTTTAAGCAAAATACTAATATATGACACACAGTTAGATGGAATGAACTGAGGTAGCCTTCTAGCATGGCCTTGTTTCCTCTTCTAACAGGAAAAAAATAAACAGGCTTCTGTTTTTTCCCCCCCAACAGAATGGAATTGTTCATAGAGATCTGAAGTTAGAAAATATTCTTTTGGATGCAAATGGAAACATCAAGGTAAGTTGGAATTGGCATGAAATTGCATTTGAGCACTTCTTTCCTATGGTACATTGAAGAACTTAAAATACAGTGAAGGGCAATTTAAAATAGCAATTCTGAAATGTTTGGATAGTATGTGATGAATTCCCCACTTCTCATTCCTCCTCCACAAATGCAGATATTTATATTGGCAGGATGGATTTTAGTGAAGATGCTGGTATGTTAAGCCTTCCAGTGTGAAAATGTTCTAAATCATCTTAGAGTTTGCACAACGTCATTGCAGATTAGGCTAGTTAGGCAGCAAGACTGAATATTTATAGTTTGACAATGTTCCCTTATTTTGTAGAATTCAAAACATGACTAAAATTCACAAGCAGTCAGCTTTAAAGTTGGCTACTTTTAGCAAGGTTGCTACATTCTGTGCCTTCAAGTTTCAGGCATTGATGCTTCCACTTTATCCACTGACATCTAATAGATTTCAGAGTTTCAGAAGGGAAATATGAGTTCTGCCTTTTTTAATATCTTCAAAAAACTAAAAGATGCTGTTATCCAAACCCTTGATTTGACTATTCGTGTGTGGATTACTTGGCTCCTTTTAACAAGAAAAAGAAGATTAAAAACAACTAGTCGCCAAGAAGTTTAGCTTATCTTCTGTTCTGCTAAACAAGCAGATTGATAAAGAAGAATTAAAGTACAAGGTGACTCTTGGCAAAATAGAATACAAAAAGAAAATGATGTGGTTTGTTTAAGAAAAAGAAAAGGAAGACATTTGTGGGGCAGTGAAGGAGACTTTGAAACATTTTTTAGACAAACGATTCAGTTGCGTATCTGAGAATGATTCATTATCTTATCACAATTAGCCAAGATGGCAAGTGGGACATTGGGTATAAAGGATTTGTAATGAAGCACAGATTGAGGGCAGCAGATTATGTCAACATTGCACACACATAACAGTAGGGTTTCCGTTGTGATTCTGTGGTTGCCGTCTTGCTCATTTTGATCCTTCTCCTTTAACATGTTGCTGGGCATAGGCCCCAATTTATATTACCCAAACAATAAGCTGTTGTCAAATTGCAAACTTTGAATATATGTGCCGTACTGTCTGGATGATCTGACAACTCTAAATCTAGGGCCAGATAGCTTGTGTTTATGTGGACAACGCAGAAACTGAAAGGCTTTCTTTCTGTAAAAATACAATTCTAGTTGATTTGGGGTTGGAAAGTAAAACTTGTTCTAAAGGAAGTCCTTGCTATTTGTTTTCTGATAGAATTAAACAGCATTAATCTGAGATTATTCTTCCTCATCATAGATTGCAGACTTTGGCCTTTCCAATGTTTTCCAACAAGATAGGCTTCTTCAAACCTTCTGTGGCAGTCCCCTCTATGCATCTCCTGAGATAGTTAACGGAAGGCCTTACAAAGGACCTGAGGTAAGAGAACTGATTAAATAAAAATTCCCCAGTACTGGAGAAGCATTTGGACTATTAATACTATTCAGGCCGCAAAACACATAGCAGAAATTCCTGGCTTTTCCCACTGAATACTTAATTGTTGCAAGATTATGCACCTGGTCATGCATATTTGCATTTAATAAACCCATTGGATGCTTAAGAGTAAACGGATGGCCAGAAACTACCGTGCAGTTTATAGCCAAGGTACACCCTGAGAGAATGAATGACGTTGTTGTTTTATTGGCAATGATCAGGGCAAGACGTTCTTATTTGCACTTCCTGATGGTAATAGCGGTTGCTAACATAAAGATCAAGGAAGAGTTTTATTCCTTGGGTAGACTGATTGCAAGTTAACAGTTGGCTTTTATATCTGCAGGTTGACAGCTGGTCTCTTGGTGTTCTTCTCTATATTTTGATCCATGGCACAATGCCCTTTGATAGCCATGATTACAAGACACTGGTAAAACAGATTACAAGAGGAGATTACAAAGAGCCCACCAAACTTTCAGGTAAATTGAAACCGGATGAGGGGTTTTCTACCTAGGAAATAATTCCACTCTGTTTTTATTAATCACACACCACTTTGAGTACTGTTTTTATTGCAGTAATAAAAGTGAGTATTTTTCCAAGGCTTACATTTCTATTTCATGTGATTCCAGGAAGAACTGAAAACAAGATATTAAATTAGTGGCAGAGAAAACTTTATGATTCAAAAAGGCCAAGGATTAAGTGTAATAAAAGAAGGAAGTAGATTGGCCGTACTGCTATTACCAAGCCAGCTGCTTAACTTGGATTACAGATTCGTTTATGTCATTTTATGGCTGGATTACTTCTGTGGAAGGGTAGCTCTTCAGATGCTTTACATAAATAATAATCTAGAGGAGTTACAAAAACAAAATGGAATACTTACAGAGTTGACTGAATTGGCAATGTTATGGCAAATTAAGTAGGAATAGGCATTAGGCTAAAAAATAATCTCATATTTGAGAAACATATTTCTGAATTGTAATTCTATACATAGGCTTGTATAACATTCAGAGTTTGAGTTTCTCTCAACGAAGGCTTTAATATCTAAGTTTTACTTTGATGAATAAGGGGAGAGTTCTTAGACAAAAATCTTTGAATTCTTTTTTTTACTTATAATTACCGATTGTGAAACTGATTATCACTTTTTCTTAAACTACAAAAATGATCTCTTCTTCCCATGTCCTATCTCTTATCTAGAAACAAGTCCTTAAAACCTCACCATTTAGTTGTGATCAGCAAAAGTTGATTAAAGGTTACCAGAGATAACATATCTATTTTAACCTTGATCAAACCAACCAACATTATATTCCTTCCTTTTACTTTTAATAATCTTGATTTTAGCCCCTTCAAATTATATTCTAGAACTTGATTTGTTTCCATTTTTTATTGTTCCTTCTAACAAAATTCTTCAAAGCTTTAGCAAACTTCCTTTGAAAATATATCATTCCACCATAATCATCAGCTCTACTTTAGCTCAAAGCAAGGATCTTTTCCTCTTGTACTAAATGTAAATCTCATATGATTTCTTTGATTTGTAGATGCCTGTGGCTTGATCCGGTGGATGCTAATGGTGAATCCAGAACGCCGAGCTACCATTGAGGACATAGCCAGCCATTGGTGGATCAACTGGGGTTACAAAGTACCAGTTGGGGAACAGGAGTCTTTGCGAGAGGATGAATCTCCATTGGCTACTGTTGCAGATTGGCTTCGCCGCTCCTCCAGGCCTCTGTTTGAAAATGGCTCCAAAATGCGCTGCTTCTTTAAACAACACATCCCTGGTGTCACGTTGGAGAAGCAGCGTTCACTCAAGAAGTCAAAAAAGGAGAATGACGTGTCTCATGCTGTGCAAGAAACGGGCCTAGCGCCAGAGAATCAATCCAAATCAATCCTAAAGAGACCTAAAGGTATATTGAAAAAGAGAAACTCTTGTGAGAAGTCCCAGGGTCCTTCTTCAACTGTGGTAGCTCCTCTTGATACGCAGAAAGAAGACAATACTAGATCTGCAGTTGAGCTAGCTTGTGTCCTGTCCTCCAGATCCTTGGCCTGCCATACAGAGGATGTTGTAGCTGTCCCTCCAGTGCCCAAGAAAGGAATTCTGAAAAAGCCACCGAAGAGAGAGTCTGGCTATTACTCGTCTTCAGAGCGTAGTGAATTTGCAGATGTTTTAGACTCTGAAAACATAGACTTCAATGCCAGTGTTTTTGTGGGCACTCCCTCCTCCACTCAAAACTCCAGTGGCAATCAAGCCAGGCGGAAAGGTATTTTGAAACATAATGGCAAGTATTCCTCCAGCAGCACTGATTCTGACGATGTGCCTGACAAAGTCCTCTCAACATTCCCTGAGCTGATCTTGCCCAAGCTGTCCCTCGCCTCTCGCATTTGCCCATCCAGCGCTGTGAGTGAAGACAGCATCCTTTCCACAGAGTCCTTTGACCAGCTTGATTTGCCTGATCGAATGCCAGGAAGTGGAGGGGTCTCCATGCGTGGCTCTGTCTCTGCAGATGACCTCTTGCAACTGGAGGAGGGAGATGTGGAAACCAAGGGCCGCCGACTCCGACGCTGGACAGTGACTCAGTGCCAAAAACCCCTTGCAGACAGTTGTTTCTCTCTGGCAGACTGTGATAATGTTACCGAAGTCTACAAACGGGCTGTGACGATCAGCATGAAACTAAGCTGATGGACTCATTGCCAATAAGGACCAGTGACACAGGTTTGCTAATTGTGGCAAACATGTTTTACAGCCCAGATTCTGGCATTCTCCAAGCAATTTGCACTTCCCATTCAGATGGATAAAGAACTAAAGAAGCAGAGTCTTTGTCTTCACCCTGACAGGGCTGGGAGGCTATTTATTTTTACATATTCCTTGTTTCTTTGAGAATGTAAAGGAGAATTTACATTCTTAACGTTGCCTGTAAAATGGTACAACAGGGTATGGCTGTGTGTTTGGAGAGAGAGAAAAAAAAGAATATGTTGATAGAAGGGCAGTGGCTGTAGGAAAAAAGTAAAAGTGTAATGGGCCTGGAGTACTGGGGGTTGGTGGGTGGGAGAGAATGAGAAGGCATCTGGCTGGGGAATTCTGGGAGTTGAAGTCCGCCAGGCTTAAAGTTGCCAAGGTTGGAGACCCTTGCTGTAGAGTAATGGACTAAAATGGATGCACTTTTTCCCCCCCTCCCAACACCATCAACAAAGAAATACTGAACTGGAATCATGAGTAACTCATTCCATAACATTCTCCTGAACAGCCTTTATCTCTCCAAACAGACCCTGATGATCATCTCTAATCTTAGTGACTGGAGTGATGATATTATTTGCACTGTGTTTCTTTAATTGCACAAAGAAGAGAATGTGTTAAAAATGCCTCTGAAGGGAAAAAGATTAAAGCAAGGTACTTGGAAAGGAACAACTAAGGTTCTGGTTCATTGGAGGGTATCTGCACTATATATTATTTAGAATTCTAATTACCCCAATATATTTGGATTGAAAAGGCAGAGAAAAAGGGGCTCACTAAAAAGATTCAGTTAAGCAGCAAAACAGTTGATAAAATTTAGAACATTTCCCCCCCCCTCCTTCTGTTAGACTATAATTCCCATAATCTTCAATCGATATCGGCATGCTGGCTGAGGAAAATGGAAGTGAAGGACCAACATATATGGAGGGAATCCTGCAGGAAATACTGATTTCTTTGAAGTTAGATGCTCTGGTAAAATCTGGATATAGTAAAGGCACAGAGAAGTTCAGAATTCTCTATTCTGATTTCTGTTTTGTTTTACTTTTTAGAGTACTAAAAGGACCCTTTGTTTTGAACTTGATTTAAAAAGTGACTAAAATATGGTGCATTTTTCGCTCCTGCCAAAAAAGAATGCAAAATATAATTGCTGTAACCCAACTGTGTTGTAAAATGAATGTTCCTGTAGCTTTCAAATAGGCACTTGTGTTTCCAGAAATGTGTGCACGTGTATAGCTAGCTAGGTCTGAACTAGAATATGCAGTCTAAAAGGTCAAGGTAATGAGGGTCAGGTGAAAATTGTTTAATGGGGAATCAGATGTTTGTGAATAGTGAGGCATAGCAAGTTTTTAAAGAAGTGAGCATCAAGTCCTTCCAAAATACAATAAATATAGTTGCCTTTGAAAAGATGTTAGGCTATGACTTGGAACCCAAAAGATGTTTACTTAACATAGGAAGATACCTTTCTTTGAACTTCCTGATGATCGCCATATATCCCAGAGGTTCTCTTTGTTGTTCAAGTGACCCTCCTCCTGAAAGTTACTGGAAGGAAGGAAAGGGCAGAAAGCCTCATTCTGGGGTATCCTAAAATTAACCTGTTTTAGGAATCCAGTCATTATATTTTCTCCAGATGCCTGTGCCTTCTATATCTGGGTTGCAAAAAACCAGTATGTTTGCTAGATGACGTTGGGAAAACAGGAAAACAAATGTCTTTATTTTCTAATTATTTCTGGATTTTTTTGTGGAAAGATAAATCTGGTTCTGTTGTCAAAGTAGTGAATCGTTGCTTTTGTGTGTGTGTGTGTTGTTGTTGTTGTTGTTGTTTTAAAAAATACTGCCTTTTTGACCAATATGTACTTGACAGAATTTTTTTTAAAAATAAAGAAGGTATTCTTTTTTTTTTAAAGGCAATATAGTGTATTCATAATCGGAAGAAGGCGATCTGCAAAACATGTCCATATCGTAGCATTTGGATTCTAAGTACCAGATGCAGTATCTTGCCATGTATTTTCTGGGTTAACCTTCAAAGTACTATGTTATAAAGTATTGTTCTTTCATCCGAAGAAGATAAATTTCTAGAAAAGTGGGACCAGAATTTTTTGTCTGCGCATAAATTGATGCAATGGTTATACAAGAAATAATAATAAATAATAATAAGGAATTGTGTGTTGATGTTGACAGTTACTCTTTCTATTGTTTCCTGCCCAGGCCAGTCATTTTAGACTCCCTGCCAGAAGTGTCTCTGAAGGGGAGGGCAGGGTCCAAAGAGGAGAGATAGCAAATAGAATATTTTGGTACAAAATATTCCCCCCTCCTTTTGTATGCTCATGCTCTTATCACGGTTGACTTAGGCTTCCATCCTTCCTAGGTGGGTAAAATGAGGACCCAGATTGTTGGGAGCAATATGTTGACTCTGTATTATTATTATTATTATTATTATTATTATTATTATTATTATTATTATTATTAGTTTTATTTCTATGCCGCCCAACTCCTGGAGGACTCTGGGCGGCTTACAACAATAAAAACATTATAAAAATATAAAAACTATTAACAAGAAACATATTAAAAACATTCAACAACAAATAAAAACCCATACACACCATTTCGTGGCCGGATCTCGCCAAATTACATAGGCGAGATCAACGGCCCCAAGCCTGCCGGAACAGCCAGATCTTCACGGCTTTCCGGAAGGCCAGCAGGGTGGGGGGTGGTCCGGATCTCAGGAGGTAACTGATTCCAGAGGGCCGGGGCAGCCACAGAGAAGGCCCTCCCCCGCGGGCCCGCCAACTGGCACTGTTTAGCTGACGGGACCCGGCGGCGCCCAACCCTGTGGGATCTTACCGGTCGCTGGGAGCTATGTGGCAGCAGGCGGTCTCGAAGATACCCTGGTCCTGAGCCCTACANGCGCGTTGCAATAATCTAACCGTGAGGTGACAAGGGCATGAGTGACTGTGAGGGGAGCCTCTTGATCCAAGTAGGGTCGCAATTGGTGCACCAGGCGAACCTGTGCAAAGGTCCCCCTAGCTACAGCTGCCAAATGTTCTAATTTTAGCTGTGAGTCTAGGAGGACACCCAAATTGCGAGCCCGTTCTGAGGGGGACAATTTCCCCCCCCCCAGAACCAAGGATGGACAGTCGATATAGTCTTTGGGAGGCAATACCCACAGCCACTCGGTCTTGTCTGTAAACCCCTTAGAGAGGGCTGTAAAGCACTGTGAAGCGGTATATAAGTCAAAGTGCTATTGCTAAGTGCTGCTGCTGCTTCTTGTGCCATATCTACCATCGGACGTTGGAGATCATGTTGGCAATCCTATTTTTATCAACAGCCGCACGAAAAAGAGCCGAGGTGGCGCAGTGGTTAGAGTGCAGTACTGCAGGCTACTTCAGCTGACTGCTAGCTGCAGTTTGGCAGTTCAAATCTCACCAGGCTCAAGGTTGACTCAGCCTTCCATCCTTCCGAGGTGGGTAAAATGAGGACCCAGATTGTTGGGGGCAATATGCTGACTCTGTAAACCGCTTAGAGAGGGCTGTAAAAGCACTGTAAAGCGGTATATAAGTCTAAGTGCTATTGCTATTGCTAAAAAGTGCTGTTGAGTTTTGTCCAAACCAGTTCCTTATATTTTGAAGCCATGATGTTCTTCTTTTGCCTGGACCTCGTTTGCCTTCAATCTTTCCTTGGAGGATTAAGTGAAGTATGGCGTATTTTTCTGGGTGTCGCATCACATGTCCAAAATATTCTAACTTTCGCTTTTTTATGGTTTTGATGATTTCCCTTGGCTTTCCCAGGCTTATCACCTCATTTCTGATTTTGTCAACGTAACAGCCGCCTGTAAATCCACATTTCAAATCCTTCTAGTCTCTTCATGTGGCTTTCTGTCAGAGACCAACTCTCCACTCCATAGAGTGCTAAGTGCTAATTGACTGATACAGGAAGATATACTGTATGGTGACTAGCCTTGGCTGGAAGGAGGCAATAATAAGTAACAATAGGGTTACTCTTTATTTCTGAATGATGATGAAGCTATCACAAACTCCCTTGAGACAATTTAAAGTTAGCTCATTGATTTATTTTTTTAAAACATCCAGTTACATAGGTTCAGTATTTCCTTGGTCTTTTTTGCTTTTCCTAAGGTATTTTGGTTTATGATACTGCAGATAATAGAAGTAGCAGAGCCACCCGATCTGAGCTATTAAAAACAGAGATAACAGTTCTGCTGATCACACCAAAGGCCCATATAATCTACAGTTTATTTTCCACAAAGTGCTGATCTGATTTCCCTGAAAAGTGTAAAAACAGGCATCTTATCTTTGATATAGTCTCATTCATCATGAACTTATCTGCTCTCTTTTTGAAGCTGTTCAGGCTGGTGGCTGTTACTGCATATGAAGGAAGTTAATACTGTTGTAACTGCATTTAGAAAATGAAATGCAACCTTTGTCCTCCCTCAGCTTCATTAGGTGAATCTAGGGCTGAGTTATATGAAAATGAGGGGGAAACCTGGCTTCATCCGCTTCGCTTTCAACAAACACAATTCTCCAGTTCTGTCAGGTGTCTCTTTGTTTACTAAACTAGAAAGATGCAAATACCGTAACCTTTTGACATAGAGGCATTCAAGCTCCATAATATTTTTAAGCACGCTTTTCTGAACTTTTCCCAGAATTAGAGTACTGTATACTCTGAGCTCACAGGCATTAAGGGCATACCAACTGTGGTTGCATTATAAACCTTTATATAGGCAATTCACAAGAGGCATTTTTTTTTAGACGTCTGTAATACGAATTTTTTCAAAAATGCCATATAAATACTGTAAATGAAAGTTTTCCCAGCACTAAAGTGTTCCACCTGCCTTTTTCATGTTTACTCACTTAACTTTGGAGAGCTTCCTTATGCTTTTTTTATTATCTGAAATAAGCTGGTATTACCAGCAAATTTTGTCACCACATTGCTCACTCCCCAAACTGGGGAAGCATATATTCTATGTCGGGCTAAAACAGCAACAATAACAAAAAGCAGAACCATACTGCTTTTTCTCCAAATTGTAAATGTAACTAAACAGTTTGCCACTTGGGCTACCAAGGAAAAAATATTATATTAGTAATATCACAGAAAATAATACATTTTTTTAACAAACTGCTTGGAGGAGAAACATGGAAAAGATTGTGGTAACCCTGCTCTAAACTATAAGTACATGGTCTCTTGAGTAACTGCTCCACCCCCCCCCCAAAAAAAGAAACAATCCCCAACTCTTTTCAGTAACATCTGAAGTGCTGATGTATGGAAACTGATGAACCCCACTATGTGGAACTCTGAAATAAAGTCAATCCCAAATCTGCAAAAATAAATACAAGAGATATTGGTATAGCTACTTGTTTGGACCTCTTTGTCAAATTAGATGCTGTGTCTTTAAATTCCCAAGTATTTATATGAGGGAGGGAAGCCGCAATGACAATGAATTATCCTCCTTAGCTTTTTCCAACTGCAAAGCATCATTTCTTAAACATATACAGCATGGATTTCATTTTACTCTATATAGACTCCTTTCCTTGCTTTTCTCACATTTATGTTTGGAATATTTCACAATAACTCATAATATTCTTGACAAGTCAGCTTGGGAACATCATACTAATGGAATCATACTTTGCAAAATTCCACATGCAATAATTATTATAATTTGTGATATCTGTTGACATTTACCACATATATTCATTGTCTCTCTCTCTCACTCTCACACAAATACTTGCATGCATATACATAACTCCAGCATTTTAGATAGTTTGGTAAAATGAGCTGGGTAGCTCATTTCGATAACATTTCTTAGTTGGAGAAAAGGAACTATCAGATCCCATCTGATTTTTAATGACTCCAACAATTGCTGCATTTTCCTGGTAATTCTTGATCCTAATTATGGAAAGATTTGATTTTTCTGGAGTGTTTCATTTGTGCACTAGTGCATAGGAATGAGGCAAAGGTATATAATAAAGCCTGCATCAAAATCTATTCTGCTTCACGATCCAAATATTTGTCAGTGGGAATCCAAACCAGAATCAACCCTGCTGCTAATCAGAATGAGGAAATACCCTTAGATAGCGGGGCTCTCTATTGTTTGAACGTATGATTGTATGCTGATGTGATGTACATGCCATGAAGCTTGTCTTACAACCCTAAAGTGGCCAACTGTCCTGAGAAAAAATTTCAGCACTACCTTGAAATAGGAGTCAACTCATGAGTGAATTTCCTTTCTGAGGGGAGACAGTGCCATCTTTGCCATCTCCCAGGGCAACAGAATGACTCGATTCAAATTATTGCATGGCTATCTATTAAGTCTGCAGGTCAGATCATACATTTGGCAAGTTATATGAGAATGAGTTTGTAACAGTCTGTGAAGGTCAACATTTAGCCCTTTAGAAAATGGATGTGATTTGTACATTTGATTTTGTGTTGTTGTTTTTAAATGGGGGGTGGCGCAGAGCCGAGGTGGCGCAGTGGTTAGAGTGCAGTACTGCAGGCTACTTCAGCTGACTGTTCAGCAGTTCAGCGGTTCAAATCTCACCGGCTCAAGGTTGACTCAGCCTTCCATCCTTCCGAGGTGGGTAAAATGAGGACCCAGATTGTTGGGGGCAATATGCTGACTCTGTGAACCGCTTAGAGAGTGCTGTAAAGTACTGTAAAGCGGTATATAAGTCTAAGTGCTATTGCTATTGCTATCTCAAGCGTAATAAAAGCCAGGACTAGCCACACTCTTTAAAAATGCTGAATTGAGAAATAATGATGATTAGGGGACTTGAGGCTAAACTGTTCAAAGAACAGTATCAAGAACTGGGTTGTCTAATCTAATGAAGAAAAGGAGTAGAGATGATATCAGTCTTCCAATATTTGAGGGGCTGTCACAGAAAAGAGGAAGTCAACCTATTCTCCAAAGCGCCTGAGGGCAAGACAGGAAGTAATGGATGGAAATTTATCAAGGAGAGATCCATCCCAGAACTAAGACGTTTCCTGACAGTGAGAAAAATTAATCAACTTGCCTCCAGGAGTTGTGGGTTCTCCATCACTGAAGCTTTTAAGAAGAGATTGGACAGTCAGTTGTCCAGAATGGTATAGGGTCATTTGCTTGAGCAGGGGATTGAACTCGAAGACCTCTAAGGTCTCTTCCAACTCTGTTATTCTGTATTCTGACTAATTTATGAACTGTGAAGAAATGAATTATTTCCTCTCGCCTGGCCAGTCTTTTTGTGCTCATTTATGTTTCTGAAATTGTCCCCAAACACTATAAAATGCTGTAATATTTTCTTCTATTTCCATTTGGTTAATGCTAATTCTTTTTAAATGCCTTGACAAAATCGTCTACCTTTAGCCTACTGGTAGCTGTTAAACTGAGCCTGAAATGAAAAGAATGCAGGCCTGGAATTCACCCCCTCCAGTCCACTTTCAGATTCAGATGAAATTAACAAGGTCATTGTGCAATTTGCCCCCCTACAGAGAATTCTCCACATGCTTCCAAATCCATTAAGAAAACCTGGGAGTACTTAAAACCATTTTGGGAGAACAAGATGATTGGTCAGTGCAAAGTCCTAAGAATCTCAAGGTAGGAAGAGCACAGAAATGCTATTCACTGCCAAATCAGCAGACATCATCTGATGATGAGGTGAACTTCAAAGTTGTTCTCCTTGAGTGAGCTTTCCACCAGAGTGATCTTTTCACCATCTTATGTCCTTTGCCGCTCAATGACAACACATCTTGTTGACTGGGGATAATTATACAGAGAATAGAAAATGGCCTTGAAGGACAGTGGGAAGAACGGTTTCTGAGGGAATGATTAGACATACAGCTTGAGCCCATACCAAGAAACAAACGTCAGAAAACACTTCATCTTCCTAATTTGCACAAAGATAAAATATGGGAGGAGGGAAATTCAAACTTGCTAGAGTCTACAGGTGTATTAATAGTTTTAGACCAGTATGGCACTTGTTTCTGAGTCTGGTCTACCTTATAGTGCTGACAATGACATTAGTTGTAATCGAGCCTATCTGAATGATCTAAATTTGAGAACATTACTTCCTGTAGCCCATGCTGACAGTTGTTTTTTTTTAAAGTAACCATACTGATGGAATAGAAATTGGATTGCTTTGCAGACTCTTTGCATCATCCTCCAACTCAAAAAGATTTAGGTAATGGTTGGTCATGAAAAAGAATATTGTGTACATTGGAGAAGAATAGATATGACTCTAGAATGTCAGCTTCATTCTTCCTTAGTGGTTCAAGGTTGGAGAAATGGAAAAGGGGCCACAATGCTGATCCAGGTATTTTACAAAGGAATGAAATTCTCCAAATAATCTGTAAGAATCCCCCTCCCAATCCAGACTTTCTATTTTGCAAAGTAGAACAGACACACACACTGGCATTTCTGCTCCCAGACCTTGTATATCTACTGCTTTCATCTGGGACAGGAATGTTAATAGGATGGAGTTTGGCCTCGGTAGAGTATCAATGTTCAAGGGAGAAAATGTGTTTGCACTGTGTGTACCAAGGATTAGCGGGGTGTCCTTTCAAAGCAAGAAGATTTTCTGATCTTCCCCATGTGCCTTTGAACTTTCCCCACAGCTGAGATCCTACCACATCCTCCCCCTTTACTCTTGCTTTATCCCCTAGGTGATACTGCACAAGGATTTCTTGTTGCAAGAAGTGAGAAAAGCTTGAGACAGGAAAATAGGCCAGCATCTCCTATTGCATAATCTCAAAGTATGCTTAGTGATGAACTTCCCAGTAAAGCTCAAAGTTTTCGTCTTTCCATTTAACTTTATCCCCCAAATTTCTTTCCTTCCTTCCATCTGTGGAATAAATGGGGATCCATTGGAGGCATTCTGTTTGAGGAAAGTGAATGTGTGGGAATCTTCCTGGATTACTCTTCCCTCTGTGGTTCCTTGAGTTTCCTCTCATACTACTACAGATGGTACCATCCTTTAAGTAGATGTACAATACTGAAAGTAGGAAGATGTCTTCATTACATCCTTGGCATCCTTTAACTCAAAGTTTGCAGACACCAAGTCTCCCTCTTGATTTCCTGCCCAATAAAAATTGAGGTACATTTTTGCTCTCAGCATTTAGCATTTAGGTCATGATGTTAATTTATCTGGAGAAAGGATAAGGAAGGAAACAAAGGAAGGAAAACAAGTTCATTAAAAATGGGCAAAGGGATGCTTAAAGAAGTGCATGTTCCTTTTAATATATTTTAAATTATATACAGTATGTTCCTTTTTAATAGCTCTGTTACTTTTTAAGAGCTCTGTCCCTTTGGTGAACAGAAGTGGTGTTTTGTTCAGAATCTGATGCAGTCTGTAGTTCATCTGCATCTTTTCCTCTATGAGCTTATATATACAGGTAATGTGTGTGCAAACCTCAAAGAATCCTAATAAAATTACATGATAGCAGAAGTGTATTTATACATTCCTTTTTAAGAATACTCTGCCATGTATAAGGTTCTGTGCATGACCAATAACACCAGGAAAATAACAACTAATAATATTGCTGGCTGAGTTTTCATCAGCTTTCCTTAAATTTATTCCCTCCAGATGTGTTGAGTTCCTAATCTGTCATATGATGTAGGGTTGTTACCATTATTGCCCCAAAGAAAAGACTACATTTATAAGATGAAAAAGATGCCAAGAACAGTCACACAAAAATTATACAATTAATACAGGTACTCTGAGTCTTCAGTGGATTGCTTAGAAGCCAGAAAAGTAGAGGTGAGAAAGTCAGTTAACAGAATATTGTAGTGCCAATGATGTGCAGAGTACGCATACCAGACGATTATGGGTACAAATAAAAACAAAAGAAAAGACTCTCTATGCTTAAGTTGTACAACAGAAATTACAAAACACAGCATGTAGCAAAACTGGTTCAGGAAGACTGAGAGGAAATGACAAAGCAGAGATGATTTCTAGACTTGCCTTTCTCTTGACTTCAGTACACTGTTTCAGAGCCAGGTTAGATTTCAATCCTAATGTTATTGATAACCTTTTAACCTTACCTTTCCTCCAAGAAGCTTAGAGGAAACCCATTTACTGTATAATATAATATATATATCATAGGTCACCAACCAGTGGTCCGTGGACCACTGGTGGTCCATGAGAAAATTTTGATAGTCCGTGGAGAAATCTTGGCCCCTGGGCCAGATAGCAATTAAAGCAATTAATCTGGGGAGCAGCCAGACTTTGCTGTCCATTGCGGACGCTAGCTTGGCCCCCTGCAAACTCTCGTCTCTCGAGGAGTCCGGCCGAAGTTTCCTGTGCCGCTTCAGTGAGCGCTCCTCGAGAGACGAGAGTTTGCAGGAGGCCGAGCTAGCGTCCGCAGTAAACAGCAAACTCCGGCTGCTCCCCAGACTGGACGTCGTTTACCTCTCTGAGTCCCAAGCGACAGGAGACAAGGGCTGCCTTGCACCACCGGCTGGCGCAAATATACCGAGGCGGAATGCTGATGCCGCGCAAATGCAAGTAGCACTTCGCTCCCATAGCTTCCAGCCATCGCAACCCTCGCTTCGGCCCGCT